>JAHXMQ010012338.1:51206964-51266847 GCA_020466415.1 Ammodramus savannarum pratensis
CAGAGAACTTAAATACATAAAAACACACACTACAACAAGAAATAGTGTTAGAGATCATCAGTCTCTTAAGTGAAGGTATCTTTTTAAAATTTTGAAATATTTAAAGAATTAAATTTCAAATTCTTATTGGCATTTTTGGACATCTTTGAGTCAAGCATTTTTTTGCTTGACTCAAAGCATTTTGTTTTGAATTTTAAAAAATTTTGAGAAATTAATGTTAAGAAGTTAAACAAATGATGCAAAAGTAATTTAAGTTTTTCTTTGTATTTAAAATTTGAAGAGTTTTTCTTTCTTCCAATTCCATATGTCGTTATTTTCTTATTAGCTTGGAAGGCCAAAATTAATCCAAATTTTGTTCCAGTTTCAGTTTTGAAATGCAACACCTTCCATTTTTTCTTCTCCTTCTAAGATTCTTTATATTAAAATATGAAAATACTAGCTCAAAACTTTTTACCAAAATAATTGTAAGAAAGGATAAGTTTATATTTTTATTGAACTCCAAAAAAGACAAGAGGTTGTTTCCAGTGCATCAAACCTTTTTTAATAAAGTTTTCAAGATCCAGAACTTTGAAGTAAAAGCATTCAAAATTAAGTTTTAGTTAAGCTTTTCCTAGGACTGTATTTTCTTTCCTGTATAAATAATTGCATGAATTTTTCCATTAAAAATTTTGAATCAGAGAGAAAAACAAAAGACAGAAAAAATGATCTGATTTTTCTGTCTAGAATTAATATATACATATGTCTTAGTAATAAAATCATGATATTTTGTTCAGTGCTATATAAAGTGCCATATAAATGATGTCATTATTTCAGTGGTTCCAAACAGCTAATCTAGAAGTAAAACAATTGGTGATCAGCAAGACACCATAACAAGTGAAGAATTAACTCTCAAATTGAACAATCAATGACTACAGGGGTGAAAATTGCCACTTCAGGTTGTCATTGTAGTACTGTTTCATGTGAAATACATTTTCCAGAAATTGAGGTTGGTTCACTATGCAGCACATGAAGAATCAGACCAGATTTTTACATGGCTTTGCCAGTACAAACTGGCCATTACCATTTTAACTACCTATGTATCTAATGATATAATTATCTTCATAATGACCCCATATCTACCAGTAAACAGTACTTTTTGAAAAGAAATATATTGCTGGTTGTTTGCTTTCTTTAGTTTTTCATTTGGGCTTTTTTGTTTGCTGTTTGTCACACTCATATGTGTGTGTGTGCGTGCATATATATATATACATATATCTATATAGTGTACATATGTATATATGCATATACATACATACATACTGTGCATAGTATATTTAGCTTTTTTTGTAGACTTGTTTTGGAAAGTGCCAAGTTTTATTTTCATATCTGTTCAAATTAATACCATAGGCAGAAGATAAAGGGCTTGCCAAGCTCATACACTTCAAATCAGTGTATTTATTGCCAATGCTATTAATGCAAATAGTGGAGTACAAGCTAAAAGCAAAACATTAAAAGCAATCTCCATAGACAAACCCAAATTCTGTAAAAATATCACATAATTGATAATTATCTAAATGTACAATTTGGTTTGTGACTTATACAAAGCAGTTCTTCCTGACATTTCAGCTTATTACTTCAGCCTGAATTTCTCTGCTCAGACTTGTGATTGTATATTTCTATGGTAACCCTGGAGTAGGGAAGGGAAGGGTGCCAGGGAAAAGAAAGCAAGGATGCTACAAGAAGGAAAACAACATGAAACTGAGAAAAACAGCCAAAGGAAAAAAAAAAAAAAAGATTAATCCCAACAGCTTTTAGAGGAAACTATACCTGCATAAATAACCCCCACAATAACACCAAAAAAAAAAAAACCAAAAAAAAACCAAAACAAAAAAACAAAACAAAACAAAACAAAACAAAAACAAAACAACACAACCAAACAACAAAAACCCAAAACCAAACCAAAAACCAAACCAAAACAAAAAAACATTTAATGGCTAAATATGAAAAAAGAAACAAAACCCCATATTTTGAATAGAAGCTCTGAATATCCTTATTCTGCATAAGCCGTGTTTTTTATTATCCATATGCAGTTAATCTGGGGACAGTGGAAGAAGAGGTAGTGAAAGATCTTGGCATAACAGGTAATTTGAAAAAATGTAAGTAAATATCTATGCTCCTTGTGTAGTTATCAATGAATTGAAAATTTTATCTGAATTTATATATCAGACTGAACACACTTAGATTTTGATTATTGTCCTGTATAGCTAAGGGAGATACAGTCTGCTCCAAAAGGTGATTTCATGCCATCAGATGTGTCCATTTCTCAGTTCTGATTGTTAGAGGCGACTGATTCTTAAAGCAGGTAGGTGGGTCAGGCATTAAAATACTGCAATTTTTTTTTTTTTTTTTTTTTTTTGTGCTAGTGGAAAAATAGTATCACTATTGTGTCATCTGGATGAATCAATTTGCCAACTTGCTAGTAACATCTATCTATCGCTTTTAAATAATTTAGGCCTCCAAACTTTTTGAATACATGTTGATATAATTTAGGGTGGGGAAAATAAAGAAAAAAGAAGAATAATCTTTGGAGCGACCTACAGAGTTTTTGATTTAGAACAAGCTGTCCATTCTGACCCTCTCAGTACTTAGGATAAATGTAGATTATCGGCGTGGTACCAGATTTTTAAAACTCACTAAGAAAGGAATGAGTATCTTCACAAGAGCATGTTTTCTGTGTTCAATTCCCTTGCTACATAGTTAATGTCAGATAGGGGATGGGTTTGACCCATTGTGACACATGGAGTTAAATAGAGTAAAATGTAATTGTGCACTTTCTTATGTATGCCATCACAGCTCATCACTCCCACGTTATTTTACTCTTAAATGTTCATGAGGACTGAGGAGAAGAGAAGGCTAGTACTTTTCAATATCTTAAAAGAGAGAGTAAACTTTTTGAAAAAATATTTATCTTGTATATTATCTACTCTGGTTAGTTTTACACTTTTCTTCCCATGACTATTATGGCAATTTGGGTATTTATATTTTTTTCTAGATGTTGGAGCTCATAAGGGAATGTCACTTGTGGCTCCCAGGGAATGTTAAAAAAGAACACTCCTAAACGAGAAAAATTCTAACATTAATGCCACTCATCAGGCAACCCTTTCTGACCTTTCAGATTTTTCTCAATGAATGATTTAAATGAAGCTGGTTTTGCAATGTTAATTAAGTTGACTAGTGAGATTTTGCTTTTCAGAAAGAGCGAATTTTGTATTTTGAAAGCAGTGATGACTCTGCCAGAGTCCACCTTCTTTCTGATACCGAAGTCATTGCTTATGTGAGTAAATGCTCTGTTAAAATGTGTGAGGAAGTGGAATGAGGTCTTAAGTCACTGTCATTCATCAACATCAGCGCCTGACTACTTGTCTTTTTACTATCTTCTGTACAAAATCTCAATAATATACAAGGTAGGGTGGGAGAGAGGTAGAGTGCATTAAACAGTTCTCTGTATTACCTTTTTCATGACAAAGAAAACAGTGGAAAACAGAGACAATTGAGTTCCAAAACTATTTAGAACAGATAATAAATATATATATATATAAATAAATAAATATAATCCTGAAAGTATATATACTTTATATGCTCCCTTAATTATCTTTTGCTTCTTTCAGACACAAAAGGACAGATTCATCTTTTCTGCTTGAATGACTTATTTTGTACTTCTATGAAAAAAATAAAACAAGCTTTTCAAGACCAAAATAAGTTTGCATATCTCCTTCAAAGAGATTTTAAAAGTGTCTATTGTATATTAATAGAATTCACATCACCCACTACCTCACAAAATCAGTATGGATCATTGCGAACAGAAGCATTCAAGTGTGTTAAGAACACATGGTCACTAGAAAAAGAGAATGTACAAAACTATAGATACCATCCTTTTTATTCAAATCTTTAAGTAAAACAGTAATGTAGCTGCTTCTTTTCATAAGCTTCTACAAGACAAAAACATATACAGAAAAGCTGGTTGCTTATCTATTATCAGCTGGAAAGGAACAGAAAAGCCAAAACCAAAAGCAGACATAATGAAATCTTCAGGTATCAAATTTCTGAAGTCTTCTTTTATTAAAAAAATGCATCATAACGATGTCAGGAGTACAGCCTGGTTGTTGGTCACATCCCCACCTCTGTGGGGGTGAAGTGCCATGTGCTTTCATGTCCTCTTGCTCCCTTTCACATTTACACTTGACCTGCTGCAGCCCATGAGTTCCACAGTAATCGACACTGCCTGCAAGAGGTAAGCAGCAGCACGAGCTGCAGTTTCCCAGCTGATGATCTTTCAGCCATTAATGGTTTGGCAGGTCAGGCCACTGGACTTTCACATGATTCAACCTGAGCCTCAAAGGGAGGTCACTGGGTGCTACATTCCTCCTCCTGCTACCCTGTGTCAGCAGCTCTGCACTTCATTTCTGGTGCTTGATGCATCACAGATGACAGATGACTGCATTAGAGTCTACAACACATCAAGAGAACGAAGTGTAGGATGCACTGATAGAAATGGCAGCAGCTTAGGAGTATGTAGGCTTTTGATTCTCTATTACTTTGCAGCTTACTAAGATACTGATATGAAGGCTCAGAAAGGAATCTCTGTATGCGGCTCTAAACCTCTTAAACTTTAAAATTACTGTTGTTTTTCATTGTTGTTGTTTTCTGTTTCTATTTTGAGGGGTTTTTTGGTTGGTTGGTTCTGATACAGTTGCATGTCCATCATAAAAGATGAAAAAAAAGTCTATGAAGATCAGAATCAACTCTTTATTTAAAATCAAAACGCTTTCATATTACTTTGAAAATTTTCTTTTCATACAAATATTCTGAGTCATATCATGTGCAACACTTTCTCTTTTCTGTTGCAAAGAATTGCAACAAAATACAAAGCACAAAGGACTGTTTTTTTCTAAAAGGCATATTTTTGAATTCCCAATATCTATAAAGACAAAAGGCCTAGTAACAATCTCTGTAGATTTTGTATCTACTCAGCCATTTGTGTCATAGACACTTTCATATGAGTTACCAGAGCAGTTTTTAATTAAAGTTCAGTGACAAACTCACCATACATCCTCCTCTTACACCTTTCTGCACTTTGTATACTTATGTCGGGGTCTCTTGCTGGTCTGAGTGACCCCGAGAAAAGTTAGAAAGTCTCTTTTCCCAGCCCAGTGCTTGAAGAAAGAGTCAGGGCTCTTCATTTCTTGGTCTCAAGGTTGTTTATTGTATCTTGTCTATAAAATTCTTTCTCCTGTCCTGCAGAGGTCCCCTAAGCAAGACAGTCAGAGGCATTCTGCCTGCCCCCGGAGTGGCGTTATGTCTTTATACTAAAAACTACGTTTACAATGTTTGCAATTACTTTCCAATACCTATCACCTATGTTAGACAGTGAGCTTCTACTCTAAACCAATCTGAAAGTGCCAGCATCACAGCAGAAGATGGAGGCTAAGAAGAAGAAAAAAGAGAGAGGCAGGACACGCCCAGATCCTCCCATCTTGCCTCCCTGAATCCCATTCTAAAACCCCAAAATCTACTTTTTCACCCCGTGATAAATTCACTATCATTCTACTTAATTTGTCGTGGCTTGCAGATCCTCATCTAAGGCTGGTAACTTGCTCCACGGGTCATAATCAAAACCACAGTCATTTTTGGGCTCTGTGCCAGAGTCTCTGAGACCTCTGGCAGGGATCTTGGCTGCTCAGGGCAGCCAGAGGGATGTCCTGGGTCCTGACATATGACAAATTTAAATGTTATGTTCCTGTCCCTCTAAAAAAATTAGCTAGTTTTAGATGCTTTCAGGTTTCAGAACTTTTTGTTTGCATTGATCAAAAACTTACATTTCTGGAGTGAAACGCAAGCACTGTTCAATAAAGCATAAGCTACACTCCTTCCTGCACCATTCTATGCATTACTCACCAGGGCACAACAACAGTGCAGAGAAAATATAAGGCAGAAAGTGAAGGATGCAGTTCTGTTGATAACATTTTGATGGAATACCAGCACTCAAAATAAAATACATACTCAGCTCAACAGTGACTCATACATTTGAAAGTGAATAGGAAATTTGTGCAGGCAGAAAGTAATGATCAATGTGAGAATTTTACAAGAGGAAGGAACTTTACTGTTAAGCTCTGCTTAAAGCCTGAAAAGGCTTTGAAAAGTTGTGTGAATTATGAAGTAAATTACATTCTCCCACTTTTTTTGTTAATAGACAGGGAGGGTAGTTAGACTCCTGTTGCTTTTTACCAGTTGCAGAAATTCACAATTTCATCAAGCAACAAGAGAGACAATCCTAGCAGGAGAAATAGAAAATAAAAGATTTATTCCCAGACTGTGGTCAGTTCGTGCAATGCTGATAGTCTGTGAAACTGTGCAAACAGATCACAGAGCACCCAGAATTCCATGATTAAAGAGGAACTTGCAGGTGGCCCATCTGTGTGCTGACTGTGATCCAGAACAACAGCCTATAACCAACAGTACTAAGGCCAGAGCATACCAGAGGCCACTACCCTGTGCTTTCGCTTGGGTCTTGATTTCCCATTTAAGTTCACAACATGCATTCCTCTTTTCCTCAAAACACAGGAGAGTGATCTGCTCTTCACCATCTTCTTAAGCGTAAATTCCTGGTATGTTCTGTACCACCCCTGTATCCTACATGAAATTTTGGCAAGGCTGGGTGGGGCTTTGAGCAACCTGGCTGAGGGAAAGATGTCCCTGCCCATTGCAGGGTGGGGTGGAACTGGATAATCCTCAATGTCCCTTCCAGTCCAACCCATTCTATGATCAAAAAAACACCCTGACCCAACCCCAAAATCAAGAAAACAAGAAACAAAAAACAACCAAACAAAAAACCCACAAAACAATGGAATAGCCATTTCATAACACTAAAGATTCTGGATTTAGGACTCATATTTCAAGCTTTGATAAGAAAATGGACGTCTTGTGAAAGCAGAATATATAGAAGTACTCTCCAAATAAAAATAAATATACAAGCATAAAACTATTGATGTTTGATTCTACTTTTGGATGTCACTTTTTCTGATTTCAATGCACGAAACCATTTTCTAGCCTAATGATAAATTAGGAGGAAAGGAGTAAAAAATTTTTTTACTATTTATATGCACTTAGAGAAGTGGAGTCCTTAGCATTTTTTCCCCATCAGATAAAATCCACTTTAAAGAATAAAATTTCCATGTGTATTTTTCACTTTCACAGTTTTTCACTGTCAGAAAAAAATTCAGAGGTTAGAGAAGGAACATGGGGAAGATTTATTCAATGTGGCTGGGTTTAGATCCTGTCAAGTACAAAGGTGTTGTAATAAGATTAGAGGATCCCTGGAAAAATAATGTTTGAGTTGGGAAAAGAGACAATGAGGCTTCATTCTTTTATCTTGTCATGAAAATACAAATAAGAAATATAATAAAACTGTTTCTAGAAGAACTGTCTTCCATAATGTTTCCTGCTCATTTTAGTGGATAATTGCCAGAGAATTGTAACTGGTGGTAGAATATCCACAGAGACAGATCAACCTAGCAAGGAAAGGCTAGAAAAGTTTCTTTTGTTCTTTATGTCTAATTGTGCAAAACATTAAAAATACAAAGCAATTTTTATCATGAGTTCAATGGTTTAAGTCCCTGCAATAGCAAAAAATTTTTGTTTTTAAAAATCAGCATTTTCTTTGAAAGAGAACATCTAAGACAAGACAAAAGCCTATAATGGAGCCTGCTAATGTAACTCCTAGGAATCAACCTCCCACTCAGAGCATGGACAGTCATGTTTCATTACTCTATTGACATGGCAGAACATAATATTACTGGTACAACTGAATGCATCAGATCACAAAAATGGTACAACAGGCTGGGAAATGAAGCAATTTCTTTTTCTTTCATGTTAAAAAAAGGCAGAGATTTAATGAAGCTCTGAAAACATTTAGTTAAAATTATATTTAAAAGTTAAATTTGTAATCTGTTATGGTTCACGTGCAAAACATTACATCTCCAGGCAAACACAGAGTAAAAGTGCAGTTTTGCTTTGTTGTTAATAATGGAAGTACTCACACAGATGCCTGGCAGGCTTCCCATGCTTGGGAATATGTGACTTAAATCTGATCCATTCAGTAAGTCCCTGCTCAACATCTACCAAGTCATGCAGCTCCATGTGATTGCTAACGGAAGAGGATTGCCACTTCACACAAAAATCTACCTCAGCTGCTCTCACTTTGAGGCAATGTTTAAGAAAAATAAAGAAATTATGTTGCTATAGGGATACAGTGATTTAAAGATCATGCCCAAAGGTGGTACATCTTTACTGTTACCTGTGCTGTGCGAGGCTCTTGTCCTTTATCTTCAGGAAAATTTGAAGAGGTACAGACACATGGGTGAGTTACTTATAAAAAATGTTTTGGTTCAGTACACAGTATTTTGGTTCCATGGAAATCGGCTTTTGGGAAATTTATGCTTTTTCTTTCTTTTTGGCTATTGTTAGATTTCTGACAGACAAGTAAAAATTATGCTCATGGCAGAAACACTTAATACAATAAATATATGTCCAAGAGTAATAATGTACCAAATGTGGCAGAGTTGCAGTTACAACAATGTTGCATTTTCTTGTGTGACTCTAAAGTGATCACTTTATACTCTAAAGTGATCTTAGAGGGATTCTAGTGGACGGCAATGCTGAAAACCTGCTGTTTCTATTCTCGTTCTGGATAAATCTCTAAACCAAGACACTTTTGTCTTCAAAGATGTGCCTCAGCAATGTTTTTACTGTATTTACTGACACTATCCTAAAATCAGATCTTCTTAGCTAGCACTTTGGAACTAGTTAAACAGTAGAAATTCAGTCAGGATTCTTTTTTCATTTCAATTCCACTTATTGTGCTGAGTTGATGTTTTGCTTTTTTTTTCATAAACACACTAGCATTTGCAATTTTCTCTCAATCTTTTCCTTTGGAAGCAAGTAAACAGCAAACCTTGAATATTTTACCAAACGGTGAACAAATTCATTTTTCTAGTGAATACTCTTCAACAAGACATAGCTTTCTTTTACTTTGCTATATTGCAACCAGTGTTTAGTTACGACCAATACTGGGGTTTTGCTGGAGCTGTAGACTCCTCATGAACAAATCTTCTTCCCTACTTAATAATTTGTATTTGTCAGCAGCCCTACTGAAGCTCCAGACAGCTTCTTTCTTGGGATTCATTCTGTGGAGTTGGTATTGTCAAAATTACATTTTAATATGGATGCCATAAAAATTAAAACTTTGAAGAATATGATTCTTTCATAAATGCCAAGGTAACTTTAGTTGAAAGCTATTATATGTAAGATATAATACCACTCTAGAACATTTTTATCTCAATAAGTTAGTAGCATGAGATAAATGTTGTGAAGATAATGGAACAATATATTCCAAAAAACCAGTAAAAATATACAGCAAAGTTCGTTGTATGATTTTTCCGTATAATATTTTCAATAAAACTGTGAAACATGATGCAAGATTCATACTAATTTATTTGTGTCTCATGGACAGAGATACTAAGTTCACTTTCCAAAAAGTGTGCTTATTGAGAATAAAGCAGACAAAAATATATAGTCACACTATATAAATGCTGGTGTATCAACTATAATAAGGAGTTCTACTGTAAAATCACAAGGTTAATTGCATTTTAAGACTTATTTTAAAGTGATTTCTTTGTGTCAGGTTGTCTATAATCCAACTGTGTTGTGGAGAAGGAAAAAAAAAGTAACTAAATTATGAAAAATGTGCTATATTAGCCAAGAAGTCAAATCTGGACTGTTATTTGGCAACAATCTTCATGCTATTTAAAATGGGTTATGAAGATACTGCTCAATAGGAAGATTATAAAGCTGACTACCTGTATGTGTCACTGCTTATTTTAAAAGTGGGGATATAATAAACTTTAAAAATCCCAAGTAAACTTACTATCCTAGAAAGTCACATAAGGACTGTGGAGTGTTAAGCTGATTTATGGTAAGCATGCAGATACAAAAAGCCTTTCATGAACTGACAATGACCTTCTGGTGACCAATGAATAACAAAGGGAAAAAAAAGAAAATGTATCTGCATCTTCCACAACATATTTTAGAACTAGAATATTAAGAAACAGTAGATGGTATCTGTGAAACAAGCTGAGCAAAGTGATACAGGGATTCAGAACCAGAAGTCAAATTAAGGGTAGGTAGCCTTGTGAAGCAGATCTAGACCACAACAACAATAACAGCCTCTGACCATCTCTAAGCTCTTCTGCTCTTTTCCATAAAACTTCAAGAACTGAATGACAAAACTAGTTTTTGAAGTGAAATTTTAAATATTAGTAGTTGAAGATGAGACTTGGAAAGATTAGATCTAAATTGAGTAAAAAAATATACTTTGGTTTTAAATCTGAGGGTTTAAATTTATATAAGCCTTTAAAAAAATTCACCTTTTGCACTCTTTTGATCTAAAGGATGACTGTGTTTACAGAGTTTACTGTAGTCCAGCTCAACCTACAGTGAATTCATTTCTTATCTCAGTACTCTCTTTCCCCTCTACCTAATATAAAAAGGCCACATCAAATACATACAGTGTAAATGCTAGATTAGAACATTCTTTTAGTCCCTGTGATTTATAAGAAAGGATAATATTCTGATGCTATGAACTGCTTCTGAAGGTGTGGGTAACTGAGGTTCTTGTTAATAGATCCCTTGGGATGGATTACAGTAAAACAAAGCTGAATGAATGGTATTGATTTATATATGGCAGGTTTATTTCAGAACAATTTGGTTGCAATGGAAAGGAGGTATGTAGCCATTTTGGTTATTATCTAAAGAGATACAGCAATCTAAAAGTATAAAAATATTGCTTAGGAAAATATATACAGAAAAGAAAAAGAAAAGAAGGGACAAGAGCACATAGTGGAGAGGAAAGACACCACCATCCATGGATGCAGGGACAAGAGGCAATTGTCACAATTTCAGTGACTGTTGGTTGAGGTGATGATCACAATCTTGACCCATCAGGTTTGGGGGAAGACAACAAAACAAAGTTCAATGTCTTATACATGCTCAGGTTCAGGAGGGAACGCCCAGCAAGAAAATGATACATGATAAGGATAAACCATGCAATTACAGGAATGCTGTCCCAATCTTAGGAGCTACTAAATGTTATTCATAAACCATTCACCAAAGGACTCTGCCTCTCTGCCATCTCTTAGATTAATTTTTCTACAGCTAATTGGCAGTTATTGCTTTATTATTTGAATTGTTTCATTATTCTTCAGTTAATTATGTCTTAATTTAAAATCAATTTGGCTGGAAACAAAATATTTTAGTGTACAAAACATTAGGTAATTTTTTATGCTGCATTAAAAAGTTATAAAAGTTGACCCTTCCCATTACAGGCCAATAAAAAATTTGATGGGTTGGGTTGGATACAAGCTGTTCACATTCTTTCAAAGTTAGTTACAAATTTGGTCACGATAGCATTTTAAACAGATGAGAGCAACCTTTGAAGATTGTCCACTTTTTTCTACTTTACTCATCAGAAAATCTTCTTTCTATACTCCTTTCCTCCCTATCAAAAAGGTTTTGAGAATTTACTGGTGACTGGAAAGAATATATAAGTAAAGTCCCTCTCTATTCTTCTCCTTATATTTCAGGCTTTCACAATGATAAAGTCAAATTAAGGAGGTGGGAGCAGAATTCCTGTCTCCTGTTCCCTCACAGGGGTGCTGGAATGAGTAACAGCAGATGTCCAGCCTCTTCAGAGCTTCATGACACCTTCCCCCTGTAAATGTCTCAATCAATTTTGAATAGGTGGTAGGAAGTTCTGAATAAACAAAACTTGACTTTTTCATCCACATATTGGCTATGTATTTGTCAGACATGCCTTGAGAAGGCTTTTAGGGCTGTATATTGTTTGCGTTGTGCTTTTGCTGATCAGTTCTGATAAATTCTGTTTACCTGCTTTTGTCTCTTGACTCTTTTGACATAAATGGTGGTTTTTTTATGCTATTAAATACAAAAATTAGTAATTCTCAAATTCTAGTCTACAGAGAAATCTGCAGTAACAATCTATATGTTTAGGAAGAAAAAAGTCCAAAATGCTGAAATATTTGGAATTACACATCCTGACATTACTCCAAGATATTGTAGATTACAACTCAGATCTTCTACTGGTAGTAGGTAGGTCTAATTTGCATAAGTAAGGAATTAATTTTGTTTTGTGAAAAAAATAAATTATGATATTAATTATTTTTAAACCATTACATGTATTTCACCTAGTGTTATTTCCTAACAAAAAATAGCTGGATGTTGGAGAAAGGCCAGCAATGGGATGAGAAAAATAGTTTTTGTACTGTCAAGGACCTAAAATGAGAAATTCCAAGTTCTCCTTTCTGAAGCACTAATCTTTTACCTGAGAGCAGATTTTGGGTTCTTAATATTGGAATAGAAGGAATTTTAAACTTGTGGTAGCAAAAAAATTACACAACTTTAAAGTTTTCACAGATAGGGTTTGATATTATTTCAGAGATTGAACACCTACCAATTCAAAATTGTAGTACTAATCTACCTGTCAAATTTGTATAAAACTATTGAGATCTTCAACAAAGAATTTTTTTTTCTAGGGTTAAATGCACTGTGAAATTTATGAGATGTGCAAAATTTTGCATTACAAGTTTTATAATCCAACAAAGGCATTTCATACACAGTTTTATCTGAAGTAGATAATAGCATCTGCCATGATATACACTGCTGAAGAGAAACATATTCTTTTAAATATCAGGAAGAAAATTAATTTTCCTGTCTATAAGAGCTTTGGGGAAACATAAATGACACTACATCATGTTGGGTTGTATTTTTTTAATGTAATTCAAACATTTTAGCGACTAAAAATCAGGTCTAGTGGGTATTTATGTACATTTTCTAAGGTGATTTTATTCCCATTAGGGATACCTGGCATTCACAAAAGAGTGTTTTCTGTTAAAAATCCTTGTGAAAACATGCATTTAAATTTAAAAATAAAATCATGATTCTCATCTGATTTCTCTCTAAATATTACACTATATGATAAGTTTATTAGGACAATCAAAAGTTTCAGAAGTCCAAAGGCAAATAGAGATCTCCAAAATTATTATTTTAATATCTATTTTACATTGCTTGCATTTCAGTTTATATTCTTTAGATTTCTGTAGCCTAAAATTTATGCCCTCTTTATGTCATGGGTGCCAGCACAATAGACATCAAAATGCAATGTAATCTGCTGTTCATATAATCCAAAATAAATTTTAAATAATTACTGGAGGATTCCTTCATATTTGAATCTATTGAGCTCGTGTATGGAATAAAGCGAGTGATCATCTCTTTTCTGTTTAGGGAACAATTGATTTTTGATATCTAAATTTTTCCCCTCAGAAAAAGGTATGGAGGTAAATTGAATTAAGAGTATACTGATGAAGACAAGGCCATTTCTAGTTTTAATATGGGTAACAAATCTTATTAAAAGCACCTGGAGATTGTCAAATATTATATACTCTCATATTATATGTAGTAACCATTTTTAATAGTGAAACATACAGTCTGGGTTAAATAATCTAATGCCTTAAAAAGAGATTCCATGTCATTAACTTTGTCCTTTTTTCCTTGGACACTTTGACCTGACATCCTCTTGTGCTCTGTTTGAGAAGACCAAGTTTGCAAATTTTATTGTTTTAAAAAGTCCTTTCATTCCCTGGATTTCAGTCTGACAATTGCAAAACAAAACTAAAAGCGGTATTTCAAATGAGTGGTTCTTCTAGCATCTGTAAAGGTACTGATTAACTTCTTTCCATTAAGTTGTGATATCAACATTAAGCATAAATCATACAGGGACAGTTGTTGGCAGTAGTTCATTTTTCTTCCTTACCTTCCGTTCTCCAAGTTGATGCTTTCATAAAAGATCTGTAATGGAAATATACAGCACAGTCTATATTCAAGTTTGCCTGGAGTATGAAGGAGGGGGTGTGTCTGTGTGCTTAAGAAGAGCAGAAGTGTTGCACCAGGGTTTAGACAAGTGGTGAAGGTGCAACTTGTCAAGAGACTGAGAGTGGCCACCAATGGATAACAGCAAGGATCGGCTGAGTATTGAAGATAACACAAGAGCTAAATCCACAGCAGAGCTGTGGGGTAATCTCAAAGTGATGCAGCTCAGCATGGCCCTGTGCCTTTGTCAAGAGCCTTAAAGGCTGCAGAGAGCAATGCCACTCAAGATGAACGTAGAAGATATTAAGAGGAATCACAGTGAATAATTTTCTGTCCTCCATTCCATCCTGTGTAATAATGATCAAAATATTAGAACATACCTGTCTCATATTTTTGCATGTGAATACGAAACTGTGAGTGCCAATTTGGTATTTTCTATGATAAAAAGAAAATACCAAATTGGCATACCTCTGTTCCATCCCTTTTTTAATTTTGCACGTTATTTAAACATACACACAGCATCAGATAAACCTGAAGAATTATGATATAAAAGGGATTTTTTTCGCTGTCCTCATTGAGTTCTGTGTCATATCCTCAGAGGAATTTGTTTAAACATGGACTGCACTTGCAAAATTAAATCATTCATTCCTTGCTTCTCTGGACTCTCAAGAGTGGAGAACAACTCTATGACAGGAAGAGGACAATGTTTAAAATGCAGATTCCTATGTCAAGTAAGAAGAGTTGTTAGAGTGGAGCTTTTTTGCTTGTACTTCCAATTCAATATAGAACTCTCATGCCCATGCACAGTGACTAAATAAACTTTTTAGAATTACTCTTAAATTGTTGAGTAATTCATTTTTCTATCATCAAAATATATGGCTAAATATTAAATGTTTAAGACCTTGTGAAGTGAATTGATTAGGAATGAAAATTAATCAAACTGAAAAGCTGTTCAGCACTTAAAGGCCAAGGGACTTTTCCTTATAACATAACTTTGCACTGCTGCTCCAAGGTGCTCCAACAACCTGCTCCACATGGAGATTTAAGTGATCTTTTTAAACATCATGTATAGATTATTATCAAATAAAAAAATACATTATTAGAAATATCAGCAATCTGTAATGTAAAATTATTTTTATCAGTTTTGCTGTCTCAATATTTGGTGCTAATTTGCCTCCTAGAAACAGCAGGATCAGTGTTTCTCCCTTTAGTAAAGTTTACCTGTTTCTCACTTGGCAATAATGCACCTTTCTGCCTATGGAATTAATTCTTTAAAATTGCAAACATACTAAAAATTGTTAAATAAATCCATTAAGTGATAGAGGACCCACAGGGAAAAATAAAATACCAAGGAACAATAAAACTGATAATATGAAGATGATCAGAAGCAGAAACATACGTACTTGTGAGTGTTCTTATCACTTCAAGAGAAACTCAAGGAATGCTATGAATTACAGGATAAGAAAGCAGAGAAATCTCAGTTTACTTCCACAGATATTGCATTAGTAACAATTCTTATGAAGAAAGTACATAACTTTTTGGGGTTTTTTTTTACATTTGCCAAATTACCTGTGAAAATCTTACTCCTAAAAGAACATTTTTGACAAGAAAAAATGGCCTAGTCTACTTTAATAACACAGCAGCAAAGCCATTAAATCTGCACCATGTAATAGAGGAAAGAATTTTGTCCAAATGTATACCTAATTTTTTGCACTTCTCAAAGTTTTACAGTCTTTTCTTACAAATATTTGTTAATGGTTAGTATATTTATTTCTTTATATTTATGGCAGTCATTTAAAAATGGGTAAGAATATTGTTTCAAGCATTGCTGAAATGAATCTTTCATTCAACCACACACCTGCTATATAACTTTATAAATCTCTCAATACACTCAAGGAAATAAAAGTTCTTCAGAGACCTTTTCTTACACATATTACTGCCATATCTAGGAGATGTTTGATGTGACTCAAAAATATTTATATGACAGCTTCCAACAGGAAGTGCAAGAAAACAGTTTCTGTGAATGATGAAGGGGAAAGAGCTTAAGATATTGTCAGAGCAGCAAGAGAAAAAACCTTTTCCACAAAATTGCATAAGATCAAACCTTGCACTGTCAAAGTGGATCAGAGCCTCTAGCGTATGACACATCTTGATTCAAAGGAATTATTCCAAGTTGGTAGTTTCATGAAATGATGCAGGTATGAATAATGCAGACAGCAAATGAGTAATTAATATGCATTTTATGTTTATTAATCTCTCCTCTGACACATCATTAAGGGCATTCTCAAGATTTTGCCTTTTGATTTTGCAAAGGCTTGCCAGAAATTATGTTCCTTAGGAAGTTCTCTCTCATCTAGAGAATCTGCTTTGGAACACCTACACAACCCACAATACAAAATCAGCATCTCCTCCTCAGCCAGCTTTACTTTGTATATTCTTCATAATTGGTGCTTTGGACCATCTCATGTCATGTACCCCAAATCTCCCATTCAAGATTCCACTTTCTGCAGACTGATACTTCCTCTTAATCCCCTTATTCCCCGCCATTTCCTACCTTAGTCTGCCTTCACTCCTACCTTTTAGCTTCAGTCTCTTATCACAGCATTCCTTTTTTTCCCCAAGTTTCTTTTTTTCCTAGCTTCTCATCTGCTCTCTCTTTTGAATTGCTCTCTGCTCACCAGCACACCCACAAAGGCAGTGGACCACCTTTGATCTGCCTGCTATGTAAAAGCTAATTTCAATATTAAATGTATTTGTATTTTAAACCACCAACTGAGATTTTATGAAGTAAGTGTATTGATTACAACAGTATTTCTACTAGCGTTTTTTAAGATGCTAGATGCTTCACAATGTTTAAAGTTCTCACTAAAAATCCTGCTGGTGTTATTAAATTAGTTTTGACCTCTTTCGACTGTTCTTAAAGAAATTAAAAGGAAGTACTAATCCTGGGGGAAAATATTAAGTATGTACCCCATTCTGCAGAATGCATTTATTCTTACACTTCTTTCTGTAAAAATATAAGTATACTGTTAGTTCTTCTGAAGGTCATTAGTATCAGTAATGCAAATGCTTCGCAATTTTTATAAATCTCTAAATTGCCAAGGTGCTTGTGCAATACACAAAACAATTATTGACCCTCAAAAGGCAAACACTTTGGCAACCAGTTTCAAGTCATACCCTGTAAATATTGCCAGATGTGTATCTCTTATAATTATTGGAGCTTTAAGACTTAAAAAATTATGCCCAAAGTATAGACCCGATGCAATAAATCAGTTTGTGCCAGAACTGTAATGGAGGACAGACAAATACAAACCTATCTCAAGAATTACACAAGTATTCATACCATCCATCATATTCTTTAGCAGGCCAATTCTGACATAACACTTTCAGTTCTTCATGCCAAGTCACAGGGGTAGGAAAAGTAAAGCAAAAAAAGGTAGTGACTGGATAGAAAACTTTGTGGAGGCTAGAGGAAGCACCACATATCCACAAAGAGAAACCAAGTGCAAGAAACAGTCCCTCAGCCATAATACTGCACTGGATTGTGTGGTGTGTTCTGTGTCCGTGTCCTGCTCTCTATCACAGCCCATAATCATCGTCTTAATAAGATATTTGTTGTGTTCAGCACTAGGAGGAGCCTCTCTGATCTGGTAGACTCCTTGTTTTTCAAGGAGAGCACAATGTGACTCAAGGTGGCTTCAGCCACCTTCTATTTCCCTTCACAAGCATTAATTCCACACACCTCATATAAAATGAGTTGGTATTTGATATCCACTGTCACTGGAGCTACCTCTTTCTACATTAATATCAGGTTTTGTTGCCTGTCTTCTCTTTCAGTTTCGATTCCTATATCATTTTCCACCCCTCACATATTTTTGCAGCATCTTTAGGAATTATTAGCAACCTGGTCTAGTGAAAGGTACCTTATCCATGGCAGTGGTGTTTGAAAGAGACTATAATTAAGGTCCTTTCCAACCCAAGATTTCTATGGTTCTATGATCTTAATTTTGACAATTACCCAGAAATCTGGTTTGTTATTTTCAGAAACAAAGGGCTCAGATTTAGTGAAACATCTAAGTTTTGTTCAGATTGTTCAGATCATTACTGAAGAGTTCCATCAGAGACACCTTGTACTTGTTCAGATTTCCTGCACTTTAAATGCTAGCCTTTTATGATCTGGGATTCTGAGATTTTCATTAAAATAATAATGCTTTATTGATCCCACGATTCCTTTATTTATCTTGCTGTTTCCTGTTTCTAATTACAACAATTGAGAAACTGTCTGAAGTGTTTCATTTTTCAGACTATATAACACCAACCAGCTGTTTGGAATTAAAACATTCAGAAGAGAGGTGAACTAGACTGCACTTACATAAAAGGTGTAGCCTAGTGTTTTCCCAGTAATATTTCCAGTTGATACAGATTTTATATTGAAAATCACTATTAAAAAACCCCAACAAAATGAACAAAAATCCAAACCAAAACAAAGAAAAGAAATACAAAATACACCCAAAAAACCAAAACAAGAACAAAAACAAAGCCAAAGAACGACTGAAAACCCCAACTAGAACTCTAAATCATGCTAATGGAAGGATAAGTGTAATAGAATTTAAGAGGAATCATTTTGGATTGAACCCTATTTGCCAGTGCATAAGACACTTATAAGTGCTACTTATGTAGTCACCTTTTACAGTGGCCTCTTGACACTGCAGTTTCTCTTGTTACAGACTCATTTCATGCCCATACTTTTACCACTTCTGCATTATAGGTGGTGGTGAGTAAAACAGCAATGCCACTTGAGAAAAGATGACGAAAGTAAATGAAGCAGAGATTTCAGCCGGTACTGGATTACCCTAATTTTTTTTTTTTTTTCAGGCAAGATTTTTTTTTTACAATGGTCGATTATACACAAGAAATTATGGTAAATCTGTCATCTATTTTCCTTCCATTTCTGCCTTCTTCACAATGACAGAAAACAAGAATCTGCTTGAAACCTCAAGAGGATGCAGCTGGCAGATAGCTGAGCAAGATGTTTCTGAAGAGTTGCTTATTTTCTGAACAATAGTCTCAGGTCAACTGAAATTACTTAAATTAATCTAAAAAAAGGAGACTCTTAAAAAATACTAAAATGAATTTGAATAATGAGCAATTTTTACAGTATTGTGTTCTGATAGTTCCCTTTTGAAATGTTCCTGAATTACTTTTGTAAGTGTGATGATGCAAGGAAAAAATCTTGATCTACATTAAATTTATTTATTTAAACTGCGAGAACATGTCATTCTATTTGTTGGGTACTCTTTAAACAAATAACTGAATGATATTTATCCAGATCCAGGCAGGCAGGCACCAAGAAACAGCTCTGAGCTGTGCTGGTTATCATGAAAATATTCCTTCTGTTTGTTCAGCCTGCACCAGAAGTTCACAGTTCTTTTATGCATTCACCTCATTTAATTGTGATTTTCTCAAAATTACTAAGATGTACCTAATTCCTACTGAAATAGATGCTCATAAAAGGCTCCCATCAAACCAGCTTCTTTTCTGAATCTTTTATCTATTAAAAAAAATATAAAAGGATTGAAGTTTGACAGTCAGTTGGGGCAGGGATAAGAAAGCAGTATGTAAATAGCATATAACAAAAGTAGTTGTTTTTTTTTTCATATGTAATTATCTGAAATAGTTGAAATATAAGAAAACCTTTCAATTAAACTATGGCAGGTCTCTTCAACGTGATTGCATGTTGTTAGTCACAGCATGGATCAGCACTAAAAACCTGAAATTTTTCTGCCTTTATTTCAGCCTTTATTACTTTTTTTGTGAAAAGTAAACTGTCTCTAGACTCAACGCATTAAAGAGAATTATGCATGGATTTTCTCTATCCCTTTCAATCAACTAAGTATGTTCACATCAGTTTTGAAAGTGAAAATTAGTTTTATAGCACAAGGGTAATGATATGATAATTGTTTCTTATGAGTACATAACCTTGAAAAATATAATAATAGGGGAATATCTGTGTTCTTAAAACTAATTTGGTGTCAACTTTTTCTTGGCAAACATTACTGTTATCCAATATAGCACAATACTCCTTTTGTTTAAACATGTTTTCATATACCATTATATATAATTTCCTTATTTCCCTTGAAGATTTCTGGTCTATTGCAAGCTTTAAATTTAAAATTGCCTCCAAATATTCAACAAGTTTTTCCTGGAATGATATAAGCAAGCTTTATGCAAAATATTTTTTGTGTTTTCTCTTAGTTTATTTTTCATGTCCTTTATTTAATTTATCCTTACACTTTAAAAAAGACACTGAATGGAAATTATTTAACAGCAAATTATTTAAGCAACTTATTTATTTACATATATCTGTTTTTCCCCTGACAGGTTGGATTCCTGTATTTTTGATCAAATGTTTATTAATCTACACATCTACACATTCATTCTGAATCTTAGAAGATATATCTCGGATTTCCAGAAGAAGGTATATAAAACATCCAGCCCTCTTCCACAGAACATCAAGAGAAGAGACATCATTTTTAGAAGAGGGGGGTGAAAAAAGCCCGAGAAATAGCACATGTAATGAATGTGGTTTTTTGTTTTTTTTTTTAATTCTATAAAAAAATCTTTATTTTTTCACAGTGTACAAAATGAATATATTCACAATGTTTGGTAGAATTACTGTTCCTGCCTGTGAACAGGAGTGAAGTTCATAAGAGGTAAGGTTTTTCCATATAGGTAAGTTCTATTTGAGTCAGTCAGAATGAACCAACATGAACGTGTAGCAATTTGCATCTGTTTACTTTAGAACTTAATAATCATAAAGATAAAAGCCAACATTGTAGTTCAGAAATTGCAGTTGTCTGGTGTTCAAATCTTCACAGAGTCCTAGTTAATTAAATAACTGTGTCCTCTTATCTTTACTAGGCTTGTAATTTAATAAAATAATTTAGCAGAAAGTTAAGTGGAAGTACAAATATTTGGTGAAATTTAAATATCTATTTAACCTAAAATTGGCTGTTACAGGTAATCATATTAGATGTTTTTTCTAGTCATATTCCTGCTGTGCTGAGGTACAAAAAGACTAGGGAACTTCTTTGTGAAATGGGGCTTATGAATTTTAACAATGTAGTATGTTGCAGAGAGACATGCTAGATTATTGGCATAAGAAAGATTAGGTTTATTCATATAGTCTCCTTTTTTAAATAGATCAGCCACAGCTGAATGAAATGCAGCTTCCTGTCAACCTCTGCTGTAATCGCTGAAGGTATTGAAATGAGCTGAGTCCACAGTCAGTTTCTTTTAGAGCAAGAATAAGCTAATCCATTCTGTCAAAAATAAGGATATTAATTACTTTGACCTCTCAGTATGAAGCAGGCAATGAAAGGAATGAGGTAGTAAAAGAGTTTAAAAAAATGATACAGGAACAAAATGTAGAATTGTCACTGAATTTTGATTTAGGACCCAGGAAGCTCTGAGCTTTGCAATTGGTGTACCTGCAGAACACAATTTAGTTCCCAGAACCATGCCCGCTCTTTCCTGGGGCACTTAACATATGTGCACATGTGCAGCTTCATGTTACATCAGGACTAAGGCCTGAACTTAATGCAGCTCCCAAGCAAAGATGGTCTATAGTCCACATCCTGACATAAATTACATAAATTTTTATTTGCCATTAAATCTTGATTTTTCATAGTGTAAGAAGGCCCTGTATTTTAAGTTTCCAAAAGTAATGTAATTCTGGCATTTTTCTAGCAGAACCTATTGCCTAGACTTATCCTGAAGTACAAGATGTTCCTGAGCAAAAGTTCCGTAACTATCTTTGTATTGTGCTACAAAAATTTCTGTTCCTTTGAAAATAACAAGTAGCTGTTTATTTATTCAAATCACAGTGAAACACCTAACTTTTTAACTTGTTTCTATTTCATGTGCAATCAATCTAAGGATGTTAAAAAATGCATCAGTAAAATGGGAGTTCAGAAGAGCAAAGCCACAATAATATTTTAGGGCCTTAAAGCCAGATATCACAATTAGCCTGTACTTTCTGGGGTTATATACTATCATAACTTGCAACAGCTTCCTGCTGGACTACATAATGAAAGGAAGCCAAATGGTTCTTGTATTTTACATGCAGCCAGAAAGACACTAGCATTAGATTTGGAAACATTGATAAAATTAAAATAATATTTGCCTAACTCCCTCATTGTTAAGATTATGAAGAACAAACTTACTCTTCGAGGTGTAGGTCCAAAGGCAACATTGTCAGCTGGGGATGAAAGAGAAGAAAATTTAATGTTAAAGTGTATTTTCCCAGAAAGATTTTCACTTTTACTACAAATGTGATTTGCATAAATATGAGCCCAGAAAGACATTTACCCTGTGAAAACCAAATTCCTTGCTTCTAGCTGTTAAGAAATATTTTTATCCATAAAGTATACTGACATAAATTGAATGCACAATAACTCTACCAGATAAAGATTATTATCAAATATAAACATAGACCATCAATCAAAATACAAAATATTGATACAAGTGGGTTTTTTCTTTCACTTTTTCTTTTCTCAGTTTTTCTTGAAAAAGTTATTTACATTCTTGTGATTTTATGAGCAGTGCCTCAACAGAAGAGTATGTGTCAGTACAATTTAGAAGTAAAAGTCAATGAAATACCAAATACCTAGATACTCTGGATCTGTAACAGAAGATTATTAGAATGAGCTTGAAGAGAAGGATGTAAATGACATTGTGAACAAATTTTTAATAACCTTATATTTCAACAGGACAACATATGATTTCACATGGATTTTAGGAAAAAAAAAAAGTGGCCTATGTCATTATTGCATGGCAAAGTGTCTTTTTGTAATCACACTTTGTCTGGTAAATGTGTGATGCAGGATTCATGTCAGTTATTCAACAACACGGAGAATGTAAGCATTCAAGTAGTTATTGCTTTAAAGGGTTTATGTGCACTACGTGAATGAAAGGCCTGGAATGGCCTGAATCCAGTGAATTTGTCCTGCTCTTTTGGCTTAGAGATGGTAGCTGACACATCCTTAGAAGAGATAGATAAGAAATAGATAAGCAGGAATGCTGTTACTAATCTCAATGATTGTTCTAGCTGTGAGGGTATTACTCACCAGTGAAAGCCCATGTGTTCTTTTACACATATTTAACAAAACACACATATTTACACACATATTTAAAACACACATATTTAACAAAACAACTTCAACTTTAAGACAAGACTGGTTTTCACATGTGTGTTCTTTCCATATGGAGCACTGCCTCATCAACTGTGATCACATTCTAAAAAAACCTTTTATTATTGAAGATCTTATTAATGTGGGAAATGTTCACTGCATATTGAGACCACAGCTTGAAATGTTCTAGCTCCAAAATGAAGAGGTGTGTAACTGCAAGTATTAAACATAGACAAGCAGGCAGATGATTTATTAGTTTAATCAGTCTCAACCAAGAGGTATCAGTTGCTTTATGTCAAATAAGTTAATATATAATGGCATTGTTTTAAGCACTGGTTAGTGTTGCCAGTACTATTAGAATAGCATGGTAGTATCTATGTCTCCAGATAAAGAATTCCCAGAAAAAAAAAGGTGAGTTCTTTCTCAAACACAAAATAAAATGAGATGCTAGTGGCACAGTCAACAAGAGTGGCTGATGCACATAGTCCCCATTGCCAGCCACTGCCATTGTAAATGGAGTAATTTACCAGAAAAACTTGGAGGTTTTTAAGAGCAAAAAGAAAAATTGAACCATTTCAAGTATGCTGTCCTAGATGTGATTTTGTAGTCAAGACCTTGGGAACAGTTTGCAAGAATAGCAGGGTGCTGAACTTTGCATTTGAGCTTCAAAAAATCCAGAAGGTGATTTGCTATGAACAGTGAAATATCTAACAGCAAAAAAAACCAAATAAAACCATACCAAACCCCCACAACACAAAAACTGCCCTGCAGTAGCCTTCTCAGATTAAAATTTCCATAAGAGAAAAGTAGAAATTAGTTCAGAAATCAGTGAAGGCTTATGAGAAAAGGAGACATCTCTGCAGAATAATTAGCTACTTCTAAGTAGTAATTATTTTTTAAAAGTCTTTCTTTACAATTCATTGGAGTTTTAAACAACTTGTTTTTCTTTTGTCCTGTTTGACAGAACTTGAATTCCATTTTTTTGCGTTATACTTCTTCATTTAATAGAAAAATACTTTTTGCTGGTAAGTGTTCAACTGAGAAAAAATACTCAAATGTCTGGTTTTAAATGCTTTTTTCATTTGCAGCAAAGCACACATCATATTAAATATTTCTTACAAAAAGCATATGACTGTTTAGTGCACTGCAGGAATCTTGATGAGAATTGAAACACATTTACAGAGAAAATATGAAAATAATAATGAAAATAATAATGCCATGTGCGAGTATTGGTATACCTTACATAACTATACCATTTTGCACTGCAACAGTGCAAACACCAGTTTAAATAACCAGAAGGATTCATATATGCCAGAGAAGCTGACCATCCTGTTTTCCTTTCTGATAGGTAAGGAACATAAAACTTATGTTTTAGACTGTATCCTAAACAGGGAGTAGGCCCATGATTTTAAAGTCATGAAAGAAAATACTGTGTATCATATACTTTTCTTTTCCTTTAACATTTAATTTAATAACTACAGAGTCCACATAAGCACATAAATGCATGTGAAAATATGTGTTACTTTTCTCATTAAAATGAGTGCAAAAGATTAAAAAAAACCACCTTGCTAAGCTTACGGTGTGTTTGATGAGTACATAAAATTAAATACAATTTTAGGAAAAATATATCTGAAAGTTACCTAGCCAAATTTGCTGTAAAACAATTTTGAATATCTGCCCTCTTCCTCCAAAAATTTTTTAGCTACAACAACATATTAAAATACAGAGCACTGGTCTGTATGTCTGGTGTCTGTTTCTTGTAAAGTCTTAAATCTGATGTAGAAAAGTGATCAAATATGCTCTATGCATTCCCTAGAATGTTAATACAGATTTTTTCAGCAGGTTATTATGCGTGCTAATATCACAACAATCAGAAAAGGGTAATGAGGAATTCTTTGGCAATAATATTTAAGGCCTAATCTTTTATCTCTAATAAGGAGAAAAGGCTAAAAAACCAAATATCCACATCCTCTACAGGCTTAGATGTACTGGATGAGGTAGAAAACTCCAATTATTATATTCCTGGTAGGCATTTGTGCTCTGATTGGTGGGAATTTTCATTCATCATTGGGGAGTAATTGATTTTTAAATTTAGAGACTTCATTGTCCATCTTCCAACATAAAAGAAAAAAATATTGCTGCAATAAATCAGAGTAACGATAGCTCTCTGAAAAAAAGTCATTACTGTAGTTAATATTACATTGTTAAATTATGATTCTTCCTTTACTCAAAATGTGAGTTTTAAAAAAAATCAAATAATTAGTAATCAATTTTTTTTTATTTAGAATGTTTAAGGTTAATTTTCTTAAATATACTGAAAGTAATAAAACACTGTAGATATATTAATCATACAGAATACTTTAAGAAAATCTATGGTTTCTGCTGATGGTATCTTGCTGCACCTCTTTATCCTTCAGTTTAATTAGTGATGCACACATGCAAAGAAAATAAATCCATGTCATTAAAAACTTGCATGCATCCGGATTATTTGCAGCACTATAAATCATTAGCCAATAATGCGATATAATTTACAAAAACATTTAGGCCAGAATTTCGGAGGAATTTAGGTATTTGAGGTAGGTAGGATTCTACTACGATTTTTCAGGAATTTAAGCATCAATTCTACGGAGGAGTCAGTGACACCTAGGATTCTGCATGATTTTGAAATATCGGTAGGTATTATTTTACATGTTCTTGTGCTTAAATGGTTTTTAAAAATCTGATGGCTTATCAATCCCTCTTGAAGTAGAGAAGAGTAGTTTGATTTTATGGCCATAGGCCCACAGAAAAATTATTGTAAAATAATTAAGGTGGGCATATCTGGTGTTGTAGCTATATCATGGAAAGTACCAATGTGTGACTTTTTGCTCACAGTCGGTAATGAGCTGGCTTGCTACAGAGGTACATATAAACCTCTACACACTCTACAGACACATGAACACTGGGTAGTAATTTGTGTTAATGGTTTTTATTGCAATACTTAGTAATGGGAGGGCATTGATTACAGAGTATGTTAACAAACAGCAGTCAGCTCCATAAACATAAAAAACAGATTCAGGCATTAAATGTAACATAAATGAATAATAAACCTGTCTCATAAATTGCTTCAAGAAATCAAAAATATTAATTTTTAATCTTTTGAGACAGATAAACAAAAAATCAAAGTACATACCCTCTCCCAAGGGTTCAATTTCTTCCTGTTAAAGCTACTCTACCCATTTATCCTTTTTTTCTGTCCTGTCTTATCATAAATTTTGGCTGCACAGCATTCAAACAGAATTACGTGCAGCCAGGCAAATGAGGTTTTAAAGGTAGCCTCAGTATCCTGCTCCTTGCCCATAAGAAAAGTCTATCCTTAAACTGGCTGTTTGTTTCACTGCATTACAGACATCTTTTAAAACTTGATGCAATTGCCCTTCTTCCATGAAGGGATAGATACTATGCAGAGAATCAGATTGGAAAAGAGACTGACATCTTAAAGTTCCTGTTTTCTGACTAGACATCTTAAAATTCTTCTTTTCCAGTAAGATCAAAGTAATTTTCTGCAGCAAAATACTCTTGAAGCTGCAGTGAAAATATTCTGTATTCTAGTGGCTTTTTGAAGGGGTGATAGTGATGATGGGATGGAAATCAAAGCATAAACTGCAAGGAGAAATAACTGTACAGTTTTTTTCCAGGATAATGCTTGTACTAGGATGCTCTAGGAAAAAAAAAAAAACAAACAAAAAAAACAAACAAACATTAATAAGTAGCTCTATTTCCATATAAAATATTCTTATAATATAGTCCAGTTGCTTTTCTAAACACACCACGATGCTTTGGATGACAGGTAATTCACAGGTTCAATATCCTTCACTAATTGATTCGGGATAAAATAGGGAGAACACTAATCAGAACTGATTTCAAGCGCTGTTTACTTGAGAGAGGGAAAATGGTATCTTCTCCCAAGAGGAAATGTTGATATTTCATTAAAAAGACAAGCCCTGTGATATCCTGTGTTTCTCAGGAGAAACAGGACTCTAATAAACTGCAAATGATTTCACAATAAGGTAGAACACCAGGAATAAGGAGAAAATTTTAAGGAAACCACTTGACTGAAGATGTGCAGAATAATGACTCTCTTCCCACAGCACTCGGTTCCATTCTCCCAGCCTTATATCTGTTCCCACTACAGAGAGGTTGGGTAGCCTATCTTCACTCAGTTTGATAAACTCTTGATAAAGGCTGTTTGATAAAGTTAGGTGCTTCGGATCCAAGTCTTTGAAAACTAGTCTCCAAATTTTATTTCAGAGATAATTTTTGAGATCAGATCTTTATTGTCAGATCATCCACTTTATTTGTTAGAAAGCTGTGTCAGAGTCTCTAGGAAAACTTTATCAGTACATAAGTATATAAATCATAGATATTTCTAGGATGATTGGAAAGGTATATTTACCAAGGAAAATAATGTATTTGAAAGAGCAGAAAGTGATAGTCCAAAGAGAGACACAAGTGAAGACAGTAGAAAATCTTTGGAGGCAGATGTAATGCAGTGACAGTAAAGGTGAAGAAAAAATCAGAGAACAGTCAAGCTGAGGAGGCAGCTTTGGAGCTTTCATTCAGATGGCAGAGATGCATTCCACCCCCAAAGAGAGTGAAAACCCTTACAAAACAAGAAATGTAGAGTAGCAATTGTAAAACACGCCATTTTTTCACAAATGTTGATTAGGATAGAGATGGAATGTGAAGACCTGGAAATTGTGCAGGAAATAAAACAAAAAATAATTTAAAAAAAAACTTTCTTAAGAGTTTCCTAGCTAAAACAAAGTCATCTCTTTCAGATAATTAGGAATAATTCAACATAAATCAGCAGATATTAAAACAAAATTGCAGTTGATACTTAAGAAATTGAGATTGAAATGGTATTCCATTCAAGATTAAGATACTTAGATGTATTGTTCCTTTAAACGGGTTTTAATGTGACTAAGATATGTAAACTTCAAGGGCAGATTCACAGGTGAGAATTTATTTTGTTTTCATAAGGTATCCAGGACATCATGGGGCTAGTATGTAAATGTGGAATAGGATACTGGACCTAGGAAAGACTTGTACAGTCTGAAATGTAAAATGGAGATCAGCTACAGAGTTCCTCCTTTATGCCACACTGCAATAGTGTTTGGAGAGACAACACAACAAATGGTCACATTTTCCATTTTATTCGTCTATTTAACAACAAAATAATTCTTTTAAACGGAAAAAAAAAAGCAGCATGAAATTCTTTGAATCAAACTGAAAACTCTCTCAGTGGCCAAAAATAGGTGATCTATAACCTTATAAAACCGTTCCAAGAAAATTAAAAATTATTAAAATGCATTTCTAATTACCCCTACCTGCACTAGTTGAATTGACACAATCAAAACACCCTGTTCTGTTCTGTGCATATGTCTTACATCCCATTAATCATTTATTTGTAAAGAGTGGGTTTGCTGTATCCTGAATGCGTCACAGAATTGCTCAGTCCAATATCTGTTTTTCAGAAATCTGCTAAACAGTTTAAGAAGAGGTCTTGCATTTCACTCTTCTCTCAACATTGTTACCAATAGTGACTCATTTTCTTTTATTTATTGTTATAAATAGATATTGTTAAGGTCTAAAAGTACTAGTTATAATTTCATGATTCTTGGATACTTTAGACTAAACAAAGAACCAATTGTCCTAGGCTAGGTTATTTTTCATGTCACTGACCAGAAGGACAAAATCTCAAAGCCAGCATTTTACAAAAATAAATTTGAGGAAATTTCTTTGCTGGAATGAACCTCAGAAAAGATGCCAACTTTCTTAGAAAGACAGCTTACCTAAAACTTTCAAAACCAATTTCAATGAGGTATCTTTCATTTATTTGTTGTTTCTTTCATACTATTATTTCAATCTCAAATCTTCTAATGGTCGCAATATGCAACAACGTTTTTTTGTACAGCAAAGAAGAATCTGTTACCTTAGGATGATTTTAAGATAATTCCTAAATTTCATAGATGAATTTTTTTAAACGTATTAACAAGAAATGATCACAAATGCTACATTACTGTTTTGTATTTAATACTCAAAGATAAATAAGAAATCTGTCGTAAGGCATATCCCTGAAGCAAAAGGTACGCTATTCTACTTTTTCTTTTTTTTGAGCTGGCTAAAGTACCTGCTATGTAATAAGTGAAATGAAAGTTTTTCTTTGGTTGCATAAATTTTAATTTTATTCATTAAAGAGATAGTTTTGACACTGAATTCATAACAGGAAAACAATTCTCTAATTGTTCTCTAATCTCTCAATTGAATGGTCAGTCATTAGAAGGCCTTGGAATATTTTAAAATAAAGTGACTTTCTGAGGAAAAAAATCATCTTCATTTTTCAGAGGACTTATTTACCGCAAATCTTTTCTGTTTGGAAATTGTTTTTTTTTTAGTTTAGTTAGTTTTAGTAGATTTCCATTTTGATAGATTCTGAAGAGGTTTATAGTTTGAAAATTGCATTAAGTCTAGGAAATCTCTGCAGAATATGAACCAAAATAATTTGTGATGTACTAATGTCCTTTCAATTCACATGTGTAGTTTAAAAGGTTCTGATCTACATGCTAAATATTTGCAGGGAAAGCGCAGCATTTATGCAATTCTTATCAAGAGCAGTGCTAAAATTATACAAATTCCCTAAACCACACTAAAATCCTTCTGTAGACATTTGGAAATGTACTTCTTGCAGAAACATAGAGAGGAAGTTAGATGAATGCTGACTAAATAATGGCTGTTCTTCCACATGTGGAGTAAGTAGCGATGTGTGATGACTCACAATTTTTTCAGTTGCCCTTTGTAAAACTTATTTGGTTTATAAGGTCTAGAAATTTTCTGTCTGGTGAAATGGGGTAGTAAAGTGAAGGTCCTGCTTAAGCAAGCTGTTGTAGATAATTTCTTTTCTCATCAATGGGGAGAATATCAGTGTCTGAGCTATGTCTTTGACCCCTTGCTTGTCCTTATAGCTTGGCTATGTGTGTGTGTAAAATAATAATTGCGTATAGAAATGAACATCTCCAGTTTGTTATAATCTATCTCTTTGCTGCACCATGCTCTGGTTCTGTTAGCTACAGCTTTCCTTCTATTCATTAAGTCTGCTTCACAGATAATCTTCCTAGACTATCACTTTGTCTGTATCATCCTCTACTTGTTCTCATGTCTCTAATGTATACAGAAGTTGCTTGCTGCATTGGTTGAGCATCACCAGCTGCATGTGATTTGTAGGTTCCCAGGTTAGACTGACCATGTTCCATTTCTGTGAAGTTCCTAACGTGAGATGCTAAAATCATTATTACTTTTGTTATAATTTCAAGAGTGAATTTTTAAATGAAACTTAATAGAAGCTGTGTGCCTAGCACATTCCGGGAAGAGTTAATTATCTCAAAAGCACCCGGAGTGAGCCATCTATCCTCAGGATTGTTGGTTACCTGTTGAAATCATCTCACTGAAAAATTGCTTCTCACTCTGTTCTATTGCATTCTTGTGCGCTTTTCCCCCTGATGTGAATAGCACATCTAACTAAACAGCACCCCTTCATTTCACTTTCCAGGTTTATCTCAACTTTTATAAATCTGATCTCATCAACACAGAAGGAAATATAAACAATTTTAAAGTAGCATAAGCAAAAGTAAGAGTTAGTCTTATTTAGAGTAATTTCATGCTACTTCTCTGCTGGTATTCAGTATGTTATATGATATTTCGGACTTTTTGTTGGGCTCATTGATATTACAACCCTACTACACACCCTGGCTACCTAGAGCCTGCTTCATAAAACTGACACGCGGTCACACTTCCCTCTTCAGTTTACTCTTCCATCAACTGAAATAGAGGAGGGTTTTCAAATATGACGTATTTTCTTACTAGCATGAATAAACAGATGAAATTAATAATTCTTGTCAACCACAGAACTAAACCTGTTTGGAAGAGTAAATGCCAAGTTTCTGCCTCAATTAGAGCTGTTACTCTGTCCCATGAATTCTATTCCTGGATTTCTATTCTTAGCTTTCTATTTCTGTATGAACTTGAACAAGTCACTTGTCTTCTCTCTGCTTAGTACTTGACAGAAGTTCTTCTGAGGTTAAAATCATTATTTAGCACATGCTACGATCACTATGTGGAAGGTCACTGCACAGGAATTGCAATAATTGTATTTCACTATGAATTTAAATATGTTTGCATTTTGAAATGAAATAGAATTCATTAATAGTAAATAATAGAATGCATAGAAATATTACGTTATGCATGATTAAGAGAAAATTATCTTAGTATGCTTGGCTGGTGGAGTAAAATTTGATGAAGCATTCCAATTAAATATATAGATACACACACATTCACCTAGCACCTGATTCACTGTTTAAAGGAGAAGCTGCTGCCTGAGCATCCATTCAAGAAGTCACACACACCACTTGAAACTTTAGCTGCTGAGACCGGAGTCCCTGTGCAGCAGGAGGCTCCAGTGAGCCATCTCCTTGCTCACACTCACACACTCATGGACAGGATTCCTCCTTTGGGTTTGACCTTAGGTTTCCCACAGCAGAGTCTCAGGCATTGGATTTATAAAAATAAATAATAGAGTGCTACAGCAGCAGGTCAGCTCTAGCTGGGTGCCTCCAGAGAGTGACACTGCACAAAAACATCCCCAGGCAATTTTACCCATATGAATTCTGCACCCACCTTTCACTGACTCTTCCCATGCCTTGTGTGCTTTTCTTGTTCTAATGGTGATTTTGGGGTCTTTTAACTACTTGTTGGATTTTTTCAATTTTTCTGTGCAGGCAGGTTGTCTGCTATTCTCATCTTCTGGAGTTACATCTTCTGCTGGCAGTTGTAGTGTCTGGTTTGCACTGCTGCTGCACCTGATGTTTGGTAGAACATGGGAAACAAAAAAAGCCCTGGATCTGGGCTAAACACTACTTGTCAACAACCAAACCATCAGTGGGTTGCCAATGTTTTCTCATACTAAAGACAAAGTAAATCACTGTACTAGTAAAGTTACTATGAAAGTGTATTCCTATAATCTATTCCAGCCAAAAGCATATCTAGGTGTAAGTTCACAGCTTGCAGCCTAAGGCTTCACCAAACCAAGTTACTCATGCTAAGGCAAACAGCATACTAAACAAACAGTATTTCAATTGTGTAATTCATTCTATATAAAATTTACTTAAGCTAAACAACTATTATCTCTCAATGTTCAACTCGACTCTCAATATTCTCAACTGATCATTGCACCTTCTTCTCAATCACTTCTCAATAAGTACATTGTAGAAAATGAATAAATATCAACTGGCTTCAACAGAAAAGGCTTTTTGCTGTTTTTCTATCTCATGTTTGGGGTATGCAGACCTAGAGCATGCCATGGAATCTGCAGAGCAAGAAGGCTGGAACTCTGTCTACCTTCTCAGGTACAAAGCAAAGATGTGATCTTTGGTTATACCTTATAGTTGTTACAAAATTTGGTTTTTCTCAAAATTTAACCAACAACAAAACAAAACCAACAATCCAAAACAACAGAGAAACAGAACAAAGCAAAACACATGGATTGTGCTTTATTCAAAGTAGACAATAATATTGTCTACTTTGAATAACAAATTTTTTGAATAGAATTTAATTGTGCTGGTAAGAATTGCAAGAAAACAGCTTTTTGCACAAACACACTCAAGCAATGCTTATGAAGCACTTTGCATTTCAAAAGAGGAGTCAGGACCAAAGACACATAAGGTAGCTCCCATTTTCTGGAGTAACATTGCAAATATTATGTTTGAAAAAATAATATTTCATAGTTACTGATTTTCATGGACCTGCGTGGTTTTGGTTTACATGTGTCAGTAATCCACTTTTACTCGGGCTTTGCTTCTGAGTTATATCCATCCTATATCCCTGACTTTACAATTTTTTGCTTACCAACCTTATCATTGTCCTATTGATAACAGAGCTCTTGAAAACTTCTTGTCTGAATGTCACTGACCTCAGTGATTAAATCAGAGTCTGAAACAGTTGCTCAGTTTTCTCACGCCTTTGAAAGTAGAAAGATCTCCTATAAAATGTTGGATTTTGTTAGCAGAATGAAGAGATACACACTAAAGCCACATCACCTGCAGTATTATACAGTTGATCGTCTGGTTGCTGCTCTGCTCCAAATTTAGATTTAGACTGGTGATATTAGAGTTTGAAAAAATACATTATAAGAAAATGTATCCCCAAAGAGAGATATTTGTATACAGGAGATTCCTACTATAAATTCTTTCTTGAGCTTGTATTGATTGCTGTTGAAGTAAAAAAAAATGGCTGGATTTACCTTCTTACTGTATCATCTAATGGGAAACTGTATCTTTACTTGCACAGATGCTAAAAAGAATGAAAATACAGATGACAGACAGGAAGACAGTCATTGCACTCAAAATGCAGATAGAAGACAAACTATGCATGAAAATACTGTAACACGGTTGTTTACAAAAAGGAGAAAAATGAGAGCATGATTAAAAAAGGTCAATTCAAATGTGCGAGGACAACTTACAATTACTCAGAAAAGAATTTGATCAGACATCATTAGAATTCATCAGCTTTTGCAAAAACTCCTTTGTTAATTAAACAGTTGTTTTGGAAAGTATCTTCCTTATTTTTTTATTACAAAGACAGTGGTAACTTTGGAGAAAACCGACCAAAAGGAATCTTCACTTAGTATCTGTTCCTCTTCTGGGCCAGAATTTCAGCTGTTGTCTCCTTGACTTGGAAATCTTCCATTCATGAACTAACCTGTTATTCCACTGGTGAGATCCAGTGTAAGTTGTGCCTGTCCACTTCATTAAAGAAAAATAACTAATGGTTTATTACTACCAGAAAAATTGTGCAAGTCATCTTTTCTTTATCTATGGTATTCATGTGTCAATAAAATATTTTACTAATTTGAAAGAAAAACAGGTGTTTTGTGTACCCTGGGCTGACAACCTAAAAACCAAAGTAATATATCATCATCCAATATTTCTTACTGAATTAATAACGCATTGAAAAATATTTTTATATTAATTCAAACAAAAAATTCACCTTCAATATTTAATTTGTAACGATCAGTCTTTTCTACTTATCCATAATGGTGTGAAGGTTCTAAGGCAATATTGTTATGTGCAGATCTCAGTACCCTGAAACCAGAACAGAAGTAGCCTGTTCAATGCTAAGAAGACTGTAACCCTGAGGAAAAACTAATGAAGGTGACATTTGTTTCCATGTCTTATGAAGGTGATGTTTGTTTTCAGGTACTGGGAGTAGCCATTGAACAGAAACAATGACTCCATGAAATAAATATGTAAAACTTTCAGTCAGCCAATCACTTACATGGCTCTAACTTCCAATACAGCAACAGGATGACAGGTGCACGTATTTGTGTTTCCTTCCTGAAGCAGTTCTCTGCCAAAATCTTTCTTTCCTTGATGTTAGTCTATACATTTTTTCTATTCTTAAACAGGATAATTATGGAAAGGGTTGCTGATTGCATTTCTTGGAATTATCTATGATATATATATATATATTTATTAGAAAAGGATAAATAGAAAATATTACAGTAGTCTGGAGTCTGCAGTAGTTTATGAAGCAATTTGTGCTTACAATGTGTGATGTAAAACGGTTGGGTTTTTTAACATCTCCTTAAGCGTGTTTTTGAATTTTTGCAAGTGGATTATTCTATCTACAAGACAAAATAGGCATGTAAATACTTATGACCTGAGCTGAACTAATCTACTGTGATTCAATACCAGAACTCAACTGCAACTAATAAAGATTGATGGCAAAATGAAAGTTTCTGATCCACTTAATGAGCTTATTGATGCATTTAGAACTATTAATGTGGCAAATCTTTTAACATTTATGTTGGGATATATCTATTTGCAAACAGCAAATCTGATATTTACATTAGCAATTAAAAATGTTTTAGATATACAGGTTCTGTTCTGCAACCTGAGTTATTTGTTTGAAACTTTCCAATAGTTTTTCATGATAATTTTATTTTCTTTTTGCCTGAAATGTTAGGTTTACTTAAAAAGGAGGTGATAATGGTAAAATATATATTTAAAGACATTATTATTGAAAAATAATCTGTTCCACTAACTTTATGTGAATCATTTTAGTCGGAATTAATTACAGAGAAATTGAGATGCACACTTTTCATGTTTAGCTAAAGAACAGAACAGGAGTTTCATGCCTATTGCTTTCCTATGCCTAAGTGTGATTGGAACTGAATTTGCTCAATTTCAGCAGAAATATTCCTGCATATTCTGAACTGCCAGATGTGGTAAAAATCTTTATCAAAGTGATGTGTGATAAAATGTCATGTATCTGGCAAAATCTGCATTCTTTTTTCTGAGCTGCTAATGACACAAGGATTTGGAGTAAAAAGTTTTTTAGCAAACCATTAGTTCCAGAAGGACAGATGGAGGAGGAGGAACTACTTATGTAAATGATTGAAGATGGTAGGACTCTGAGGAAAAAGAAGTTGCATGGGAGAGCAGACATTTCAGAAGGCAGAGGTTAACACAAAACAGTGCAATAGGAATCAAAGCTTTGATTCTTGCAGCAGTAGCTGCCAACGTGCACATGTGCAATCTCCTGTTAAAGTCAATGGAGATAAGAAGTATCCCTTAATTCAGCTTACCACAGATTGAATTCCTGTTTTTAAAGGTAAGCAGCAGGCAGTATTCCAGACTGCCATCTGCGCAGGGGTGGATGCTGTGACTTAGGAAACTGAGGACACCTGGCTCAAGCCTTTCAGGAAGGGAGCAGAAGGCCAGGCATGTAAGGAAGCCTGGGCAAATAAACTGGCCTGTATTTGTCTAACCTAAACCAATTTTTTTCATCCTGTTTGTAAAGTTCACATTCCTTCTATACATTAAAGGCATGATGAATGTTTAAAAGTTTTTTCTGTTATGAAAAGTCTGTGAAGGGGGTGACCTTACATAAGTGTAGTGCCCTGTGGGTTGAAGCTGGCCAGATGCCAGGTGCCCAGCAAAGCTGCCCCATCATTTCCCTCCCCAGTTGGGCAAAGGAGAAAAAAATAACAAAAACCAATTCTTTTTCATTGCAGATTCAACAACAGTATATGCAAAGCTGACTATATACTGTAGTTCTCAAAGCTGACAAAATTTGGAATATTACATTTATTTTTGTTTTTTTCTTTTTTTTTCTGAGGAAATTGGTCAGTGTTTCTTCTGCTTCATTCATGAATTACAGCTCATTTTAGTATATAGAGTTGCATATTTCGATCTTTTGTGCACAGACATGATACAGATGTGTAAGTAACTTGTGTGTATTGACGCATTACCTCTGTTGGTTAGTGCACAGTGCCAACAACACCAGGATTGTGGGTTTGAACCCCATACAGGCTATTCACTGAAACATTGGGCTTGATCTATGTGAGTCCCTTCTAACTCATAATATTCTGTGATTCTGTGAAATTCCAAAGCCTCGCTCTCCTCTCTTCCCTATATTTCTCCTGAGAATCAAACCTGAGAGGTTTCTCTACCGCTGTATCCCACTGCTTTAGGTAATCTTTTCAGCATTTTAACTTGTGCAATAAGAATGACGAGCCATGAGCCTGCAGCGATCAGAAGTGTGATTGCAGCAGTGCTAAGCTAGATCAAAACTAGCTCAGGCACTAAGTAGAGATTGTACTGGCTAACCCTAAACCTAATTGCATTAGGGGTTATGCAGCCTGTAGGGACAATGTGGCTCCTGCAGACGACAACAGCTGCCATGTAGACTGACCAAATGTGGCTTGAGAACTTGTACAAACGTACAAAGATACCACAGCTCACCTGATCAAAAACTCTACATGCCCTTTAGTTTGTTCTCTAATGCAGTGATGTGGAAACAGAGCAAGAGGTCCATCAAAGACACTGATGCTGCTATTTCTTTCTACTGTTTTTGCTGAAAGGAGTAATTTTAAGAAAATATACTGTAATGTATGTGGTGTAGCTTGTCTGTTTTCCTCATTCACTCTCCTTTGTTTCAATAGATATTTGCATATAAATTGCTTGGAAGAATGTATTAGCAACCAAGGATGGTGGAAAAATAAGTTTGAATGAATTTTAAATCCACCAGAGGTTTTTTCCTAGACTTAGAAATTTATATATAAAATGAAATGTCTTCACAAAATGCAGTTGTTTTAGGTTAACAGTATTCCTGTGTTTGAAAATTTTATCACTGTTGTAGAAATAAAACACCACTGAAAGCAGCGTAATTAATAAAATGGGGAAAAGTTCTCATCATTCTGACTTGGTTGTTCAGTATTTATAAACATAGTGGTTATTGAAGGGTAAAGCAGATTGCTGCCATATTGATTCAGTTAAAAAAAGCTTGAGTGGAAACGCAGCATGCAACACCAAAATGTTGAGGAAAAAAATGAAACTTGGTTCAGAGAGAATCTGAGGAGGAATCTAAACTAAGGTAACACAGTTGGACCAAAAAAAAAACCCTGTTGAGGCAAATAACAGAGGCAAAAACAGAGTTGTGTATGAGCATATATAATGACACACTGTTTTTCAAACAGCTATTTCCAAACTTTTCTGGTTTTTATATATACCAGCGCAAATCAGATTTTTTAAAAGAGATGTTAGAAAATTTAATTAGAGTAAGACGGAGATAAACAATTCCAGATAATTTACATTGTCAGATAATCAGTGAAGAAAGTAAAAGAGGAGACACACAGATTAGCAGCATCTAAGAAAAATGTAATGATTTACAAAAAAACAGAAGTTAAAGAGAGGAAGATATGTTTTACAAGGTCCTAATTTTTGTTTCATGTACTGCATGAAAGGATTGATAATTTTTTCAATTATCAGTCTTAAAATATATATATAATATACATAAAATATATTGATAATAAATATTACAATATGTATCTATTAAAAAAAAATACTTCCTAGCTTTCTTTGCTGCTAGTTTTCCTTTTTGAGATTTTGGGATGCACTTGAAAATACATAGTTCAGTACTAGTCCATTGAAACACTTGAACCCTTTTCTTTAAATGAAATCCAAGCATCTCCACTAATTATACATGTGTAGGTGCTTCAAATAGAAAAATGACTCTTTTTATTGTAAAATTCTGAATGAAAAGTGAAATTACTGAGTGTGTTGTAGTTAATTAGAAAGAAATAAAGATGTGTTACCTGGATATTTGCAGTTTTGTCAGCCAGCATTAATCTGAGGTCAATGGCTGACTTGGACTTGGCTACTAAAGAAATAAAGTAAAGTAAAATAAAAAAACAAACAACTAAAAAAAAAAACCCCAAAAGTATATAAAATTGATTTGGACAAGCTAGATTTATCTACTGCTTTCCTCTGCCTATTTTTTGAAAGATACTGAAGATCATCTGGAAACAGTGTGTAGAGACATTTGTGGGAACTACAGGATATTTAGTTTGGGACCACAAAATGTTTTGGTTATATTGTGTATACTTAGAGTTGTACTTATACACAAAAATTCATTTTGTAATCCGAAATCCTTAAGCAATAAAAATCTTTAATCTGCTGTTTCAGGGCCAGGTTGTACTTGCCTGACCATTTTTATAAATAACCTGGGAAAATCCCAGTACATGTATCAATACAAAGAAACTTGCCTTACTAAGGAATGCTCCTATATATCTAATGGATAGGAAGAAAACACATGCCTCACTCTATTGCTTCTCTTCAAGAAGGCTGAAGAGGGACTTTTATGAGGGCTGTGACAGGACAATAGGAAATGGCTTTAAACTGAAAGAAGATAATTTTAGATTACATATTCTAAAGGCATTTTTTACTGTGATGGTGTTGAGACACTGGCACGGGTTGCCCAGGGAAGTTGTGACTGCCCCATACCTGGAAATATTCAAGGCCAGGTTGGATGGAGAACTGAGCAACCTGGTCTAGTGGAAGGCGTTGCTGTGGCAGAGGTGCTTGGAAACAGATGATCTTTAAGGTCCCTTCCAACCCAAACCACTCTATTATTTTGTGATTCACCCTTTGGTCAGTACATTGGTGCCATCAAGGAAAATAAGCACAAATTATTTTTGATTAGGGATGTTGAAGCACTGTTTGACGAAGTGAAGGGAGACGACCATCCGATGAGCATCGAACTCCGATTTATTGATCCACCATGCACATTTTATAACCGTGTTAATTAAGTTCATACATATTGCAAAACCTGAGCTCATCATTGGGTACAGATTACATATTAACCCCTCCTTGTTTTAGATAATTAAAACTTATTTTTCTCATCTTGTTATTGACTTGTTATTCACTGTTCTCAAGGCCTCCATGTTTTTCATCCTTCTTTCCCATACCTATTCAAGGATGTGGTGTTTATTGTTGTTTAAAATCAAGCCTGAGAATGTTTGCAGTTCCCAGGCTCAAGCCTGAGAACCTTTGCTGTTCACAAGAGCAGGCCTGAGAATCTTTGCTGTTTACAGGTACCTATTACTTTTCAGTTAGCTGTATATTTTCGTGGCCTCTCTCCATAAGCCATGTCTGAACAAAATTCTCCAACAAGGGACTTCTCTTGTATGAATATAATTTTTGGTAATCTGGCTATCACAGGTATCGGCAGACCATACTATCAAAAATATGATCCTATTTTACTGCAACATTAAACAGACATGTTTATGTTTAATGTGATTCATATTTCTGGTTGAGATGGCAAGCATACATGTGCAGTTTTGAAAGTTTGGAAAATTACAAAGTGTATATGTGCTAGGTAGATCAGACAAAGAAAGTGACAAGAAGGCAGTATTAAGCATGTTGAGATGGCTCTGAAGATGAATAAATCAAAATATATCGAAATTCCCTTTAGAGGGGGAGGGTTTCTGTCATACTTTCTATAATTTATCACGTAAGAATATGATAGTTCTGCTACTTAGATTTACCTTTCCTATTTGGCAAGACAGTCAAAGGCAAATTCAAAGAGAAAATAAAGGAAATACAGAAGACATAGAAGGATACATGTGTTTATGTTTATATTTTCATACTATTAGGGCCTTGACAACAGATTTTGTCTTTATACTTTGATTCTTCCTCCATTTTCCTCAATCTGAGATACTCTGTTTGGGCTTGTTTCTTCTTATAGTGAAACAGAATCCACCTGCTCCTGTGCTGCTGGTTAAACAGTCAGATTTTTTTTTTCCTAGTGAAGAAGAAGCAGAAGAATAGAAAGGAATTCACAAGTGCAGCAAGGGCAAAGTAGATCCCATGGGACTCTCAGCAGGGCTTCAATTATTTCAGCACTTCCATGTGCTGCCCATTTTTAGTCCTGTTAGAGCATAAAACTGGTGGTCATGGAGGTCTTTACATCATAAAGATAGAATCTGCAGAGAAATGTAGAAGCTTAATAATCTTCCTCTTCTCAGAAATATTTCTCCAAAATTTTCTCCATGTTCTGACCATATCTATGTGCCCTTTTCTCAACCTGTTTAAGAGGTGATGGATGAGACATGAGCCCCAAACTTCCATTGTAGTTGTAGGTTCTTTGTGCCAGTTAATGTAGTCAGTTGCCTTTCTTTTGCATCTTCTCTATATCATTGCATTGTTGCATTGTTGTCACAATGAGTATTTTATATGAAAAAATTCATAAGCTTTTGTTTAGTTTTGTCCTTTGTCCATGTCAAGCTAGTTTTTGGCACAGGCTGTTAGCCTCCATTAATAAAAGGCATTTCTGTATTCTGTGCAAGAATAACTCTCTGGCCCTGAGACTTACTCTTCATGTACCTTGCCAGCAGGAAGGAACAGACTTTGTGTGCTGACATGCTGCATGATCTCCCGCATAATGAAAATGCAGCAAACGTGCTCAAGTTGAAAGGAAATGAAGAATGACAATAGGGGTCCTGTTATGTAAAATCCTCTAAGCTTTTGAAATGCCGCTTTCAGTTGTCACGATGAAACACAGAATAAAGGAGGCAAGCAAAAGACCTCTAACAAGGGCATACAGAAAGTATCACACATTGGGAGTGGGTTTCTGCTGTGTTCATGCTAAGGTCCAATATTAGGTGGGCAGTTGCACTACTGGGAAATGCTATCCTCCAGATAAGAAATTAAAATTATTTCCCATCTGCTTATTTTTAACATTGTTTTGAGATGATAAAGATCTCATGATACTGGCTCGAGGGACATGATGGTAGTGGTGTTAGGGAGGATGGGGAATAGGGAATAACTTTGCTTCCAGCTGGAAAAATCATCCTTTGTTAAATATTATCATTACAAATTAATTGGCAATGTAACAAACATTCATGACTATGCAGCATGCAAGATGTTATACAGGACAGACTGGTGACCATTCTGGTCCATGTAATAGAATGCACTAAAGCTGTTTAATTGTGAAGTTACCCATGAAAGTGAAAAAATCCCAGTGTGCTGATATACTTGCAGAAGAACCTTTGTTTGAGTACACTTCTGCTTGCTTTACCAACAAATTCTTTGTTAAATCAGGTAGAGTTTAGGAAGAACAAAGAAAAGTTTTGAAGATAAGGTGTGTATTTAAATGCCTAGTGATGAATTTACATGAATATTGTCTGAATATGATTTCTTAATACATTTCAGTAAAAAGATACCAATTCAACATTTGAGCTCTATCTCGCAAGTATAACCTATAATAACTGCAGCAGAAATATAATTATTCACAGTCCCAAAAGACTATTTCCATGGTCTACCCAGGACTTAATTATGTAGCATGCAAAGCTTCTGAAACTATACCTGCCACCTGCAGACACAGTCCAATGGATAGGTGGTAGACAGTGTGTCAGAACTCTGATACTTAGGCACAGGCTCTGAAATAGCAAGGATACACAAATGTTTTGATTATTCTCCCTGGAGAGGCACGTGGTGCCTTTCAACTCCCCAGTTAACAAAGTCTCCATTCTCTGTCTCAAAATTCAGGGCAGAGGATAAGAGAAGGGAGACAATGCAGTAAACATCATGAAAAGGTACACCAGAATCAGACGATGTGGAAATACAGAGCGGGCCTCTAATATGCAAAGACAGAAGGTAAGAACCAATCATCATCATACACTGGGAACAGGAAAGCAGACAGAAATAGCAGCAGGGTACTTTCCACAAAAATATTTTTTAATTCATTATTGTCTTCTGTTGGAATGCAAGAAAGAGTTGAAAATTAGTAGTAATACCCTTTCTAATAAAATTAACTGTGGCATTCACATTCTCTGAAAAATTCCTTCGCCCAGGATTTTTCTCTTGGGAAGCCTCAGAGAAAAAGGAAAACAACTATTATGTCATTTTCTTCTCCTGAGTTTTGCTCATCTGGAATGTGTTTGGAGATTGTTTATCCAACAGGTGACTGTTTCATCGGATTCATGTGAGTTGTTTTCACTCATTGGCCAATCAGTGCCAAGCTGTGTTGGGACTCTGGAGTCATGAGTTTCCATTATTATCTTTTTAGCATTCAGTAAGTATTCTTTCTGTATTCTTTAGTATAGTATAGTTTAGTATTATTTAATATAATATAGTATCATAAAATAATAAATTAGTTTCTGAGAACATGGAGTCAGATTCATTATTCCTTCCTTCATCAGGGCACCCCTCAAATAGAATGGTTAACATCTCCACTTTTAGTGTAGTGCTTCTAAGAAAACAGAAAGTTAAAGAAAAGGTGCATTGGGCATGTCCAGAGAAGAGAAAGCTGGTTGTTCAATTGTAATCTTTTATACATTTTGATCGTTAAAGCTAGGATTTTAATCTTTGTTTTTGCATATTTGAGGTGAATCTTAGCAATGCTTCTGTTATATATATATATATGTGTGCTACCAAGATACAAAATGACTATACACACTTATACACTGTACTGTGAAAACAGTGAAAACTTAATTAAACAGTGGTCTAAATATTTATAAAAAAATCTATGTTTTAAACTTTTGCCTATTATAATTTCAAGTTATTAACTGTACTTACTAAATTTTGGAGAATGTTCACAGTTAATTATATATGAATCATAATCCCTAACTGTATTATTTTTGAACTGTATTAGTTTTAAAGGATAATCCTTAGAAATCAAGTACACAATAAAAAAATCACATTAAATGAGTCCTTAAATGCAAAAATGGGCTTTTTATTTCCATGAATTTGTATGTTGAATAAACTATAACTTTACAAAAACTTTCTTTAATACTCTATTATCTTCATGTTGGGAAAGATACATGGCTAAGTTATTGATCTGCAACATGCAAGTTTTTTGAAAGGAGGAATTTAATTGCAGACTGTAAATGTAAATATTGGTTTTTAGGTCCACGAAACAGAATATTTATGAGGCAGTCATTTTTTAAACAAGAAAAGCCTCAAAAATATTAATCAAACACAGAACAAAGTCCCAAATTCACTACCTTATATAAGTGTTAAGTACCATTGAAGACTTCAACTTTAATCTCAGAAACATATAAGATTTAAGATATTCTAGAAAATAAGGGACATTTTTAGTTAAGGTAGGCATTTGAAGCAGAAGTTGATCCCCCACAAAACCCCAGAAAAACTGAATTAACATTTGCAAAAATGTATCAAATGAATGAAAGGGTTGATACTGCCTTTAGATAGAAATACTGAAATACTCAGAGTGATAATTACCAGCCTATACATAAAATTATGATCAAAAACCTGAAGAAGTACAATTCTGTACATGCACTAGCAGAGTCTCTATTCAAAATGTCACTGTGGGCCATGAAATATAAATAGCAGCTGAAATGTCAATCTATCCAAATACACGATCACGAAAGATTAGATTAATGGTATCATGGAAAATCCTGAGCTGGAAAGCACACAAGAGTTATCAAGTCCAATTCAAAACTCCACACAACAAAAGTTTTAGATTTCCCACACAGGGAAATCTAAAAGTTAAACCATATGTCTGAGAGTGTTGTCCAAAATCATCTTGAGCAGTGAGAGGCTAGTGGCCATGACTACTTACCTGGGGAGCTTTTTCTCATTGTTGTTCATACTTTCAGTGAAGAACTTTTTCATTATGTCCTATTTGAACTCTTCCTGACACAGTTTTCAGCCTTCCCCTTGTGGCTATCACCCAACACCAGAAAGAGCAGCACCTCCCACTCCACTCATCATCTTGTGATAGTCAGCAAAGAGGTGACCCCTCAGTCTCCTCTCTGGGCTGAACAAACCTGTAACTTAAGCCATCCCTCATATGTCATGCCCTTTAGTCCTTTCACCATCATTGTTGCTCTTTTTAGGAGAGAACAATTATATAAAGATTAAGTTTGTGAATTGAGAATTCAGGGTTTATGTGTATTTTTTCTTCATGAATAGTTATTTTCTCACACGGTCTTTCTCAGAACCCATCTCACACAATTTAAGCTACTTACTTGGATGAATACCATATCAGCTCCTGAATCATTCACCTGTATTCTTTTTCCTGATCAGTGGATAGGAGAAGGCACTTTGAGGCAAAGTTAATCTCACCAAAATTAGCCTGAGCTTCTGGTCCATGATTTTTTTTTTTTTCATTAGAAATACTTTTTTCTCTCTTCACTGATTAAAAAGAGTATTCTGCGCCCAGAAAAGGTATGAATGTCGGTGCTATAGACATATATAGGAAGGTTAGTACCATCCCAACATTATGCTCCAAGCCTATAATTTAATCTCCATAAGATTGCAAATACCAGTACCAAGGCTACTAAATAAGAGTCCAAATCAATTGTGAATCTATTAGCTCAGCAACATTGGGAAAATGAAGAGCATCACTAATAGGACAGGGAAGGACTTTATTCCCTTGCTATCCAGAAATATTTTAATTCTGTTAATTACTCAACCAGACTATTTTTGCAATTGATTGACTTCATAGCATCATGAGTTCAATGTCTAGCATGAACTTTTACAGTAAATCAAAACTGAATTTAGTTAAATTAAGTTTTAGGAATCACAGAATTTCATCCAGCAACTCCTGCATCAGGCCCATGATTTATATGAACCCTAAACTTCTTGGATATCCCATCCATTTCACTTGCAAAGTAGAAGCATTTTATTTTCACCAAATCACATTTAATTTTCCATTATGATAATGTTAAATATGTAGCTAAATTCTCTTTTTACTATGTAGGGGAAATAAAAAATATTATGGAGCCAGACTCCATTCATTGCTACACAATCTATAGATTAGAAGAAATGGCTATAAGCCATGGAAATTTTCAGTTGGATATAAGAAAAAAATTTGCAGAGTATATGGGTAGGGGCTGGAAGAGAATGCTTAACAAGCCTGAGAAACCTTCACCCTCAGGGACATTCAAATTTGATTGTTCAAGGCCTTGCTCAAAGTGATCTTAATTTAAAGTTAGTACTGCTCTGAGCAGGAAAGCAGTCTAGATAACCTCTAGAGGTCCCTTTCAATCTCAATGATTACATGAATCTATGTTTTTAAGAGGTGATTCTTGTTTGCCGTCTGAATTATCTATTTTTCAATCATAAACTTTTTTAATGTGTTCAAGCTCTGTCTCCTATCAGAATCAATTTTTCCCACATATGAACTTGTAGACAACTGTTATCTTGGGTATATTTTGCTAATTTCCCAAATCTTGACCTTCCCTTGTTATTTTTCTCTAAATTATTTTAATATATCAATATCCTTTTTCAAAGCAATCACCAAAAAATGCATGTATGCATGGTAGCAAAAGTCTCTCAAGTGTTGTACACAAATACAGACTCCTCACTTCTATTTAATATTTTTCCAGTAATGCATTTAAAAACATGCTTACCTACTTAGCTTGTAGTGTTGCTCAGGGAGCTCATGTTCACTTATATATTATTTCCTCTAAGTCCTACAGTTTTCTGAACACCAGGATGCCATTTCTCATCCTGAAAGTGTGAGCTACACACTTTGTTCCTTGCTGCATGCCCTTTCATTTGGCTTTGTTAAACATGTGCTGTCCAAAGAAAAGTAATTTCCTTCAGCAATATAATTTAGTTGAGTTGGTCTTTGCCTATTATTTCTTGCTCACTAATTATCCATGATCAGCAAATTCATTCAGATAATTGATGAAGAGGTTGAAAAGCAAGAACTAACTTTTCAGTCATCTGATTATGCATCCTGTTGACACTGATACTTCATTTGTAATTACTTTCTAAAACATCTTTCATAGCTGATATTTAAGCTTCATTGATTTTGCATCGCAGTATCTTCACCAGAAGGAAGAAAGACAAGGAAAACTGCTTTATAGAAGTATAACTGCATTATGTCTATGCAGTTATCTGCTGCCGTTATCAACCAAACTCATTTTGCAATAAGAAACCCCGTTTATTTGACAAGTACATATTCCATGAGGCTATTTTGATCACTATTTTAATCTTTAAAGGCAAAATCCCTTGTCAAAGTGCCATCACTGTCAAAAAACCCAGCCTAATCATAATTTTTACCCTCCCTGAATATTGTTAGACCAGGTAACAAACTTAAAAAAGAATCCCTACCTCAGTATCTCACAGAGACAGTTATCAAAGTAAATACTGAAACATTATTGTCATAAACATGGTTTTTCTTGCACTCTTTTAATACTATGGATATTTTTAAATGATGAATGAGATGAACATTTTCTGTACCTCCTAAAATGTAGTGGCTTCATGAACATGTAACTATAATGGTGATTTTTTTTTTTTTTGTATTGTTAATGTTTTTGTGTCTTTTGCATTCATTCATTTTTTCATTCATTGGGTGTGATAGGCAACAGATGAAGAAGATAAAATTCTATTTTTTGAAAACATGTAGCAACATTGCTTTTATTAAGTAAAATGCAATTAATATTGATGATTTAAGGGCCTAAAATATTTGCATAGTAAACTCATAAACGTTTATTGGAGATCATAATTCATTTCTAGATTACTAAGTCTGAAATGAATGACCTCTTGATTCATGGGGACAAAAGGGACAGCCCATTCTTCCATTGACTTATTAGTATAATATTTCCATACCTGCTAACATAAAAATAAAAAAGAATATTGCTTCTGTGGTGTAGTGTCCAGTATTTCTGTCTAGGATTATTTGGGTCTGAGTGAAAAGCACATTAGTATAGTAGTATGTGTAGGAATCCACCGCAGAGACTATGACTAGGTCACACCCTTCTCTTGATCATGAAGTGTAAAATAGATTTGCATGAGTCCACCAGCCACTTGAATATGGTGAAAAGAAGCTTAGACAGAATGAAAATTCCAGAAAAAAAAAGGCAGACTCACAATAAAAATGACAGACATGAAATTTTCTGTTGTTTAGATTTACAATATTTTGAAGTTCTTTTTTGTTTTATATGCAACTTTTTTAAAATTTATTTAATATCTGGAGTCACAGACTACATATTTTACAGGACTTGTCTAAACTCCCTTTATTCTATGTTTTGCAAGCATCTTTGCTAATTAATGTTTTTATATTTAAAAAGAATGGCTATCAAAGATATGTACAATAAAAATGTACCAGTCAACCTAAAAATCAAGGTATGAGTAAATTAAAAAAAAATAAAATTTGTTATATTATAATGAATGCTTTCATTAGGTTTTGGCATTTTTAGACAGGCTTTTAAAAGGTTATCATGTCAAAAATAAATTAGGAACATAAAACAAAGTATTCTAATTAACTATATGTAAATATGAATGTTAATTTACATCTAATTATTTTATCCCTTTAAGTTCTGTGTAGCTTTTGAGAAAAAAAAATGGCTAAATTAACAGTGTACAATTTTATCGATGCCCTTTTTCCTTAAAAGGGTAATTTGAATGAATTGCTGAGCTGGTGTATTAGGACACAACTGAGCTAGAAAGCAGCCAGCTAACATTCTGCGAAGTTCATGTAATAGTATACATTAGGCTAAAGCAGCTACCAGATATATTATCCCAAAGCCTCTTGAAGCTCTTAACTGTAGGTCTGCTGGGAATATGCAGCAGAAATTAATCAGACTAGGCATTTTCAGGAATCTACCTGCTACCTGGAATTTCAGTTAAAATCTTCCTGAAATTCCCCTGATGTTTTTGGTTTTTTTTTTTTTAATTATTGCTTGACCACCCAGTAAATCAGTCTAATCACACTGAAAATATCATATTTAAACTTTCTGGCCAACATCGTAAATAATCATCAAAAGGCCGTTGTTTACTAGTTAAACAGGTAAACTTGTTGGCCAAGGAACAAATCAGAACACATTATTTGTTTTATGTGTATTCAATGCTGCATAAAACATGGTTTTACTCCAGAGATACTCATAATCTGAACAAACTAACAGGGCAATCAAATCTAATGCTCTGTTTCAAATTAGAGAATTTATTGGAATTCTGTGAATATGACTTGCTTTAAACCAACCAACAACTCAGGATCAGTGTCACGGTTTAATTCCAGTAGTCAGCTGTCCACATTTTGGCTGGATGGGCTAGAGTTAGATTTTTTTTTTCCTGGTAGCTGGTACTGAGCTGTGTTTTGGATTCAGTATAGGAATAATGGAGATAACACACTGATGTGTTGGTTGTTGCTGAGTGGTGATTACCATATATCAAGGATTTGTCAGTAATCTGCCAGTGAGAGGGGGCACAGGAAGCTGGGAAGGGTTCTGGGAGGGACAGCTGACCCAAACAGGCCAAATTAATATTGCACACTACAGAATGTCATGCTCACCTTATAAACTGGGGACAGTGGACCCGAAGACACTGAGCACTGCTGGACATGGATGGGGCATCAGTTTGGCAGGTGGTGAACTGCATTGTGCATCATTCAATCTTTTTGTGCTTTACTTTCCCCTCTCTCTCTCTCTCTCCTTTTCCTTGCAAATATCACTACTAGTAGTATTAGCATTATACAATTTCACTTCGTTTTAATTATTAAATTGTTGGTATATTAATCCATGGCTTTTCATTTTTTTTCCCCTGATTCTGCTGCACCTGTCACCAGGGGAGGGAAGAAGAGAGTGAGCAGCTGTAGGGTACTTAGTTCCCAGCTGAGGTTAAAACACGGCAGCAATTAATCCCTGCATAGCCACTTGCTTGCTCCCCCACAGCAAGATGGGGTAGATTTGGAAGGGTAAAAATGAGAAAATTTGTGGGTCAAGATCATAAAGGCAGTTAATAATTAAAATAAATAAATAAATTAAAAAGAGGGGAAGGGAAGGAAACTACAAGGGAAATGGGTAATGAAAAAGAAAATAATTGCTCTGCACCAATCAACAGATGCCCAGCTAGTTCCAGAACAATGCCAGCCTGACAGCCTTCTCTCCCCAGTTTCATTGCTGAGCGTGGTGTTATAAATTATGGGACATTCCTTGGGTCAGTTGGAGTTGTCTGTCCCAGCTGAGTCCCTCCCAATCCCTTGTGCACCCTCAGCCTCTGCGCTGGTGGGGTAGGATGAGCAGGAGAAAAGGCTTTGACTCTGTGTAAGCTCTGCTCAGCAGTAATGAAAGCATCCCTGTGTTATCAACGCTCTATTCAGCACAAATCATAGCCCCATGAATATATTTAACTCTGTCCCAGTCAAAAGCAGTACAGTCACTAAGTGCTTTAAGAGTAAAATATTATTTAAGTATTCATCTTAGGAAGAGCCATCACACTGACAGTTTCCAGGAAAGGATCCCACTGACAACAAGGTAAGAAAGCTGTACTAAAGTTTGGGTTTTTTTTTCTGAGAAAAAACCAAGCCTGTCTTGCCCAAGCAGGAGCAATTTTACCTTTCAATTCCTAATGTGCACACCAGGTTTGTGCTGCTCTAGTATTAAAATCCACTCACCAAGGCCTGTCTGCAGGAACTGCACATTTGTAATTAAAAGGAGATTAAGGTAATTTACTACTCTCTTGTCTGCTGCCCACTAATTTTCTTTCAAAAGGAATAGCAGCACACTTCAGGGATCCAAGCACAATAACCACTTGGATGAAATAAGGGCCCAGTGAATAGTATAAGTGGATGTTATCGCATCTTTTCGTGCTAATCGAGTAATTGGATTGATCTGTTTCTTTCTAAAAGTGACCAGGAAGTTAAAGCTTTCTGAGATTAGAGTTTCTCTGGATTACCTTTTTAATCAAGAAGGGGATCTAGATTGCCAATGCTTTAATATTTGCAACTGGCACTTTTCATTTATTCATAAGAAAGCCTGGGGTTCATCTGACCATGTGTAAATCTGCATCTGAGCTGAGCACTAAGCTCCTCATACAGCAAAGAGCAATAAGTATTTTAGCAGGCAGTTCACTACTCACAGCACAGTAATACAAATCATGCCCTAATATTTTTTTGTCTTCTTTCTTCCATGAACAGTAAAATAGGATGACTAGGTCAAGGGCAGATATCTATGCTACGGTCATCTAAATCAACATTCATAAACTGATAGCTCTGTAATGGCATGTAAGGTGCCCTAGCACACCTAAGGCATTTGCACAAGGGTCAAAAGCATGATTCAAGGTCTGCGGGAGATTCATGTTATTCTCTAGTGATGGATGAAGGCTGCAGTGGGAAGTACCCTTGACTTTGTATAAAATCCCCAACTACCTAAGTTAGGTAGTCAAGTTCCACCTTTAGACATAGTGAATCCCATTCAAGTGAGTATACATGTCATATTTTGAGCAATTATTTTCTCTCTTCAGTGTTTCATAGCTCCTGTTACTTGTTAAACGACAAAACTGAAAACCACTGATTCAATAACAGCAGTATGTAAATACTATGGATTGTATGGTGTACCTACTAACAGGATTGTTTCAATTTTCAAAAAATCTGATTTTCCTGTTGGAATAAACTGTTGAGCTTTGAAGTTTATCCACTGTGCATTTGCTCAAAACAGTATGACATTGCTACTATTTCTTCATTATGAATGGCATTTGCGATTTTGTGTGACACTGACAGAAACTGCAGGATAAATATTTTACTTTTCCCTGGGGATTTATCAGCCACTTAACAACTGAAAAAACAAGAAGTAATCTACCTTCCACAGTCCATGCTTATTGTTCAGCCTATTGGATAAATGAATGAATCTCTTGAAACCTGTTAAAAATTAATCACTTTTAGGATGAACAAGACAATACTAGCTCCAGTAATGCATGCATTCCTTTGGCATAGATTACTGTATAATATTTAAAGACAGCTGTTTCTCCAAAAGCCAGAGATGGTAGGACAGATGGATAAGCAGAGGGGTGGCAAATTCCTCAGAGGGCTTTATCAACTGCTTGCCATATTCAAAAGGTAGAAGACAATAATTTACAGTGTAGCAGAGCTTACATGATATAGTCAGTGTAAATAGTTTGACGTGTTAAACTAATCAAGTTTTCTAATGCTTGCATTAATACACTTGCTGACCTCCTGCTGAGGGAACTCATTTCAACATATATGCTTTAACATCTGAAAAATGCTATTTAAAGGGCAGCGATCTCTAACTCTACAATAAAAACCAATCAAATAATCATTAAAAAAGTCCACATGACAGTACAAGACTCTTTTAATAGCACAAGTACATGTTATATCCTTTCATATAATTTCTCTTTCTACCCGGGTGGCAAATCTTTTGCAATTTATCAGTTGCTATTTGCGTCATTATAGAAAGTAGAAGAATGAATGGGCCAGGCTTTTTGTGCCAAGAGTTCTCTCACCAAAGACTGGGGTTTCAATATAAAATAATAGTTTATATGCAAGAAAGCAAGCAAATGTGATACTCTGCAAAACTTCAGAGTATTTATTTGTAACATAAATTTAATTTTGTGCAGTTATATACACAATAAGTACTTTATTTAGTATCTCCTTATTAAAGCAGCTCAGTGTGTTCTCCCTCTTACTTAAACTATGATTCATGAAGTCACCCTAGTTACTGCATAGAGGTAAATAAAGCTGTGCACAGAGGATATAAGATACTAAGCACACACAAGGATCCAAACAATAGGGTAAATGCACATTACCACACTAAAACAGTGTCCCAGCACTCCATGCACTCGCAAGTGTTTAAAGTGACTGTGGCTTGCTTGAAAAAGCAAGCTATTTAAGACTAAATATAGAGCATACATGGTGTGACGCCAATTCAATCTCAAAAAATTAAAATAATTCAGTTTTATTCCAGCTGTCCCTCAAAATTTACACCTTAGAACAGAATTGTATTCCTTAAAATGTGGATAATAAACATCTATAATATTTTTTTAAATTTTTCAGTTGCGTTATTTCTTTAGAAATTGTGAGTTAAGAAATTTTTCCTTGTCAGTTATTGATTCAGTGTTCCAATCTTCCAGCCCATGTTCATACTGGGTATATTTGTAGCAAAATTTCCACTATATCTTTTCAAACAATGGATCTGGAAATATGTTTTAAAATAAAAGCTAAGAATTTTCTTGCATTAGATTATTTTAGTGAATAAGGACTAAAAAATATCCTAACTCTGACAAAAACTCCTTCTTTTTCAAGAGCTGTCAATACTGAGATAGGAAAATCTGTCCTTGGGGTAGAAAGAAGAAACCTACATACATTTTGCAATAGAGGTGAAAGAACCAAGTATAGATGAAGATACCCACCAGAAGACTAAAAATAATTTATATTTTGAAGCAATTTCATGCTTTTTGGAGGATGTGAAAAGGAACTCAGCGTTCTCCAGCCCTGGCACTTGACAGTAGCAGAGTATAGCTGAAAGTTCCTAAATACCCTTTGAGACACAGAGCAGTTAATGTAGCCTGGAATGAGGACACAGGGAAAAAGAAACACTAAGAAAGAGGAAAGAAGAACAACAGATGGCATAGCTGAAGTATAGTCAGCAGTATAAACTGCAAGGGAAACAAACAAGTCCCAAAGGCTGCGAGTAATAAATTTGCACAGTGGGGAACACACAGTTCTGGAGAAACTTCAGTCAGAAAATAAATTGTGCATCAATCCAAAGCTTTTCTGTTTAGTTGTCCTAGTAGATTTTCAACAGACTTTAGAAATTTCCCCCCTACAAATCTGTTTTGAGATTTCAGGGACCTACAGGAGGAAAAGACTTTTCCTGAAGCCTGAGGTACCCTTGCAGAACCATGTCAATGCCCTGCAGACTGAAGACCAATCTCTAGGGACTTAAAATGCACTGTTGCCTTTCTCAAGCACTGTTGAGGCCACTTTGCCATGAGAAAAGCATAGACTGAAGTGACAGGATGGTGCTAAATCTGGGCTGGGCAGAGGCAATGTCTGGCTGGCACATCCTGGTTAATGCATACAGACAAAAATTCCCACTGTGACAAACACTGTGAAGAAGCAACTGCTCATACACATATCAGAGTCAAACAAAGACCAGCCCAAGTTATGAGACAGATCGCATCTGCAGCCACTACAGTAACCTCAAATATGCCTCCATGGAACTTGGACTGTTCTAAGCCACTGTGACAGGAGCTTGAGACAAGATAAAGGTGGCATTATTGTTCAAATGTTAATAAAGCTGGGGGGCAAAAAGGATGCGTTACTGATAATGGACAAAAAGAATGCAGAATTTATGGACCACAAGGAAAGCCAATTCAGAAACTGTGTTGAAATCAACTCCTCCCAATAAAAGGTAATTCTGGCAGGGGCAGAGTGCAACCACCAACCACAACCCATGGACTGAAGAAATCCGCTGACTCAAAACAAGAGGAAAACTCAGCATGGGACTAATTACCATTACAAGTAATGGAATCTTTAACCAACAGAATAAGAGAAATATGTAGGATTAATTTCTTTGTTTGTTAAAATCTATAAATATTCACAAGCCTTGACCAACCTTGGGACCCTCTTCAACGAGAATCACAGAAGCACAGAACAAACTGAGATGGAAGACACCCACAAGGACCATGAATTCCAGCTACTGGCCCTGCACAGCACCATCCCCAAAGATCACACCATGCCTGGGAGTATTCTCCAAATGCTTCTTGAGCTCTGTGAGGTTAGTGCTGTGACCACTTCCCCAGGGAGCCTGTTGCTGTGCCCAACCATCCTTTGGGTGACGACCCTAATATCCAATACAAACCTTCTCTGATACATCTTCAGGTCAATTTCCTCACATCCTGTCACTAGTCACCACAGAGAAGGGATCCATGTCTGCCCTTCCTCTTCCCCTCCTGAGTCCCAGGGTGAAGCAGAACCAGTGACCTTCCACTGTATCCATGGGTATAGTCTACTTTATCTATCTGCCTCTCCCTCTTTCTCCCCCCACTGTCTTTTCTATTTTTTTCTTTCTTTAAGCCTGGAGAAGCTAAGAAACTAACATTGTGTCCCAGCATCGAACAAGGGACTTTTTACAAGGCATGGACAAGGGCTGATGGCTTTAAACTGAAGGAGACTAGACTTAGATTATGTATTTGTAAGAAATTCCTTGCTGTGAGGGTAGTAAGAAACTGGCACAGGTTTCCCAGGGAAGTTGTGGAAGCCCTATTCCCAGACATGTTGAAGGCTAGGCTGCATGGGGCTCTGAGCAATCTGGCCTAGTGGAAGATACCCCTATCCATGTTGGAAGGGACAGAACTTGATGATTTTTATGGTCTCTTCTGACCTCAATAGTTCTATGATTCCATGATTTTCAAGAAATATAGTATGATGGAGACAATGTGTTGGTTCAGGCTAAGCTGAGGATAGCTGTGCCTGGCAACAAATGTCTGTCTTCTGATAAACTCTGAGGCAGTGACCTGGTACCACATAAGGTCACACATGATCAGCCACTTTTGAAAAAGGAGTTACAAAGTTTAATCTAATTTAATGATGAGGGGATACTCATGTGAAATCTGTTTTTCAACAGTGTGAGAAAAGACTCAGAGCAGGAATCTTACTGCACTGGCATATTTTTTTCATTGTGGTAAGGTCATGTCTCCTATTTGTAGTTTATACTTCAGTGTTAAGTAAAACACAATAATGATGTAAAACTTCAGGTGACAGGGACATACCCAGAGACAAAATTTAGGCTGTGGTTGTCGAGCTATTTTATGAGGTGACTACATCTCAGTCACCTCACGCTCAGAGCACGATTAGGAAATGTGTCTCAGAAGTAAAAGATCATTGTTGCTGTGGCTAGCATTATCTCAAGTTCGGGAGCTCGCTTCTGAAAGTAACTAAGAGTAAGCCTAGAGCAGGAAATATAGCTCAGCTCAAAAATAAACTAAGAGCTCTCAAAAATCCTGACTTAATCTGACTGCACTGAGCAGATTAATATAAAAAAGGCAAAAGCATATTAAAAGGAAGTAAAAAAAAAAAAAATGGCCGGGTCATTAGGTGACAGAGCATAAAATTATAATCACAACTAACTTTGAGTGCACAAATTAGAGTGGGATTTATATGTTTTCTTCCAGAAAAAGAATTCACAGAAGAATAGCTTCACTACATATTCTTCCAGTGATGACAGAGTGCATTTGCTAGACTATCCAGTACACCTGCACTAGAGTGGCAGTTGGGGCACAGGAACTGAAAGATACCAGATATTTCCATATCAGCTTGCAATGGTCAAACAAGAGTCCCCAACAACCCTCAAGTTGCAGTAAATGAATCTGCTGAATCAATTGATTTGAGCCCTATTATCTACTTCAAGATGAGCTGAACATCTACCTCCAACCTTTGTCATGTTAGAAAAATTTGACCCCAGCTGATGGCAGCAGTTTAGACTACTTCACACGGACACATCTGCATGTAGACACGTAGATATCTCAACATGGAGCTGAAGCCAGCCCTCTAGGAGAGATCTGAGAGAGATGAGAGTAGGAGTATAATTCAGTTATCTAAAATATCCATCTAGGGATCTACAGAGTAGTTGAGCCATTTGTAAGGTGCTGACATATGACAAAGCAAAAGAGATTTTCACCATTCTGGACTGGCAGCTGGAGACCAGGTGAATACCTTGGGACATCCAGTTTGATTCTAAATACCTATTTAGAAAATTGAATTGAGTGTGAAGGTCTATGACATTGATACTTACGTCTCACCTAATCTCATGGATTGCTCTAGTGAACAGAGCCTGATACTTCTTAAGTGAAATTTATTCTTCTGAAGCAATGTCTAAATTGCTCACTGGTCTAAATTGGTCACTGTTCTGAGCTATGAATGGTTATATCTTCCTACTGGCTGTAAAGCAAATTAAGATGATTTAAGGTAAAAGTAGATATTGAAAAAGAGAGTAGCTGAATTGCAAGTTTTTAGCCCAGGCTACAAGCGCAACACTGTTAAAGCTTAAGTAGTGAGGTATTTAGGGTACAGCTTCTGCACTGTTGAAAACAGTAAGGTTTTGGAGACTTAATTTATTGGGAACAAAATTGGAATCTTATTTTAAATCAACATGAAAACCTTCACCAAAAAACGGCAAATAGTAAAAATTGTTTTATAAATGCAAGTAAACATATATATATTAAGAAGATTATACCAAATTATTATGAAAAATATTATATATTCTAAAAAATATGTAGTAAACAACTTTCAGTGTTCAAGGGGATTTGCAGAAAATCTACACAGTAAAACACAAAAACCAAGGTCATGTAGTGACAGGACAAGAAGTGATGGCCTTAAACTGGAAGAGGGTAGTCTTAGATTAGATATTTGGAAGAAATTCTTTACCTTGTGGGTGGTGAGGCACTGGAACATGTATCCCAGAGAAGTTCTGGAAGCCCCATGCCTGGACATGTATAAGACCAGGCTGGATGGGGCTTGCAGAAGTGTGATCTAGCGGAAGGTGTACCAGCTCATGGAGTAGGAGTTGGAACTAGATGACCTTTAAGTCAGACATAATAGTCTAGGATTCCATGGGTTTAAAGTAAATTAGTTTAAATTCAAGAACAACTAATCAAAATTTTAAAATTTATATAAAACACTGTTTTAATATAAATTTCATGTGCATATGTGCATTAAGAGCTAGTCCATAGTTGTCCATCAATTTTTTTTTATTGAAATTAGAGTTTTGACTAAACCAAAATATTTTCTCAAAACTCTTTTTTTCTTGAAAAACCTTGGAAAATAACTTTTCCAAAAATGTAAGATAGGAATGTGGGATTCACCTCATTTAGTTTTAGAAGTTTATAGCATAAATTTGTTCACTTACACTAATAACCTTTATCTTCCCTTTCAACAAATCTACTGTAGAAAAACCTGGTTTTCTCTATTATTCAATTAAACGCAGCATATGGCAGGCTCAGATGCAGAATTACACTGCTCATATATACATCTGATAAAATTAATCCTATTGCACACTTCTAAAAGCAGCTCAAAAAAAGAACAAAAACATGACCCTGAAATATTCTGCAGCTCAGGTGTGTGCTCTCCCACGCCCGGCGCTGCCTTACTAGCCTCCCTGCCCATCTGTGCCTATGCAATCTCCAGATGTGCTGCTTCACCATTCCCAAAGGGAGAGCAGGACTCACAATTGGTAGTACAAACTGACTTTCTAATATCTCTACATTTTTCCCTTGGAAACATATTTTCTGTCCCAGTTAGGAGACATGTATAGGGCCAAATTTTTTGTCTCAGTTTAACTAACTATCTTTCTGTTCAGAATAGTTCACTTCCCATTTTCATAGCATGATTTTGTATTTCTGTATAATTCCACTGCTCAGTATGAGGATTGAAAAGAAGAAAGAAAAACAACCCCAAATTTTGTTCCTTGCATTCCTAAAATCAGAGGTATGCCTATTAGAAACATCAGTTCTTGGAATCATTAATGCTGCTGTTGAGTTGTTTTTGAACCATAGAACAATTTGATGAGAGAAAATGAGATCTTGAAAGATGACTTGAAGGTAGAAAGTTTCTTTTACTTATGAGAAGCAGAGGTGTCTCTAAGAGACAGATATTTAAACTTCATGGCAATGTCAGAAATTACTTTTTCTTCAGCCACTGTCATGGAGTGAAAAGAGGAAGTCTGTATAAGACTGAAGCAAAGGAGAGCCAAACATGTAAAGCAAATATACCTAACATTAACACTTATGTTTTGAAGTCAAAATCTGGAGAAGCCTGCACAGCTCATTTCCAAACAAACAGCATCACTGCTAGCTGCTTTCTTACCATTAAATGGAAAGTCTCACAGGAAAGACCAAGTAGTTGCAGAAATAAAATTTGTGATCAGAAGTTACTTCATGATCATGGTTCTATCATGAGACTTCCATGTACAAGCAGAGGAAAATAACTCTCTAGCTTATCAGAAACACCAGTGCAGTCATGGTAAAAAGAAAAGGAAGCTTTTTTAGACATGTACTGAAAAAATTTTGATACTTTTTCAAGTGAACTTTTCAAAATCTTTTTCTTTTACAATTACATGTTTGAATGTGTTTCAAAGTTTGGAAAGATACTATCACTGGGCATCTCTCACAGGTGTTGGTTTTAGTGGCAATAATTTAGTGACCTGAATTCTCAAACTGCTCAAACGAAACTGTCACTGACATCACAAAATTGTGCCAAATAAATGATCACACATTTTATTTGTTCATAGAACCTTGCATCTCCCACAATAATCTTGCCGATCCACCTTTGATAGTTGTGGCTTGATGGTAAAAAGCAGCAACACCAGTACAGCTTAAGAATAATGATTTAAAGGTGCTATATAATTGAGGAGTTACAGCAGTCTATAAAATTTTGCCAATGGTTCAAAATGGTTTGAGGAAGATAAAGTAATGGTCTTGCAACCTATATACACTTAAAACACCTACTAGTAGACTTAGAATAATACCATTTGAGTCTTGTCTTTGTCAGTTTTGTATATGGTAAATCTAAATTAATTTCTGTAATTAAAGAAAAAAAGCCAATATCCCCTCCTCACCACCCCACATCAATCAGTTATTGGATTTCATAGGAAGGAAAACACTGAATAGAAGACAATTTGTTTTTATACTTCAGACTGAAGTAGTGATGTGTTACCACACTGCAGTTTATGGCCTTACAAAAACATACAACTGAGTTTGGATTAAGATTTCCTCTTCTTTTAAAATAAACCTTCTTTCAGGAATAGTCCTACAGCAAAGAACTATTGAATAAATCAACATATCTTAGCATTGACTACTATGAGCAAGCTGACATGACTGTAATATGTTCATGATTTTCCATTCAAAACAATATTTTAAACATTGAAAGCCGAAATATACTACCATATTTAAAATGTAGCTTCATAGAAAATAAGTATATTCCTAAGTTAGCAAGAAAAAGACAAAAATCCTGCAAATAGCCTTTAACATTGAAACTCCTGCTCAGAAACTCTGCAAGCCTAGACCCAGGTTCTCTTAAAAGAACATACATGAAGACTGTAGTCACTTCATACTTCCTCTGCTGCTATATTAAAGAAATTATAACTTATTCATATAGCTTCCAGCAAGATCTTTCTCTTACCACAATATCACCTTACAGGACTACATTTCTAATTTAGGCACCTTGTTTAAATTTTGTTGGGATAAAATCAGTGGTCAAGCAAGAGATTCTGCAGCAGATACTTTGTGCTATGCAGCTTTAAGTTTGCTTTTCAAATAGGGCTTAATTAAAGTTGTTCTGAATGTGGCTAAATGTGGCTGTGTCCCTTCTCATCAAGCCATTCTATCCCGCAGATAGTTTACAGACCCTGGAATTGCTAGCAGTATAATGGGCAGTGTCCAACTTGCAGGAGCCTTTAAATGTGGTTACAGACTCTATGTATGTTGCAGGAGTAGTCAGGCGAATAGAAGGAGCAGCAATTAAGGAAGTAAATAATAAACGGTTGTATGAGTTACTGGTACAATTAAGGAAAGCTTTACGGGATAGAGATGCCGCATATTCTGTGATTCATATCAGGAGCCATAAATGGTCTGAA
>JAHXMQ010012338.1:51266947-51313609 GCA_020466415.1 Ammodramus savannarum pratensis
TCCTGGAGAATTTTGCAGTCTGATAAATAACAGAACTTTATGTATGCATAACATAACAAACATCACATTGCCGGCACAACAAGGGTATACTGCGAGCCAGAGTGATGGTTACCACCAGTGCTTACTAATCCAATCACTTAACACTTCTTTACATTCTCCTCCTGAGGAATTGGATCTTTTTGGGAGTGCAAATGCCAGTATGACTAACACTACAGCTGGCGGATGGTTTAGCTTTGGACCTTTGGATGCCAAAAATTTAAATCAAAACAAAGGAACATGGGCCACCTTAGATTCATCCCTGAATGTGAGTATAATTTCTCTGCAGTCATTGTAACGGCACAAATATCAAATCTCCAATGAAATTGCCCACAGGAATATTTCTAATTTGTGGAGACAGGGCGTGGAATGGTGTACCAGCTAAGCCACAGGGTGGACCCTGTTATTTGGGAAAATTGTCATTGTTTCACGCTAATGTGTCTCTATTAATGCAACTGAATCAAAATTCAAACAGGAAGAGACACAGCCTGCATGATTTAGACTGCAGCCAGGTAGGAGACCCACAGTTTTTGAGTGAATTAAAACAAGTGGTAGTTTCAAATATTTTGCCAGGAGGATCTGCCAATAAAGCTATGAATTTAGCAAAGCAATTAGGGTGCTGGGCAAAGGATGAGCTAAACAAGAAGTCACAAATTCTAGATATGCTAACCGCAGATGTGCAAAGTGTTAACCATGCTGTTTTGCAAAACAGAGCTGCTGTAGATTTTTTGCTTTTAGCACAAGGGCATGGATGTGAAAAGTTTGAGGGAATATGTTGCATGAATTTGTCTGATCATTCAGTGTCCATTCACACTAAAATAAAAGAACTGCAACAGGGACTTCACAAGCTCAAGGAAGAAGAAGGTCTGGGAATTGACGAATGGCTTAAAAGCTTAGGACTTGGACCATAGCTGAGGAACCTTGGGACATATGCTAAAGGATTACTGGGTGCAATTTTGATGTTTTTGCTTATTTTGCCTCGTATCTTTAAGGGTGACATTTTTAATTCTGCTTCCTCTCTTTTTTCAAAGAAAACAGGGAAATGTGGAGGATTTTGTTAAAGAATGGCTTGATGAGAAGGGACACAGCCACATCGGTTTAATAGAATGTCTTAATTAGGGCAGAGGCCTGTACAAGGGCAGAATGTCCTTGTTGACAACAAGATACTGGGTTTGCAGAATATCAGGATGTGAAAAGCAAAAGTAGTTGCACTTTTAGGATGTCAAATACAGAAGTAGTTGCACTTGATAATCACAAGAATGTAGCAGGATACCCCCACGGGCAGATCTCACGACTTATTTGCCAACCAATCCTGAGCTCAGCTTTTGCAATATGTATGAGGCTCATTATGAACTGTATTTAGACTGCTGAGTTGATCAATAAATTGGATCTGGATGAACCAGCTGGTGTCCAGGTCTCCTTCCTTCGACAGCTAAAATCAATGCCTGAACATAAAGGCTTGGCTTTTTGAGTCCCAATATAGCCTCTTTAATATTCTTAGAGCTAAAGGGATCACTCATGGAAACTGATTGTTATTCTTTGCCACTCCAAAGGTAATAGGAAAGATGAAAGCATGAAGAATGAATCAGGATGACTATTTAAATCTTACATCTTTCCCATGGAGAAACTGGAAAGTTAGGATGCGCTTAAGTGCCATAAATTTGGAAAAAAAAAGAGTGGACGTTTCAAACTCTGTGATTGTTGATGCTCATTTGAGGCAGAGTGGTGAACACAGCAGTTCAAGAAGAATGAGGAACCCTGGCTTCCCTACAAAAAATGGCTGTGTGCTTATGAACTTATAACTTTGGTTATAATAATACTTCAGTATTATTTTGATATAATGAAGATTAAAATGTTCCTCCACATTTTCCTAGCTGTTGTGTGCAGACTAAAAAAAGGAGGAAAAGGGCTAAATTTTGCCAGAATTTGTATGAGTATCTGCAAGTCTTTATACGTCTGTAAATATACTGCGTATTTCCAGAAAGAATTTCTCTGCTAAAGTAGATAGTAACCCATGTTAATAGGTGACAGAGTGAGACTAATGCAAAAGGAATGTAGGACAAAGCTAGTCAATTGCATCCTAAAGGTGATAGCCAGAGTAATAAATTAATCCTCAAATAATTTGGTCATCTGCCTGTCAGTAGTTAAAGGCAAAGCACAGCCTCTAGGCTCAGATGTCTTAGAAACAGCATTTAAAATTACGAAAAATACTTCAATTTCTTCTGCCACCTTGGATTTGACTTGTAAGAGTAGGAAGCTCAATTAACATTTTAGTGCTTTGGTTTACTATTCTGTGACTCTGCATCTTCTCTTTGTATTGAGATTGTACCACACATGCCAATGCAATTAATTTTCTGAAAAAAAATTCTTCATATATTTGGCTGCTAACCAGTAGATTTGGCCTGTGAAGATAATGAAGGCAAGAGAGCTTTCACAGCTATTTGCAAAAGTATATCAAGAAGAGCATAATTATTTGAATTTGTTAGATTATCGCTCACCTTCTTTTTCCCCTAGATTCAAGTTAATCTTATAAGGAATAATTAATTTTCAGCTTCAAGATTTAATAATATGTTAGGGTCAAATTATTATTGGATAATTATATTTCATATTTTGGAAAACTGTAAAGTAAATTCCATTATATGTTGTTTTTGTTTCTTGAAGCACCAACACTCTGAGCCTATTCTTCACTTCCTGCTTGATGGTTGACTATGGTTTTAAAAGTGCATAGCATGTTCATTCTGATGGAAGATCCGTCTGGATAGAACAAGACTTTTTTTTTTTTTTTTTTTTTGTCCTCCCAAAGGTTTTACAAACTTTTCATTATGCAGTAATAAGGAAATCAGTTCCTGTCTTAAGGGAGGCTTGGGAAATCTTCACCTGTAGCTATTACCAATGTTACTGGAACATGGCCAGATAATACTGTATTATTTTGGTTAAAGAGAGTAGTAACAAGTTCAGAGTGTGTGATCTGAAGTCAAAATACATTTTCCCACTTGAGACACATCACTTTGTGCACCCAGTTCTGGGCAGAGTCACATTAGCATTCACATTTCTCTGAAGTATTAAAATTCTGAGATATCTGATCATACCTGATCTTATCCCAATCTTTATTTGTGGAAATACAGATCTGCACTTGCCCCAGCTCCTCAGCTGCTATAAACATTTCAGCAGTGTCACTGTGCTGCCAGCACAGTCTTCCCATGGTGGAATCACAACGTGCTTAAATAGCTGGGATGAGTAGCACGGTAACTCTAAAGCAAATGTAGCTCTACGCTTTGAATTAGGAAACCAGCCTTCATGGTATTGCAAGACAAATTCAGAGTTGCCTCAGCAGGAGTAGTGAGTAGCAAAGTAAACACAGCAGACAAAGAATGCTGAAATGCTAGTAAATTCCTCACAGAAAGAAAAACAGCAAAACTGAGAAGTGGCTTTTCTGATGCTCAGAATCTTAGTGTCTCTCCAGATTTTGTGTCTCATCAAGTCCATTGTTCAGAGAAGGTGAAGACTTTTAAGTGGTGTTTTTGGACAGGAACACATACTGCAGAGGTACACTGGGTAAAGCAGCTAAGCACATGAGTCTGGTAAATGCTGACCTTTATCTTTTATTAAATTTAATGCTATGCTGGTTTAAAATTTTCCTCTTAAAAGTTTAATTGGAGACTAAATGTTCACAATTGGAAATGTTTCCTTATCCAGCAGAACTTCAGTCATTATTTATTTATGATTTATCTGACTCAGGCTGCAAAATCTTGCCTTGAGTTTGGGGAGAATCAGTTATAGACTTGCAAAGCAATTGCTGCTTCATCAGGTTCTCTGGTCCTGAGGATTTTCTTTTCAGGTCTTTTAACTTAGCTATGTTGAAATATCTGACAGTCTTCCATTAGTGTGTGCTGTACTAATGACTACTTAGACATCATGAAAGTTGTCTTTTATGTTTATCATTGAAAATAGGTTTATATTGCAAACATATTAGATATTGTTTTTAATCTATTCCACATGACACCACATGAGGAAAAATACACAGACCTAAAAAACCGTGAAACATCACTTACATGTTAAATAGCACCTTCCTGTATTTATTCAAAATTCTCTGGTGCATTGACATTATTAAGCTACTAAGGAGCCTTTAGTGCAGTACGGCTGAAGCCGTGACAAATTCTTAATAAGACTTAGTTTAAACATATATAAAAAAACCTTAAGAGCTGAAGAAAAAAAAGCAAAAATATATTAACAATGCTCAACTTGATACGGCTGAATTTAGATACTTATTGTAAGCATAGATTCTTGCTGTGATTTATAGAGAGTGAGGCTACTTGCTCAGGACAATTCAAACTTTTAGTGAATGAGGAGCTTTTGCACATCACTTTTTCTCTTCGCTGTCAGTGCAATGAGCTGCAAGGACCAGATTCTGCTGGATGCTAAAGGTTAAGTGTGGTGAATGGGGTTTAATGTCTCTGTCATTTGGGAGGGGAAAGTGAGAAGGTGATATGACAACTGAAGAAGTCCTCTGGAGCTTATGTTTTCTCTTTTGTTTCAGTTGATTGCATAAAACAGTCTCACAAATGGACTGTACTTCATCTTAACAATAGCTAATATTCTGTATGCCTACTTATCTTAGCTGCCAGAAAGCTATTCTGGACCTTATTGCTGGCTGGAAAATTTGTTCTCATTTGGAGTCTAAACTCATTCAAGGATATTTAAACAAGCTTGATCATGTGCCAACACTGTCCTTTAGCTTAAACTGTTCTGATTTTTTTCCTTCTTTGGCATTTATCTCCTTCATATATTTATGGCAAACAATCTTGATTTCTCTTGACCTCTGTTTGGTAGAACAAATAAACTCAATTCTTTTGGGGCCTACCAACATCACCAACTGCAATGCAGTGCAGATCCCTAGACTTCTATCAAACCAAGCAGCTTGGGCCAAAAGACACAGAGTATAGAATAATACTCAAGGCAATAATTCTGCTTCTTCCAGATCTGAGTCAAAAGAATAAAATGCTACTGGAAACCACATAGCTTGTGTCATTTAGAAATGTCAGCTCACGCTATTACAGCACTCAAGCACAGTGCTTGAGATAGATTCACTTTAATTTGTCATAAAATAGGGCCCCACTTGTCTTACTCATCTTTGCAGACCATCTCATGCTTGCTCTGCTGTGAATAGATCTGCATTGAACAAATATAATTAAAAGTTTTATATGTGGTTTGGGCATGATTAAAAGTTTGATGTCATGTGCTTGTATACTATTGATCTGGAGTTATAAGACAACCTAATGTTAAAAATATTTTTCTCATGAGAAGAATAAGAAATGCAAAAATGTTTGAAGGGCAATATCAGTTTTTGACTTTCTATTAAGAATTTCAATATCTGTAGTAAGAAATGTCTTCCAGCATCCCTGATTATTGTTATTTATGTAGTATCAGAAGTTTGTTAAATTTATGTTTTTTTACCTGCCTCAGTTGGTCAAAAAGGTATAGATCAATTTATCTAGAATTTGAAAATGTCAAGAAAATTACTCCAACTTTACAATATTTAAAAACTTATATATGTTTTTTTATATGTATATTCTTGCTAGTTATTGTAGAATATCTTTACTCCAATGTATGGAAGCAACTGCTTATATGTAATACCAACACACATATGCACGCATACACATACTCCAGCCAAACCAGTGATTTTCTCCAAGACATAAAAATGCACTCCAAAACACTTCAGTAAAAAGACCATGGGAATATAGCTTTTTAAAGTAACAAAGACTTAGAGGTAGGAAAATGACACATTCTTAGCAGGAAGCACTGGTGACAATCTCAATCATAATGCTTAAATTTTTGATGTGAAGTCTCCAGAGGAAGATGATTATCTCTAGTTAAATGAATTAAGCAAATTTGAATTTGAAAAAGAGTGCATAGTGCTGTGTAGCATAAAAAGATAAATGATTTTCAAACTACAGCAACAGTACATGATCTCTAAGCAGGGGAAGCAAAATTATAAGATCCATAGCTGAGTTACTAAAAAAAACACAAGCCACACCAGTCAAACGGTATTTTCTACTCTGTTAAAAAGGATAGGTGGCTATTGAACTGCTTAGTGAAAGCATGGTTCCAGGGTTTTGTTTTGTCCACATACTTATTGATCTTAGCAACACAGGATCTTGTTGCACTGTTGGTGCCAGAATTGCAGCTTCCAAGCATGTTGTGTCCAGAAATGCAAAGATGTTACACAACCTATTCCCAGCCTTATAACATTTCTCAAGTAGGACACTACAGCCTGAATTTGAAAATGTTAGCTCATATTCTTAGGGATATGTTTTTAAATACTTTTGCAGCAAAATTGAGACTGAGTTTGAAAAGGTGATACCAGGAGGCCCACTCCTAAAATGAGTGCAAAGGGACACCTTCAGCATTTTTCAAGTATGTGTGTAGGAGCAGAACCAAAACAGAGGAAGTGCCAAGAATGCAGCTGGTTTTGTCCCTCCCACTCTGGGACTTTTGCACCACACTCTTACAGCTTTGTTGTCACAGAATTCAGCTAGGCATACAGGTTTTTTTTCTGTATTGACACAAATGGGCACAGTGTGACCTTCACATACAGTAGACATAGGAAGATGCTTATGCCCTCAGAAAGAAATAGGCCTGTAAAATTTTATACTATATATGATCTCTAACACAAACAAAGTTGAATTATAGCCCTAGACTTGAGAACTTTAATGCCAGCCTAAAAATCTTATAGTTAACACATATGTGAGGAGCTCTAAAATACTGGTAAAGAGAAAATTTGGAAAGGGCAAAATTTAAAACCAAGTACATAATCCTAGTGGTTTCAACTAGATACTGGGAATAACCCACAGAAATTTAAAAAGAAGAAAGAGTCTTCTTGAACAAAAAGCCCTCCACTTGTTGTACAGCTTGTGAGGTAACAATTCCATAGTGAAGAACACAAGCTCAGACCTGAGGAGCAGTGGTATCTGATATGCTGATACCTGAGCATGGCTACCAGGAGCTGTGCATGCAGCTCTCTGGCACGAGCAAGAAGCCATCAGACAAGCTATTTCCAAACACTGCAGTGCTTCCCATAGATAAAAAAATTTGGCCCTTTAAATTTCACACTTCTTGTTTCTTGCCTACTTATTTCCTCCCTATTTAATAAAATTAATGTTTAAACACTATGTAAGTATTTTTGTGTTTTCCAGTTTTTTACCCCAAAAACTTTATACTTAAATATCAAGGAAAAAACTGTTTGAGAATGTGGCACTACTAATTGTTACTATTACATCTTGTTCTTGTATTTGCCTTATCTAAAGTACTTGCAAAAGTATTAGGTGTGCATTCAGCCACTTAAATTCAATAATATAATTTCTTCTAGAACAACAATTTGATTTTTAAAGAGAACATCTTGTTAATAGTCTTCACCAATACCATTTTGTGAGTGTCATTAAGTTTATTTGGCTAGTGAAAATGAGTATTTTTGGCAATCAGGATCATCTCTAAAACTATATTATCATTACAACACATCTATGTTTCCTACTTCAATTTCATTCTGCCATAAGAACAAATTGACAATGCATTAATTTAAGTACCCAATTTAAACCAGCTGAAAATGAATGGATTCGAACTAGTAAAAACAAAGACAACAGCAGGCTAAAAGATTATGGAAATTGAAATACTATAAAGCAATCTGAACCATTTTGGTGGTGCTGCAGCTCTTTCTAAATATTCTGATTGCAACAGTTGATTTATATTTTTAAAGTAGATATTTCCTGTTTTGCTGATCAGTAAAAAGCCATGTAAACTTTTAAGGACTCAGTTTAGAAGTGCATGTTTTCATCTTTTCACTTTTGATTAGTGTATGTGATTCCAATATCACTGGAATACAATATTAAAAATAAAGATGTAAAAGAATTTGAAAATGTCAAGTTTTAATCTTAATTATATATATTTTTCCTGAAAATAATTACCTAATAAAAATGTACACTTAAATTTTAGGAATACTCAAGGCAGAACCATAGAAAGTGTTTTCCACCAAAATGCTTTCTTTATATATAAAAAAATTAACTTTTCATATTTGTCTTTCCTTCTTTTTAACTGCTTGACTTGAGAGAAAAGTAATGTAAATATTTCATTATATTTTTGTTGCTCTAATTAGGAAATAGGTTTCTGAGAATTAAAACCGAAATTAAAAAAACCCAAACAAACAAAGAAAAAAAAAAACACAATCAAAAAACCAATGACAAGTTCTAGAAAATTTATCCTGATATCTTCAGTTTTTCAAATAAAGGAAGAAACCAGAACTTCTTCAAAACAAAATAATAACTCTTGCTCAAATTTAAATTCTTAGTTCTTTAAGTAGTAAGTCTAGCATCAATTTTTATCAAAAAGAATCATAGAATTGCTAAGATTAAGGAAGGCTTTTAAGATCATCAAGTCCAACTATCAACACTACACCACCACCACGTTCACCATTTAACCAAGTCCTCAATGCCATATCCACATGTTTTTTGAACACTTCCAAGGACCTTGGCTCCACCTTTTGCCTGGGCAGCTTGTTTCAGTGCTTGCAAACTCTTTCAGTGAAGAAATTTTTTCCTAATATTCAATGTAACCTCCAATCTAAGCCTTCCCATGTGCAACTTGAGGCCATTTGCTCTTGTTCTGTCTCCATCCCTGGGGGCATTTGGGTAACTGTTGGGCTGAAATATTTCTAGGGTCTTTTCTAACCAAAATTGTTTTCTACTTCTACGTGCAGAACAAGGTGTGTTAACCTGGCTTTGCCTCCTTTCTTAAGACCTTCTGGAGCAAAGATTGCACAAACCTTTTTTTTCAGTTACTAATAGCAGCCTCTCTGCTAACCAGCCATTTATCTATCACTACTTGCTAAAATCATCTACAAAAACCTTCCCAACCACCCAACCCCCACACTACCTGGCTCAAAGCGGAACAAGGCACAGTTTCATAAGGGGCTTATGGGCCAAAACCTTTGGTTGTCAACTAGTGTTTGTTTTCATGTGGGTCCATCTTGATAAAAGCAAGTATAAGTAGTAATGCTAACAAAAATCTGCCCTAACATTTGCTTTCAATGTAATGATAAAAAACAGATCAATGAGCACGTTCAGAAGCAGTACCATGTTCCTCAGGTTTTAGTCCAAGAGCTTGAGATAGGCCATGCTCTAATATTTGCTTTTTGTGATATTCTTCTAATTTCTCCAACAGGTTTTTCCTGAAACACACTGCGGTTCATTACTTCATCATCCACATTCACTTTTTTTTTTTCCTTTCTAGAAGGCTGAAACAGGTGAAGGGAGGAACTAGAAGTGAATTTTTCTGCATGTGGGTCTCATCTTAACATGTGGCCAAGATGGACAACCACAATTTGGAGTTAGGTTAGCACTCTAGGGGCACATGTTTTCCATGTAGTCAGAGAAGCTCTAAAAGAAAGTGATGTTCAAGAGATAGGAAAGTCAGATATCCTTTCTATTAAAATATAAAATCTTTTCATTTGCATTCCACAATTACTTCTCTAATTCTTCTCTCTTAATTGTGACTTCTTAGTTATGAAGACAAAGTTATAAAATGATGCTTAGAAAAGAAGAAAGAACTGATGTCTTATCTCCTACAGAGGGACAACCTACCAGCAATAATATCATAACAAGAAGGAATCTCTGCTTATTTATCTTGGAAGCGTGTGTTGATTTCATAGGTTTATATGGTTTCAGCCAGAGTATTAATAAAGTTATTATTCAGTCTATAAAATTATTAAAGAAGGGCCAGGAGGACAATTTTTCACAAAGATGGAAATTCAAATAAAACAAGTGCACAGATAGAGAGATAGAATGGAAGATCAGAGGAGAAAATAGCTGTGGTCACCTGGAGACCTGCTGAATATGGATGAATTCAGGAACTTTGATAAGCACTGTATGGCGCTTCAAGTGACAACTCTTACAGAAAATTCAGAAAATGCCAAAAATGCAGCGAGAGGATGGGAGTCAGGAAGTGGATGAGAAATACCTAGAGTTCTCTGCTGGCACAAAAACTGTAAGCAGATGTGGAGAACAGCATACAGTCAAGGGCAGGAAAACAGACACGAGCCTGCTGCCTAGTTTATTTATGCCAGAGTCCTGAAAACTTGGGGTTTCAGAGACTACTGCTAATGAGGCAAGAGCTGGGTGTCTGCAGCTGTCATTATGGCAGGCAAGGGAGAGAGGCATGATGAAATTCCAGTACTGTTATTTTAGCTTATTATCCTAGTTAACCTCTCTCATGACTAGGACGAAAATATTCTTTCCCCCCTACATTTCTTAGGACATTTAGAGACACCTTTGATAGTCTTACCCTCAAAACATAGTGAAAAAATTGATGTTTACCCTACATTAGTACATTTATGATAGCAACATTTTTGGGGGCGGGGGGTGGGGAAAACAAAACTAGACAATTAATTATAGTTTCTAATTTATATTAAAATGCAACTAAAAAGTATTTGCATAAATTTTTGAATATCGACCCCTTTCTTTTGTACTAATCCTTCTTTTCCGTTTTTATGGAAGGTTTTCAAAACACTCCTTCACTGGGAGTAGTGTGAATTGAAGATAAAAGGTTCTTTGAGTGCTATTGATGATTTTTTAAATTTGAAAATGATCTGTTGTTAATGGTTCTTTCCCTAGTGTTCCACACAGTCACAGTGAACATTGCAATAGCTTGTATAAGTTTTAGAGTAAAACTTTGCAATCACAAAAAAAAAAAACAACCTAAAGTCACATATTGAGCATGTCACAGGTAAAAAATTTGCTATTTCAGAGTAGATAGCATAGAATTAACTCAAGACAATACAAGTCCAGACAGGAATCAGCTGTTTCTGAGACATGTACTGTTAAATTAATACAACAACTCTGGCTTCCTGCTAAAATGATAACCACATGGTTGGTGAGTTTAAAGGCTACAGAGAATTAATTTATTTAACATATGTTTAGCAGCAAAATAGTATTTAGCAACATGCAATTCATGAGAATAAAGAAAATATCTCGCTAAACGAACTCAGAATTGACTAAAATCTGAGTAACCACACAGATCAATCTATAAAATCAGATTTGTAACCATTGAAGATTTTTTTAATTATGATCATATTTTTTCAGAGTGGGATGAGTGCTGAGAGTAGATAAAAATGTTATTTATGAAGCTCCCACATTGTAAATATATGTTAACAGCAGAAAGAGTCACAATGAACAGAGTTGAAAGGCTAATACCAGGAGGGAGTTACAGAAGATACTTTTTGTGGGATGTCATGTATATACTACTTCTAATTGACTGCATTTATTCAACTGGATCATATAAGGGCTTGGGACAAAAACTGGAAAAAAATATTCAAAAACATACGATTGCACTAAGTTGGGTAATTTTTCCATTTTCTTCAATTGGTATAATTGTTCACTCACACTCATACGAACCAAGGGTATATTAAAAGGAATAAATAGAAAAGATTTGAAGAAATGGGAAATTTAAAAAGTGAAGAAACATAGCCTACTTAGTATGAAGTACATTATTTGAAAGAAATGACTATTTAGAGATAGTAAGAGCGATCTGTGAGAGTTTTATGTGTGATTACAGGGAATAAACTGTTATTAAAGAGAGCAAAAATACTATATCTGAGGAAAACTACTTTCCAGCCATAGATTTAAATTTATTTAACAAATTTGCAAGGGAAATATTCGAACTCGGTCACTTGAGACATTTATAATGAGAAGAGGAAGCACAAGATATAGTGTAGGCAGCAATCTTGCGTTGGTCTCAAGGGTCCGAAGTACTCAAACTGATATATCTTCTCCATTTCTTATTCTTTTAATCTATGGTCAGGGAAGAAGTAAAAGGTGAATGAAACTCAGAAGACTGGTATTTTTGATTTGGCTGAAAAATAAAGCTCTGGTTATAAAACACTTTTATATGGGTACACAAATATGCATATTCATATTCATGTTAAATTACACACATATATACTCCCACATACAATTATTTAAATATAAATTATACTATTTTTTTAATATTAAATATGTTTTCAAAAAATTCATAAACAAGAAACTGTATTGTAGCCAATAAAAAGTCAGTACATATAGAGAGATTTTAAAATGAGTCGAAAGAAATTAAAAGTTCTCAGTCATGCCAGAGAAATTGCTAAATGCTTTTATCCTCTGTTGTTGCTCAGAGGAAAGTATCACATAGAAGTTACTAGACGAGCCAAGACAGAAGCTCCAAGCTTAGTGTATGCATGAAAGATACAATAGTAAGCACAATACCCTAGTTAGTCCATGTCCTAACCCTAACCCTATCCTAAATTCTCCAAGCCATAAGTGACGAGATAAGTGGAAATGGCCTCAAGTTGTGCTGGAGGAGGTTTAGCCTGGATATTAGAAATAATTTCCTCACTGAAATGGCTGTCAAGCACCAGAACAGGCTGCCAAGGGAGTTGATGGAGTCACCATCTCTGAAGGTGTTTAAGAAACTACTTTATATGGCACGTATTGCTGCGGTTTAGTTGATATAGTGGTGTTCATTCAAAGGTTTGTCTTGATTATCTTGGAGGTCTTTTCCAACCTTAATGATTCTATGATGAGACTACTTTAGGATTTTATCTCTGTAGGTGGCCATACCCTACAGCTGTTACTCAATGGTCTAAATGTAAGTGTTCACAGTGCTCAGGCTGGACATACCCTGCAGGCATTCCTGTCAGGGGTGGATCTACACAGAAATACTGCCTACAACCTCAGGAGACCAGTTTACTCCACTGGCCCACTCTGTAGCAGCCTTTAACACCCTTTTGCAGACCAATGTGTACCAAAGGCAACGTCAATCATCACAGCTCACTGTCTCTGGAATGTGTTAATTATACATATCCTTCATAATTAATATTTTTATTCTGACCTGGTGTTCTTATGTTAGGATTAGGATTATACAAATCCTGTCGCCCAACAGAGAAACTTGAAGGGAAGAGAGGGTGTGTGTGAGGGGAAGCACGCACTTGAACACATTACTGTCTTTCACTGGACATGGGTGAGACAATAAGATTTATATTTGAAAACACAGCTGACACAATAAAGAAGGAAACTCTGCAAGTTTTTTTATGATGCCTAGGTCCTTTGATAAGTTAGGTAAGAAATGGCTTGTTGTAATGTTTGTTTTTCTCACATTAGCTCCTGATTGGTTTCATAAATTTTATATGCATATTGTACACAGATAATTTTTTTTTTTTAAATAATTTCTGGTTTCTAGAAGGAGACTGAAGAATGTTTTTTCATGCAACCTGTGGAACCTGGAAATTCAAATATGGTTGTTGTAAACAAGAATGAAAGACAGAGTGAACACATATAAGTCTGAATATAAATATCCGATATAATTGTAACTTATAACAAGATTACAGCAAAGAGATTGCATCTCGATCTGGCAGTAAGACATTCTTTAGATATTAGAGAACGTGAATAGTCTTAGTGCCCAGGTAAAACCCCTATCTATCAAAAGGGAGTTCCTAATGTCTCTGCTGAGTAGTGGAGGAAATTGAATTTTGGACACATTGATTTTGTGGCCCATAAGTTTCACTAGGAAATTTGGAAGCCCTTTTACTGTGAATCATTGGTTCTACTAGATTTCATCACTTTGGAATGAGTGAATACTTAAAAGAATTTCAGTTCTTGCTTTGGTTTAATTATCCTCATAATATTTGATGTGATCAAGGAACTTGGTTGGCACTCAGAGGATTACATGATTGGAGAGATTAATGAAAAGGAAAATCTTCTTGATGAATACTTGACTCTTAATTCAACTTGTTAATTAGGTCAGTAGTATTGGATTTCAGAGTACAATTTAACCCATTTCAGTTTTAGTTTCCTGTGTTTCTGAAATGGACTTCTCATGACAAAATACATCCTGCTTTTAAAAGTAGGCATTAAAGGAATCCCTTTCAAAGTTTTCATGGTAGAGTGAACATGAAGAAATTAGAGGGCATGGTAAATAAGCTTGTATTCTTTTCTTTGTGTATATATTTTTAGATCTATTCATTGAGAGAAAGAGTACATAAAAATCAACAATTGCAATGGTCTTACTTCCCTTTCAATTATTTAAGATTAGAAAGCAGGAGAAAAATGCAAACCACTTGTCTACCTATCAAATAGTAGCACATTTTCTTGTCCTCATTCCTCCACTCTCCTGTGTTTAATCAAAGATCACATTATTAGAAATGTCATTAAAATGTTGTCTACTATATATATCTACTTATATATATGTGGGATTTAAGAGAGCTTTGTTGACTTATATCAACTTATGATGCACAAATTTTCTACTATTAGGTCAATCTTCTTCCTCTTCTAAAACCAAAGATTTGTAAATAAAAATCACAAATACAAATGTAGGTTACTGCCTGAAACAAAATTATTGTGGCTTTATGCAATGGCCGCTTATGTTGTCAGGTCACCTTGCTGATACAGCAGATGGTTCCCTGTAATACATTTTCAGTAACACAGTGTTCACCATTTCTCCTAAGAAGTTTTTTCACAGTTTAATATTAGGAGAAATCAGGCTGGACCAAACAGTCTGAGAGAGGTGGAATATCTCATCTTCATGTTCTCAGTTCCAAAAAGTCGTGAAGCTGAGCATGGACATCCATCTGGAGTATCAAGGCTCAGCCAGCCCAGAGCAGAGCTGGCTTCAGGGGTGCCTAACTGCACCCCAGTGCCAGTGGGGATGTCACTGAGGTGACAGTGGACTCTACACAGCTGTGCAAGGAGCCAGAGAGGCAACAGGCACAAACTGAAACAAGAGAGGTTCAGACTATGTTTTCTTGCCCCATAAGGACAGTAGGGCAGTGGTGGAAGTGGCCCTGACCCTTTGGGCAATCTCCCTGTTTGGAGGTTTCAAAGTTCTGACCAGATGAAACCCTGAGCAATCTGCTATGATCACTTATATGACCCTGCTGTGAGCAGGAGATAGGACTTGTCTCAAGTTCCCTGAGATCTCTTCTAAGAGACAATATCCTATGATCTTAAAATTTTCTTTTTACTCAGGGCCTTGATTATTTTCTCTGTTTCATTGTCTTTCTCATGTCCACGCCTCATGCAATTAATTTGGTTTAATTATAATACTAAATAAAAATAGACTAGGTCTTTTTACTTTAAAAAAACAGGAATCCCTTAGAGTTCCAGAAATCTTAGCTGACTCCACTGAAGAAGTTTGTAATATACAGTATTCTTTGTCCTGCCATAAACTGAAGGACACAGGGCTTTCTGCATTTATCTGTGGTGGGTCAGACTAATCTATTTAACCCATATCATATATTGCCAGTAAAAGTTGAAATCCAGTCAAATGAGGATTTGTATGCATTTTCTGAAGCCTACTATCACCCTAATTTCTGAAAGTTCTCCTGATTTCATTTTTTTGTTTATGTCTGACAACAATTTTGGCCCCAGTACTGAAGGGTCAAATTCTGATTCAAGTTTCTAATAAGTGACATCTTTGGGATAGTGCACAAGATAGCAGTTACGTAAGGATGACTGTGCTATCAAACAAAATGTCTACAGACACGGTGCTATCTCAATTTATGAAAATATTTGCATATATGGGATTAGTTTGTCAGAGCAAGAGAAACAGAATCAAGCTCCATTCCAACACTGGACAAATGTGTTCTTGGTTGACACAGATGTGCCACAGATGTAGAAGTGATTACTTCCAGTTCTTCATGATTTCCAGGGCAACAGCAAGTCTCTTTCATTTGCTTCAGGCAAAAATCAGACAGGCTTCCCTAAACAGTGAATTTTGGTGGTTCCAGCTTGTCTGACTGTTCTTGCCTGAAGCGCATTACAGGGAATACTTATGAACTAAGCTCCTTACAGATCAGTGGTGGCAATAATTTCCAGTGGGCACTGGGGGACAGCAGCTAGAATTGTGATTAATTATCATTGCTTAGTCTAGAAGAAACTACCCTTGGACTGGTTAAATTTTAAGTTATTGGGTTAAAAATTCCCTTTTCTGGAAATACTAAAAGTTGCTTTGTGGGGATTTTTTTCTCCATAATCTTCTCCCAGTTATACGGTAGAATTTGCTTGTTCCTCCATAGTTTGCTCTAGTATGTCAAATCATATAGGAAAAGATTGTCAAATTCATTTTTATTTTTAAACTTCTTCTGGAATTGTTCCACACTGTAAAAAGTGAAAGAAAAACAACCTCCAAAAAGAAACAGAAAACCCTCTTACATCTGCCTGGTTTGCCTCACTTGACTTCTAAACCTCAAGTGTGTTACTATCAAGAAAAGTATTTTTTAAAGTTGGAAATTGTCTTCTGATGTTATCACTCGTCTGAATTCCCACACTGATATAACTGTATGAAAATCAATTCATCTGTGTCATCTTGGATTCCATTGTAATTTACTTTCTAAGATTAGATATTGCTTCCAAAATGTCTAATCCTAAGATTGTTTTAATGATTCTTTGCTTATCTATTTGTAACGTCGGCCAATTTCGTCAAATGTTTTCTATCTCTCAGATGAAGAAAATATGGGTCTTCTTTTTCCCCTTTTAGAAAAGGCAAATAGCAAAAGTTCCTGACAGATGTACTCAAAACAGCCTCAGAGAAGGAATACAGCAGTCTCTAGTTTAGGCTGTTGCTTTGTCAAATACTAAATACAGGTTTATGGCCAAAGGAGCTCTAGCCATTCTTCAAGACAAAGTATTATGAAAAGATATGAGATCCTGGGGATAATATAAAACACCCAAAAGATTGATTCAGTTAAGAGAGAAATCTGCACTGAGGCGGCAGGGGGAGGGATGGTAAATGATCAGCTGAGCACGATGCTCATGTCTTCCTTGCTGTTCTTGCTTGGATGGGTAAAACACAAGACTATTTTCAGTGCAGGTTAAATCACACTAGTCTGAAATGGTGGAACAATATTCTTGGCTGCACAGCAGTGTTAAGTATCATTACTAGGGGGAGTTGCATGCACAGTCAGATCTTCAGGCAAAACTGTCATACAGATTAAAACTAACTATGGATCTGGTTTTAGCTGTTTCAATGAAAAATGTGACTGCTTGAAAATTCTTGCTGCATGTTGCAAGGGCTAAGTAAAAAAAAAACCCGAAAACCAAAGTGGATGAGAAGCTGAAAAAGTAAAATGCTTCTTTTCAACACAGTGATTATTTCCCCCCAGAATTAAAAATAAAAAATGCTATACCTCTGCTGCAACTGTTCAATTGAAAAAAATTGTTGCACTAGAAAGATCTCTTTTTTTTTGTCTCCATCATAATAAGAAAAGCATTAAATTTTTCTTGTCACAAATATTTCCTTTTCACTAGTATTGTTAGTTAAAGAATTGGCAAAATCAGTAGCTACGTAGTTTATCCTGGTTTACTTCAGCTCTTGGAATTTTGTCTGCTTCACATAATAAAACACAGGATAGAGCATACAGTAAAGATGCACACAGCCCTGTGTGTTTCCATCTCCCAGCTATTGGGGACTGAGTTCGTCATGAGATGAAAACTTCACAATAACTATATCTGGGAAAGGTGACCCAGAGAAAAGTAAACTCAAATCGGGCACCTAATTATTATCCAAAATAGAAATGTAAGCTGTTTCTAAAATGCCTTGTCAGTTGAGATAAAAACATATAGCTGTGATTCAAAAGATAACAGGGAGCTACAGGGCCATGGAATGATATGATCTAAGCACTGACAAAGGAAAATTATTTTAGTGACAGTTGCCAGATGAAGGTGAGGGCTGCAATAACAGAAACAAAATGTTATAAAGTAAGTTGCTGTAGCAAAATAAGTCAAGGTAACAAAATTTGACATGCCCAACAATTTACCTATCATACTGAAGCATTGTATTTACCCATAATGACGAAAAAAAAAAAAAAAAGAAAAAGAGGAACCAAAAAAAAGGATGTGTGGTGGGGAAGAAAATAATAACCCAATAATTCATGGTAAGCTTCAATGTGTCTATTTAATTAGTGATAAAATCTTTAGAGCTAGTATGAATCTGGTCAGTCTTTTAAAAAGCTTTTTATTCAGTGCTCGGTGAACTATTTCTAAAAGTCTGAATGGTATGAGAATGAATGATTCTTGAAGGAACTGGTTTGGATCTCATGCAATAGACAGAAAATCTATTCTGACTAGGCACTTGCATCCAAGTAATCTTCTGTCACAGCTATTAAAGGATTGCCTCAAACTCTCTCCTGTAAATACTCCTGTTATTCCTCAGCACTCTCCAGGCAGCTAACCAGAAGGATAGCCAGAATAACTTTCATAGTCCTCTTAATACCTTTTCTTAAGAATAAAGAACAATTCTCCCTCCTCCATAAGAAAACTGTAAACCAAATGTGGAAGTTAATTCACTTAGATGAGACAATTAATACACTTTCCGTAACAGCAAACCTGCAGTGGATGCCTTTCTGATTAGTAGGATTTGATAACTGTGATGTACAACTTTTAAATACTCACAGAAGACTGAGGTTTGGACTAAGGCTATGGGTATCTTTTGAAACTGAGGGACAGGGCAAGCCCAGAAAATGCTTGATCCACTGTGGGTTCGTGTTATCTTTTCTTGTCCTGAGCTCATTGATTGCCTAAAGACACCCCCCTGCCCCCCTCAATGTTTAGATTACAGGACCCTCCAATAAATTTCTACAGAATAATTTCAGAGTGATTTTAGCTAAGAAAAAAAGAAAAACAAAAGAAAAAACAGTGTATGTTATTGCTTTTATAATCATTGTTTCTATGACATTGACCAAAAAGACCAAAAGACACAGGTTGACATGAGTCTAAAAACAGTTTTTAAAGGATTTTAGATTTAAGAAGCTTGATTTATGAAAAATTTTACTTTTCCTTGAATATGCATCAACAATACCTACTGATATTTCATTATTTCATATTTCAGTATTCTGCTACCTCAGCTTACAAAATGTCTTTCCCCATTTGTTAGGTTTTTTCAGTGCTGTAGTTTCTTTCTACACTCACCACATATAGGTCCAATTCTCAATGCAATTCTCAACCTTCTCCTGTACATACCTACTGTGATTGTGCCAAAAGGGGATTCTTGTTCTTAATACATTACTTGCTAATGCAGATATATTCTGTATTTTCATATTCCCTGCAGCATGACTAAGGTGTAATTCCACTAAGAAATTTTTGGCTTATTGCTATTTCAACTTATTTATTATTACTCTTTTCCTGTAAAGACATATGCGGAATTATCAGTTTTATTTGGGTCATTATTCCTTTTAGTTTTCATTCTTACTTTGAAGCTTTGATGAGGCTAGACAAAATTGGCATTATAAATGAGATAGTAAATCCCTCTGAACTGGAATTATTCATACCAGTACATAGATTTTTGTCTGCCAACCCCCTATCTCCTTATTCTCAGAGTAGATGTTTTGGCCTGCTACTTTTTATATGTTTTTCCTCCTTTCTTTCTTTTCCATGATTTTTTTTGAAAGTTCCATAATTATTAAAGCTATTACTTCTCATGCCATTGTAATAAAATTATTACTTAATTAAAATAATAAAAAAAAATTCTCAAAAGAAGAAACTTTGCATTAAGTATGGAAATATTCCCTGCCTGGGTAGTGCAATTGTAACCACCAAATTCAATATTCAATAGAAAAATTTGTCATCACAAATTTAATTAAAATATATGTAGTGAATGCAATAATTGATGTCATCTGACACCTAGAGAAAATGTTTACCAATAAACAAATAGAATAAGAAAAATGTGTTGCATTTATGTTAATAATTTTATTTTGTAAAATTGTATGGGTTAGAATTCTCCTTAAAAATAAAGAAAATTATCTGCATTCATAAAGTTCCTGCAATTTTACTACTACTTTTTTGAAATACACCATGAACTGAGAGTACTTTTGACTTAAACATACGCAAGTCATTAATATGTACTATAGGACACAGAGATATGCCAGTATCAAGAAAACCAGTTTTAATGAACACGTCCAGCAAAGCAATTAAAAACTGCTTTAACACAAAAGGAACAGCCATTAGAAACTTGTCCTCATCCAATTTGACCCATGAAGTTCTGAAGCAGAGACCAGAAATCTCTGCATGTACTGCACTGAAAATGAAACAAGGCAAAACAGAAATCCTGCAGTCCTGTTCACAGATGAGGAGCTTTTGAAGTGTATCATTCTCCACATCCAAAGGAGAACACAGATTGTCCAGACATGGCACAGATATTTAAGACTGTGAAAAACTATTCTTGGTGTGCAGTGGGCATAACCTTAAAAAATCTTTAAACAACTATAATAGTTTTCAGATAGTAAGAATACTCTCTTGGTGAAAAGATATGTGATTTCTACATCTGAAGCTTTTTATTTGAATTAACTCAGGAAATCAATTTCTAGTGATTACATGGATAGTGATAGTTATTCTTGAGTGATAATGCATTCAGATATAATGTTGACATTCACTACTTCAAGCCAGGTAAAATGTAATTTAGATGGGGAAAAACAGGCTATTTAAAGAAATCTAATAGCTCAAAAAAAAAAAAAAAAAAAAAAAAAATCATCAATATATGCATTGCCCAAAAGCAGAGTTAGAAATAATGATCTTAATTTGGAATTAAAGGAGAATTTTATAACTTTTCCTCAAAATTTAACACTAATTTATTACTCATCAAGAACTTGTGAAATACCCCAAAGTCAGCTTGCAATGGTGATCTAATTTCCTGAGGTGCTGGGCCAAGTCCATTACGTAGTGTCGTCAGTGTGGGGATGACATCTGGTATCTACCCTGTAAGTGCCTCTGCAACTATCACTGCTCTAAAATGTCTGTGTGTGAAGAGAAGGGACAAAGACAACAGGCCAAATGACTTATGGTATTTCATTTGCATGGTAAATTACTTGAAGTTAATTTGATATTGTAAATGAAAATCTACTTCTTAGCAATTCTACCCATTGCTGAACACCCGCTGATAGTTAATGTAGAACATTTGGGGTCCAAAATGACTTTTTGGAAAAGCTGCAAAGACCATTCTTGTTTTCATGCAGAACTAATAAGAGATGAATAAAGTCCAAACAACTCTGTTATAAACACCTGCATTTTGATTTTTTGCTCATTCACCTGGTTCATGTTTAGCTTGAATAATACTAGGCTTAAGAACCTATCATTTTAGCCAAGATGACTACTTCTGATTTTGGGTTCTCTGAGACGTTATAAGTTAAAGACTCCTCAGTAGTGAACAGACTAGATAGCATAAATGAAGCCTGGAAGTTTTGGAGAAAGACATTGAGAGATTGAGGGCTGTAGAGCAGCTGGCTCTTAAGAATATGCATGTGAAGAGGAAGAAAATAAAATATACCAGATGGCAGTGGAGGCTCCACAGCAAGAGAGACAGAAAATGAATTTTGATGAGACTAGGGCTTATCATTACTCAGTTCTCTCTGTGACTGAAATAGAAACAATGTTTGTTTTCAGACAAATTCAAGATTCATAGCTCAGCTTTTATGCAATCCGTAACTCTATAGGAAACATTAGTTACTGCACACACATATTATTTCCACAGTTACATATTAAGTAGAGGCTCTGTAGAGTAAAACCTATGACTCTAAAAGGAACATGCAGGTATATTTCATCTTTATCTTGATGATAGTCCTCAAAAACAGTATCAAGGATGTGAACTCAGCTTCCTTAAGTCTCATTTTTTCAGTGTGGTGCAGTGCTGTGTTGGGTCACAAAGCACACTGCAGTCTTCTACAAGACACGCTTCTAATGAAGAAGACACATGAAGAAGGAAGTAGATTTACATTTCAAGTTCAGCAAAAATCCTAAAATAAAAAGAAAAGAAGAAGTAGAGGAGAAGCAGAGGATAAAAATCCTTGAGATTGTACTTATTTACTCAGAATCACAGAATCACTAGGTTGGAAGAGACCTTCAAGATCATGGAGTCAACCCATGCCCTAGCACCTCAACTAAACCATGGCACTGAGTGCCCCATCCAGTCTTAAACACATCCAGAGATGGTGACTCCACCACCTCCCCAGGCAAAAAAAAATTCCAGCATTTTATCACTCTTTCCATAAAATCTTTTCCTGATATCCAACCTATATTTCCCTTTGGTGCAGCTTAAGACTTTCTGTCATTTGCTGCCTGGTGAAAGAGACCAACCCCACCTGGCTGCAGCCACCTTTCAGGGAGTTGTAGAGAGTGATGAGGTCACCCCTGAGTCTCCTTTTCTCCAGGCTAAACACCCCCAGCTCCCTCAGCCGTTCCTCACAGGGTTTGTGTTCCCAGCCCCTCACCAGCCTCGTTGCCTCCTCTGGATGTGCTCGAGTGTCTCAAGGTCCTTCCCAAACTGAGGGGCCAGAGCTGGACACAGCACTCCAGGTGTGCCCTCACCACTGCTGGGTACAGGGGAAGGATGGCCTCCCTGCTCCTGCTGGCCACACTGTTCCTGACACAGGCCAGGATGCCCTCAGCCTTCTTGGCCCCCAGGGCATTGCTGGCTCATGTTCAGCTGCTGTCACCAGTGCCCTCAGCTCCCTTTCTGCCTGGTCACTGTCCAGCCACAGTGTCCCCAGCCTGTAACGCTGCAGGGGGTTATTGTGGCCAAAATGCAGGACTCGGCACTTGGATTTATTAAACTTCATCCTATTGGACTCTGCCCATCCATCCAACCATTCCAGGTCTGTCTGCAGAGCCCTCCTACCTTCCAATAGATTGACACACGCTCTCAGCTTAGTATTGTCTGGAAATTTACTAATGAAAGACTCAATCCCCTCATCCCTGTCATTGATAAAGATATTGAACAGAGCAGGTCCCAGCACAGAGCCCTGAGGGACACCCCTGGTGACTGGCCCCAGCTGGATGCAGCACCATTCACCACCACCCTCTGGGCCTGGCCATGCAGCCAGTTCCTAAGCCAGCACTGAGTGCTCCTGTGCAACCCTTGGGCTGCCAGCTTGTCTAGGAGTGTGCAGTTAGAGACAGTGTCAAAGGCCCTGCTGAAATTCAAATAGACAACATCCACAGCCTTTCCTGCATCCACCAGGTGAGTGTCCTGGTCATAAAAGGAGACCAGGCTGGTCAAACATGACCTATCCCTCCTAAATCCATGCTGGCTGGGTCTGATACCCTGGCCTCCCTGTTAGTGCTGTGTGAGGACACTCAGTATGAACTGTTCCATTACCTTACCATTTATTAAATAGGTAAGGAGATTAAGCAATTTTGCTGCTTATGTTTTAGGCTGTATATTGTGAAAAAGCAATCTTCAGGTGATGGATTTCCATGAAGACATCACAGAAGCACTCAGGGTTCCTGTCTAAATAATTTGGTGGTATTGGACACATAAGGATAACATTTTGCCTCACTCTTACCACTAGCAAAGACCCTGTTTAGTTTAGAAGAAACTACATTTCATCTTGAATGCAAGATACTCCCTTAATTATCCATAATTTTACTTGGTAATTCAGCCCCATGTTTTCAAATCAATCGAACATTTTTCAATGAGCACCTTTTCAGTTACATAAAAATACTGTCAGTTGAATAATCAGCAGTTTTTTTCTCTACTTTTGCAATGAAAGCAGACCTTCTAAAAGTAAGTGTTATGTTTTTGTCAGTAACAGACACAGACTTCATTTTATTGACAGTAACTGAAAAATGACACTAACAGATGTATTCAAAAACTTCTTTCTCTTAATTTCCTAGAAGGTGTGCACTTATCATAGAAATGTCAAAAATGTACTTGCAAAATGTAACCAGAACTCAAAGGCACTGGGAGCAATTCAATGTATTTCTCATTTATAATACATCAGATAAACCCTTAAATGTTAAATACTTTTGGGTCAAAACATTTAAAAACTGAAAACATTCCTGTTGTTATTATTGTTCTAATTCTTTTTTAAAGACAGCTGGCTCAGTACAAGATATTGCAAAAAAGCCAGATCCATATGGTTATGTTTTTTGAAGGCAGTTTATAAAAAATTATATTCGTCCCCTGCAAGCTGCTTCATGTATTTAGAAATGTTTTAATTTTAAGAAATGTTGTATAACTAAGGGATAGTTTCCAAATGTGGCACATAAGAAAAGAAATTAATGTTTGGATCTGCATATTTTATGTATTTACTCCAAATTTTGAAATATCAAGTGCCAATACTAATCCTGTTAACCCTTTCAGAGCGCAAAATACACAGGCTTTGAAATTTTTGCTTTTGATTCTTCTCTCTTTAGTATAGTATAAACCTATCTAAATCTTCTAATAAAAAACAAGAACCAAAATAAGCTCTTAGAAATCTCCAAACATCAATGAGAAGTACTTCATTTGATTTATGAGACATTCATAGACCATCACTGGAGGCAGGTTTCCCTTGTTAAAGATACACCACTGTTCAAAATACACCACGGAGTCCGGACTTCACTCATAAGGAGGCAGAACTCACATTGAGAGAAGGGGTCATGGGATCCTATTTGCAGCTCAGCTTCTACCTGTGTGATGCAGAATCCACCTCTCTATTCTTGCCAATGGCACGTTCAATTTCATTAGGAGGGCTTTGTAAGAATACTGGGTGGCAGGGGAAGAGCAACCTGCAGTTCTCTGAAAGAGTGACAAACAAGATCATGGAATCATAGAGCAGCTCATGTCGCAAGGGAGAAATATCTTGAAATAACTTCTATTCCAACCTTTTATGAAAAAGGAAGTCTAGATGAGATTATCTATCACTGTCCAAATAATTTGGAAATTCCAAATAATTTGGACTGTACCACCTTCCTGTAAAGGCTGTTCCAGTAAATTATTGTTCTCACTGTAAAATAAACTCTTTATTATACTAAGATGAGCAAAGGGTAGGGGGGAATATGTCAGGAAGGGATGACAAAAGCAACAAAAGATGTTTGTTTAAATGAGGTCACCTCCAGCACTTAACATGCCAGCAAGTATCTATAAGGAACCACTGGGGAGAAATTTGCCAACCTGTCTCAGCAACTCCTAATACTAAGGTGCATCTCTAAAGAGCCAGTACATCAATGCCCAGGGAAATAAACAGAAGTTGTTAACACAAGTTAAACATGGATTAAGACATACCAAGTATTTACAGTGCAACAACTTTGGGGTCATGAAGATGAGGGGGGATGGTTCTCATGACTCAAATCTTGCAATGATGGGATAAAGACTCATTAGAAAAGACAAAAAAAGGAAGTTGAGGAAGGACTGTTGCCTTTTATGTGGCAGACCAGCTGGAGTACATGAAAAATGTACATACATAAACCCAGAGGAGCTGATAGTATCATAAAATGTTTTCTGTTGGAAGAGACTTTTTAAAGAACATCTAGTTCAGCCCACTTTCATGGGAAGGAATATTCTCCACTATATCAGGTTGCTGAAAGACCAAACCAAGCTGACCTTGAATACCTCCAAATATGTGGCATTCAAAGCTTCTATGGGCAGCAAGATCTCCATCTTTATTATGAGTCCATTTTAGGTACTGGAAGGCTACAACAAGGTCTTCCCAAAGCCTTTTTTTTCCAGGCTAAACAGCCCCAACAACCTCAACCATTTTTTCTGGGTGGCCCAGATTTGAAAGGGGGGACAGCAATGTTAGTGCCCTGGCATGAGCCTGGAGGTGTTCCTTTTGCAGTCCCAGTGCCCCAGAATCTCAATTTCTCCTAGAAGAAACTTCATTCCAATAGTCCCTTGCCTTGTGGTTCAGAGAGTTAAGAGATGAGGAAGAGTACTTGCCTGTGGTAACTGAGATGGACTGTTGAGCCTTTCCTACATTGGCTGTCAGTAGGTATGCAGTCTTATTTTTGAGGGGGAGTTCCGTCTCAAGTGCTGAAGGAGCTAGCTGATATCACGAGGAGGTCACTCTTACTAATTTTTGATTACTTACGGACATTGGGAGAAGTGACCAAAGACCACAGGAAAGTGGCTGTGATCCCTGTCTCCAAGGAGTGCAATACCCAAGGACCCAAGGAAGTATAAGCTGGTCAACCTTAACTCTATCTCCAGAAAAGTGATGAACTGGCTAATCCTGGAAAGAATTTCTAGGCCCAGTAAGGACAATAAAATAAACAGAAATAGCCCAAATGATTAAACAAGATGGAGTCATGCTTGACCACCTTAACAAATGACTTGGTAGATGAGGGAAGAACAGTGGATATTGGGTGCCTGGAATTCAGGAAAGATTTTGACACTACCTCCTGTGAGATCACCACAGATGAGCTGCTGTATATGGCTTGCATGAGCAGACTCTGAGGTAGATTGAAAACTGATTGCATGGTCAGACCCAGAGAGTGGTGACCAGCAGTGCAAAGTGTAGTTGGAAGCCACTAATTATTGGTGCAGCCCAGGGGTCTCTACTGAGCCTAGTCCTGTTCAAGATCTTTAATCATCTAGGTAACAGGGAAGTGTGTATTCTCAGCAAGACTTCATAATGCACCAAACTGAGAGTAGTGACTTGTATGCCAGAGAGTCATGCTGGCATCCGGAGGGATCAATTTTCTATTAATTTGAAGGTAGAATGCTATCTCATTTCAGTTTGTAGTTGTAGAAAAGTCTTTCCCTTTATTACCGTATCTTAAAAATCCAAGGTTTGTGACTCTACACCACATTAGACTAGCTGAGTATCCTCAGAATGGAAACCATCAGTTTAACCGATCTGTGTTCACCAGACTTTTTCCTACTAAATCTCAAAGATTCCTTAATGATTATCAAAGTTTCTTCCCAGATCTAGGCCCTGTCATAGTTGGCAATCTATGAAGTTGTCTGCTGGCACAGGGAAGTGTATAGATTCCAGACATTAGAAGGAACATCTGTTGTTTCAAGACTAAAAATCTGTCTTGAAACAATATAATTTCTCTGAATCATATTTCACAGAATTTCCCCTCATGTTTCTGCTTTTATTTTTCTACATTTTAATCCATATTGCCAATTCAAAAGAGAAAACATTTTGTGTTTAGGAGTGGACATTCTCATTTCAATGTTCTGATCTTATCTGTGAATGCAACTGACAAAACACCCAAAACCCAGAAAATAAACTATTTGAAAGGCATTCTATGAGAAGAAATCACTAAAATTCAGATTCGCTAAAGAACTTAACCATGTTCTTACAATGGAAATCTTGGACTTGAATTATTTTTAAGGTTAAATCCTTCTGGGAGCAACACTAAGCCATACCAAGCCAGAAATAATCTATCTTTGTATACTTTAGGATGTTTTTCTAACGCATAAAGTTTATATGATCACATTGCCTGTATCTGTCAATCCTCCTCTACCAGCACTGAAATCATCAACCAGCTTTCAAGTGCATTGAAAATAACAGATGAGATCTTACAGAGACAAAATTTTTTCAGGTTTCATGAATACCATTAATAATAAATTGTCATTTCTTCCATCAGCACTGTCTGACAAAAGGAGAAAAGCAGTTATAACTGCTTGCCTCACCTGCTCCAAGAGCGAGCAGCCACCTGGCCAATCTAAGAGGGTCCTTGCTGTGAGCCTTTGAACCAGCCAGGGCACGTGCTCTCTCTGACCCAGGAAAATGAACGGCGGATTGCAGAAAGCAACACAGAATGAGAATGAAGACATAGAAGGAGGCTGAGAATGGGCAGATGGGGATGAACACGGGGGGAACTGGACTACTCCCAGGTTGCTAGAAACAATTCTGTACACAAGTGGAGGCCATTATTTCTAATTTCTTCAGGATCTGCTTGATTGTGTGGAGGTTTTTTTTAACTGTGTCTGTTATTCTTAATGACCATTTTTAATGGTCATTAGATAATTGTGCACTATTTCATTGTTTTTCTCTGTGCTTATTTTAATGTGCTTCATGATTTAATGGTAAGTCGGCTAGTTGCAAAGAAATTTTTGTAAATATAAGTATAGATAAAGATATAGCTATAAATAACTATAGATAGATATAAATACATAAGGTTTGGTTAGAGTAAAAGCAGCAGTTCAAAAGTCTGTTTCTATGCTCTTGTGCAGGAGATGAAAAGGAGGGAAAATAAAAAAAAAGAAAATGTCTGATGTTTTTAAACTATGCTTAGCAGATGTATCTCTAAATCACTTAATCTTATTAAGTGCCTTGTTATCCTCATTTTTACCCAAATAAAAATCAGTGTCATGGCACCCCTGGTGCAAACCAGCTCCAAATCAAAGACTAACTGCTGATTTGTGAATGCATGAAAAAAAAACAGGTTCTGTTTTCTTTCCTTCTAAAGGGAAAAGGGATCATTTTAACTTCCTTTTACTATTGGTTACCTCTGACTTTATACATGGCACACACAAGCTAAGGCTTCTAAGAGAGACCTAATAGACCTCAGTTGTCTGGTAGAAAACATTCATATTTAATTTTGCAACATCTGAGGGGAGAAAATCTCAATTAGTGTAAATGTGAGGGATCAACTTGGGAAAATAAATCTGCATTTATTACACAGGAGGAAATTCATGGCTGGAAGTCTCTGCCTACAGAGGATTAACATTGCCTCCCACAAATTTTATGATTTCCTCTCCAGAGGAGAGTTAAACCAATGTTAAGTCCACCAATTTTATATATTTCTCCATTTGGCTTTTAAGATCTCATATAATAGCCAACATTCACAGAACATCTCTGTGGCTGCTTTTCCTGGACAAGAACTTTGTGTTGTTTATCAGTGTGCTGTTTGAGCTCTTTACTGTGATAATAGCAAAGTCCTTAGTAGGTGACAAGGTGAAGGAAGTGCATCAAATATTGCAGTGGCCAGTACAGTTTTATAGCTATTCTGTGCATCACCGTGTTTTATGCCCATCAAGCAAAATGAGTTGGTGCAAACACCACACAGAGGATTATTTTTGAATCTGAATAGAAGAATGGGTTGTTATTTCAAGATAGTAATTTCTGATTAGTGAGAAAAGGAAATAATTGGGGAATATGTGTTGTAATTAATCTGTTTGTCATTCCGAGCTACAAAATACTGAAAGATGTAAAAGTGTTCTCCTGCTCCTTTTCTTGAGCTGGAGAAAAAAAAGGAGAAACTATGAAATGAGAGTTTATCTAGAGGGCAAGTAATCAACCCCCATTTTTTTCAAAATCTTGATGTGAACATATATATCTTCATTTTATTTCAAGATTCTTTTTGTCCAACAACAACAAAATATAGGCCTTCATTAGTTACTTTGAACTGGCTGTTGACAGGCCAGTCTCTTTCTCAGTGGTTTAATGGAAGGAAGAATCAGTAGCACCTTTTTCAACTCTTCTTGTGTGTCAGGTATTACTGTCTGCTTCTTACAAAGAGAGACAGGGCAATTCCCCCTTCAAAACTTCCTATTATTGCATTTTATAAGGATAAAATTTCAAGGGTTTTCTTCCTCATGGTAGAAAGAATATCTGAGATTTTGGAGCATAACATTGTGATGTGGTCCCAGGTCTGATTCTTTCTTAGTTGTATTTCCAGTAAATATGAAGTTTATAGCAATAAGACTCCTTCAGCCTGTCATCTGCTGTGTTTCTTTAATATTTTCAGTACATTTCTTGTCCAGAAATAAAGCAAGATAAAAAATAATATAATTCAGTGCTCCCATAAAGCTTTTTCAAAAAAATGTTAACAGGTATCCTTACACACTTTTGGAGGTTGTGTCTTTACATCTCTTGCATGTTCTGTCAAACCTTTTAAATTATTTTGATTGTTGATAACAGATTGCAACCCAGTTATTAGGAATATAGCAAATAATAATAGCAACAATAAAAATAGCTATTTTTTTCTTTATTTTATTATTACTATTGCAATTATTAAAATATCCCAAACTGTAAAGATGCTTTCTTTTGGACTGTACTTATGATCTATTCCAGCAACATTGTCATTTCACTCACGAGTATTATATCAACACAAGTAGAAGGAAGAATAAAATTCAGTAGTACATACTGAGTATGGCACATATCAGAAATTCACAGGATCAACTTGTAGGCTGGATCAACTACTAAGTGTCACAGGTTATTAATATCTTAACACCTTTAGAGGCCTTTGATCTTAGCTGTCAGATCCTTGTGAACTCATATGCCTGAGTGGTTTCATTCCTCTGGGTCCTAGGCACGTGTTTGAAAACCTCAGCTTCAAAGAACTTTGGCTCGGAATCCATTGTGAGAAGAGCTGCCCTGCATGACCATAAGCCACAGACAGTGGCACATCTTGCTGCCAGCTTTGGTGCTCTTATGGCTGTATTACTACTGTAGGCACAAGCAGTTCTCACTGTTACCTGTGGTTTGCTTGAAATTCAAGCATCATGGGGTTCAGTTTGATTTAGATCAAGCTTTCCAAGGAACAAAGTACATATCTACATTGCTAAATGCATCTATGGCACGCAGTGGTCTTTGGCCCTCAGTGAACACAAGCAGTTGCACACCCAAACACTCCATAGACCCAGATACCTTTGTGGCAGATGAGCCTCAGCCACACAGCGCTTGGCCCCAGATCTGTGTCACATGCAGTGCCCCCACTATCTCTTTTCAGCCTGAGTGTGTCTCTTGATATAATGAGAAATCTCTGTTTAGTCCCAAGAGGAGACGCCTTTACGGAATGAAAGTCAGGATGTCTTGCCCCAAGGCAAGGAACATGAAGTTGTGCTAATTGTGAAAGATCAGCGCTCACCAGGTAATGTTGGAGAATGTTATAAAGCAGAAAAAAACGAATCAATTGCAGCCTTCATCCACTCACTTAATTGAAACCATTTCTGTGGAAAACTCACTCCTTAAGAACAGATGGATTTTGCGTCATGGGGAACTGATTGATAGTACTCCAAAATAGAGTTCAGTAACAAATTAACATTTATGCAGTGTTGAAGACCAAGGGATCAGGGCTTGGGTTTAAACTCAGAAGCTAGATTATTTGATGAGTCTGACAGATCTCCATTTTCCCACAAGCTAGAACACTGATTTTCAGCCAGGTTTATTTGTCAGACCAATATGTGCTTTTGCCTGTATTTTGGATATTTACTCCAAAATACACTAAATTCATAAAAAGTATGAAAAATTGAAAAGTATTCTACTTTGGCCATTGCAAGTATTCTGTTTGCTCATGGAACATGTCTAGGAGAGATTTTAAGCTTCCTAGGGTTTTTTTTGACACTTTTCTCTCTTTAAAAATATCTCTGTTTTCTGTGGATAAGAAGTATTGCATGTCTGTTAGATATTACAATAATTCTTCAGATGAAAGATGTCTGTAGAATTTATCTTTTCAGAAAAATATGCTTTTGATGGGTTTTGGGTTTTGGTTTTTTTATGGCTTTGTTTCTTTGTTTTGTTTTTGTTTGTTTTACTTTAATTAAGACATGAAGTTACATAAGGCAGAATAGTGGAGGGATGTGAGGGCAAGCCAATGTGAATATATTTACTGGACAAATATCTTTCAGCAAATCTTTAATCACTTTAACAATGTTATCAATTAGTGAAGAGCATTGATTAGGTAAATCAATACGATTCTCTTTTAACAATCCAAATTTTTTCTCTACTTATCCCTAGGTGCTACTGCTTTTAATAGACTACTGATATTTGGGTTTTGTAGAGAATTTGCACTTTCTAAATTAAATCAAGGGAAACCATATGTTAACATTTCTAATGACTTACATTTTGACTTACACTCATATTTTTTGTTTATGACTCATTCAGATATAGAAAAAAATTATTCTCAGTCTTTCTCTTAGCCACTTTTTGCATAATTTGCTTAATTATACAGATCAATACATTTATTAGATGCTTGAATAATGTTGTCAGGTTTCTAGAGTGTACGCTTTATTTCTGTTCTGTTGGAGTTTAAGGATACAAGTAAAAGCAATTTTTACATCACAAACAATGGTAGGTGTTCATCTATGTCATTATCACTACATTATGTTTGTAGTGTTATAACTACAAACATATTTTTAAATAATACTCTAGGATCTTTCTGCCAGCTTTCTGACAGCTTTTTATGCCAGCTTTTCTGCAAGGTCTTCTCTTTTTCTTTTCCTTCCCCTCCTCCTCCACCAAATAGAGGATTTTATTTTTGAGGAATTTTTCAGTCACGCATTAATGAGAAAATACATTTTCAAACCAAAGCTAATTTGATTTTCAGTTTTCAGTATTTTATTTTCTGGTTTTATTGTTTGCAACAGGGATTTTTAATGTATTTTCTATCCTCAGCATTTTTTGAAGCTTAAATATCAGATGGGACTTTCATCAATGTACCATTTTATTACACATTCTAGACTGTCAAAGAGAGTAAGTTTTGCATTTCACTTCAGAGAGGCCAAAGCTCCATGTAAATTTATTAATGAAAATGTTAAAATAAGCCTCATCAAACAAGGACCATTCCTCATCAAAACTTGAAATATTGTTATTCATCATTGCTATGTTTTACAGGCCTGCAGTTAGATCCTGTCAATATGAAAGAGTAATTTTCTGTTTGATCTTAATTAATGTTGAGGGTAAGATCATTTTCTAGCTTTGTAATAACATCAAAAAGCAATCAGACTTGTCTGGCAAGATTTAGTGCTTTAAAACCTATAGAAAAGGACCTTGAATGTCCTCAGTCCTCCAGGTGACAGGGACAGGCACGTTGCCCTTATTCACAGTAAACAAACACGACTGTTTCACCTGGTAAATTATGCACCTTTTCTGAAGGAGTAAAAGGCTTTCTGTGCTGTGCGAGCTCAGGAGGGAAGTAGTGAACACAAGTCTTCAAAGGGCTTTCAGCAGAGTAGCACAGCTTTTCTTTCTGCCTCAAAAGAGGAGCAAATTAGATGGTAATGAAGCATGTTGAACCTAAACCACAAACTGCACCTCCACACAGAATCACATCACCCTACCATGAGATAGACTGGAAATCTCAGGGAGCATTCAAAAATTGGTAACAAGATTAAAAAACCAATAACTAATACAGGCTTTTTAAAAGAGACATGAAGCAGATATTCTTAACAGGTGTTTTGAAAAAAAAATTAGAAACAAGACATTTCTATAAGAAACTTCATTGATTTAGTTAAAGGCAAGTTTCTTGCATGTGTTCGTGGATTAATTTTTATTTCCTACATTCAAGCAGAATATTCTAGCCAACAAGATATAGACACAAGTATTTTTTTTTCAAGTGTGGATCTAAAGCAACTAATTCCCATTATTTCAGTCAGAGTTAAGAATCCAAAAGCCTTTGAGGATCTGTACTATAATACATTAAAAAGATTTATCACCTCAGCCAAACACAGTCGTGAACAAAACTCAATGGGAAGTGAGAAAACCAAAGCCAACAAAGCTGATGAAGACCTGAATGATTGGTAAATGTTTAAAAATTATTAAGCTTTTTGTTACTATTATCAATTTTTCAGTCACCTAAAGGGCTTCTATTAAAAAATCTGGGTCGAGAGAGACAGTGAAAGTAGCAGTCCTCCTCTCACACTTGCAATGGAAATTAATTACTTATTTTAAATAAATATTTAATAAAAAGTTATAAAGCACAGGCAATATGAAAGTTTAGAAAATGTATTAATGAAAAATCTCTAGTTAACAGGGAACAGGAAATGGGACGCAATTGTATGACAACATGAAGGACAATTAAAAAAAATTACTATAAAATTGTAAACTTTTTTTCATCATGCAGACAAGAAAAGTAGTATATTTTTTATCAGAAGACTTGAATAACTGTGCTCCCGATATACCAACATAAAGTTAGAATAAATAAAAATACTGCATTTATCTACACACATACCTACTTGAAGATGACGCAACACTGGGAGGAGTGGTCATACATTGATAGCGCTGATGCCATTCAGAGAGAGCTCAAAAGGCTGGAGAAATGGGCTGACAGGAGCCTCATGAAGTTCAGCCATAGAAAATACAAAGCCTTCAACTGGGAAGGAGCAAAACTTTGTTGGGGACCACTCAGCTGGAAAGCAGCTTGGCAGAAAATATTGGAGTGGACACAAAGCTGAACATGACCCAACAACATGCTTTTGCCAAAAATAAACCCTGATGGGTTGCACTAAAAACTATTGCCTAAAGTTTGATAGAGGTGATTCATCCCCTTAGCCCTGGTGAGGCCACAAGTAGAGTTTCGTGTCCAGTTCTGAGCAACCTGGTTCAAGAAAGACATGGACATTAAATATTTTTATGTAGAATATATTTATATTATTGGAGTTAATTTCAATGCTAGGGGGGAAAAAAACCCACGTTCTATAGGGAAAGGTAAAATATAGGTCCAGGAAATGCAGGAAATTTCACTTAGATGGAAGAGAAACACTGTTATGGTGAGGTTGGCCAAGGACTGGAAGAGGTTGCACACAAAGGTTGTGGAATCTTCATCCTTGGAGTTATACAGAACTTAACAGTAAATGTTGTATTTGAAAAGGCTCTAACTGGTGCTAGATCTCCAAGTTCCTTCCACCACCAGCTGTTCTTTTATTATGTGTTTTTGTGACATATTTGCATGGTGACATCCATAGATTATAAAAGAAAATTGTGTAATTCTTGAATAAATAGAGCTAAAATGGGAATCTTAACTTTCATGTGGAAATTATGGGTTAGTTTCATTCTTTGCATTATGTAAATAATGCAAATGTTCATCCACCTGTAGGCTGGGTCATTGTCTAAGCAATGGCATTCAATGCTATTACAGATTGTGAAGAAATCATTAATGCCATTTGACTAATATTATCTCCTTTGAAATCTTAAAATAGTAGTTAGTGAGACTCCTAAACATTGAGGATGGGTTATTATGAACAAATGAGCAAGACTGCACTTGGTCGCCCTGAATTTACTTTACAGTTAAGAGAAAAAAAAAACCAAAAAAAACCCAAACAAAACAGTGTATGAGTCCCCTGATGAATTTTACAAGTTTACTTTAGGACAGGATTAATTGCCACTTATAAGTGCCTCGAGATACTCCAGGATGCAAACATTTTACATTTCAAAATCATCTTATTATCAACAGTACCAAGAGCCTCACTTGCCCCTCCACAAATCTGACATTTGGACAGAATACAAAAGATTCAGATGCTGATCTCCCAAAGTGCTTAACTTTCATTATCTAATGAATACACAGAGTTAGCCAAATACCCAAATCACTAACAAAAATGTAATCAAGATTTTAGAAAGCAGAACTCAGTCAAATTCTTAGAATTATTGGAAGAAAATTTTAAGAACACCTTGTTCTATTTAAGATATACATAAATATCCAATCTGATAATTGTTTATTAGTGTGCATATTTATATAAAATGTTCCAATGGTAATAAGTAACCCCTCATTTTCATAGACAGAGATCACATCCAGAATTTTCTCTTTTTGACCTCCCAGTGTACCCTTTCCCTTTTGCCTACAGTTTATAAGAGTTGTATAAAAGGAAACAGTTCTCAGAGCTTGGATTTCTGGGGTTTTTTTCTCTTTATGGGTGACCTTTTTTTTTTTAAATTTACTTATTCTTTTTCATTACATTCCTTCAGTAAAAGTCATGGTATCTCTCACTATTACAGTGATTTCTGACTTCCAGTCTTGGCTTTGTATTAGACTGCCTCTCCTGAATGTTTTCTGCTACCAGAAGAGTTACACTTTCTGCTGTAGTTACACTTTCCTACACCAGAAGGAATCCACTGAAGGATTTGTGTATGTATGTATGGAATATGTATGTATGAAATTCTGAATTAGGTGACTGGGGGCTGTTAGGGGAAAAAAATAATTATGAGAACGAGTGCAATGAGTGGAGGACATAGATCAACCAAGTAATAAAGAATGCTGATGAAAAAAGTGTGTATTAGATCCCAGCTTTCCCTGAGTCTGAAAATCAAACCTCAGGCTATGGAAAGACATTTGATATCTTTGACTGGAATTTGCATGTCCATAAAAATGTAATTAGATACTTGAATATTTCCTTCAGAAATGGAAACATGGCTCATCCTTTTCTTTTAACACACTGGCATGGCTAGAGAAGAAAAACAGCCCTATGTTTTTAACTTAACACTATTTCCCTCATTGTAAATGTGAGAGACCTCAGTTCATCTCTCTGTGAGGGCTTTACCTCACCTTTCTTTCCTTTTGCCAAGTAGCCAACTGCAATTCAAAGCTGAATGTGCATGTAGTAGCCACTTTAGAATTAAAGAGAGAATGCATTTCTCTTGCTCCAACTGTAATATTTTGTAGGACACGTTAAAATGTTTGTAGGGTCAAAAATAAAAAGAACATGCTTGACTTGTTAAGTGTATGTCAAAAAGAAGGAAGAAGGGAAGAAAGTAGAGAAATATAGAACTGGATACCAACATCTTCTTCCAAAACTGTTTATTTCATCTAATATATTAGTGAAACATTTAATCAATTCCTACAGGATTGCAAATGGACTATGAAGGTGTAGCTATGGTTAAATCTAACCAGAAGGATAAATACGACCATGGGTATCAATAAAGATTATGTTGGTCCTGGAATCAATAATAGAGAAAAATAAAAAAAAAAAAAAAAAAAAAAAAACAAACAAAAAAAACCCGAAAAAAACCCAAAACCTGTGATGGTGGTCACAAGGGTTTGCAGGTGAAGAGAGAGGGGAGAATGTTGATTCCATCATCAGAAGGCTTGATTTATTATTTTATGATGTATATATTTCATTATGACTATATTAAAAAAGAAATAGAAGGAAAAGTTCTCAGAAGGCTAGCTAAGCTAAGAATAGAAAGAATGAATAACAAAGGTCTGTCTCTCGTCACAGAGCGAGAGCAGCTCTGCCGTGAGTGGTCAGTAAATCCAAACATCCACAGGAGACCAATCACGGATCCACCTGTTACGTTCCACAGCAGCAGATAACCATTGTTGACATTTTGTTGCTGAGGCCACAGCTTCACAGAAGGGAGAAAAACCCCAAGAAAGGATTTTTCACAAAAGATGTCTGTGACAAAACCTCATGTTAGAAAATACTTCCGCTCATTTTCATGACTAAAACCTGCAAATTTTTGTGGAAAATGAGGTCTCTGAAAGCTTTCGCTCTACATGATTGCATCCTCACAATTCTGTCACCAAACTGATCATCCATTCTTAGAGTGACTGGTCTCTTTCTGTGCCAGGGCTGCACATGCTGTCTCTCTTGAGATTTCTCTTTCCCTTTTCAAATTCCATGATCTTTTACAACTGCCAAAATCATCCTCAGCAAGAGCAAGAGGCTTCTCTCTCCTGAGCTTTTGGCACTACCTCAGCCTGATACCTAGAGTGCAAGAAAACAGCAATGAACAACTAGAAGTCAGGCAGGAAAGACAGCTTAAACCATGGGCAAAAATAGGATGGAAAGAAGCAAACTGCTCTAGGCAAAAATCTTCACAAAGTCATTATGTGAAAGAAAAGGAATTCCTAGTGTGCTACCTCTGTTGTTATCTGATGGTGTTAATGAATAGCACGGTCATAAACACAAAAGACTGATGGCCAAGAGGAGGTCACCTGCTGTAGACTTAGATCAACATAATGCAACCCAAATACAAGATGTATGTTGAGGAGGTATACATCTGAGTCAAATAAAATTCAACCTGTGAACTCTGAGGATTTCAACATAATTTTCAGCTGGAGAACTGGCACCAGCTCCTTGGAAAATTTACGTAGATACCTTGGAAGAATTAGATCTTATATGAATAGAATCCACATTTGTAAGGAAGCCTGCTTGAAGGAAAGACTTTATCTCCATTATGAATGAATGTAATGTTTTATGCCTTGTGACAATTGGAAAATCACATCCGCTGCATACAGGCCACTTATTTAAATCAAAGATGTTAAAGTTAGCACTGCATCATTTAATGAAAAGTGTTAAACAAAAAGGTTAACTAATCCTGAGTAGGTCACAGAGTTAATAACCTAAGAATACTCATTGAATTAGCTTTCCAAATTTATCATGTCATCCCTTGAGTAAAATTTCAAAGTAAAGATAATGAGGCTGTGGGGAAGAATAACAGATGTAGAGTATTAGAAGCTAGTAAATTGCATTTCATGCACACATAGAGTTAAACAAAAAAGGGAATATGCAATCAAATTTGCTGACTTGCACATAGCTCCTTATTACAGCAGCAGCTAGAAATGCTGTTCAGATTAACAATCTTGAAATGCTGTTTTAAAAAATCTTGTTTTCTGCCTTACAGGTTGCATGTGCTCTTTTAGCAACTTAGATTATTAAAAAGCTTACAAATTGGTCAACATCAAGTAGAGACCTAATTTTCATTTTCTCTCCTTAGAAATTGAATCTTTCTCATAAAATGTTGGTTAAAAATTCTGTGGGCCTATTTGCAAAGTTTTGAATTTCTGAGCTAATACCTATATACGACAAAGCTGTGTACAAAAAACCTGTTTCTGAATTCTATCCTACTCTGTATGTCTTCTGCATATGTTCCTACAGATACTTATGGCTGAAAAGCATCTTGCACTCAAATCTTGCAACCAAGGGAGGCTCTTCTATCGTTTTGGAAAATGGCAAATCTTTCATGACAATAAATGAAACAAGAAGATGTAAATGAATGTAGAACAGAATTAAAAATGCTAGCATTTATCATACCATGATTGTAAGATTATATCAGATTGTAAAGATAAAAAACTTTAGGCAAAGACCTGGAAGAAGAAAATGTTTGATTAACATGAAATGTCAAGAGTGCAACCCCAAACATGAGCAATATTTTGGATGTCATTGTGGGTTGCTGTATAATTCTGAACTCAGCATTAGGGATCTGGTCACAATTGCTGAGATCATTTTATTCCTTTAATTTTAATGGCACCAAAATGAAGGCAAAATATTCATCCATTTTGGTCACAGTGATATTTTTGGAATGTGAGACAAACACACTTTCCCATTAAGCATTAACAGAATTTTAAGAGCCATCAGTGAAAGCATGGTAACTGCATCCATTTTTAACCTACAGGAGATGCAAGGTCACTCACCACAGATCAACAGTTTCTGCTGTGAGCATGGCTGAGTGAATTACCTGATATTTGCAAAAGGTAAAAGCATACAAAAGGAGAATCATGGCAGCTCTTCAGCCAAGCAGTAAGTTGACTGATTTACCGTAACTTGCCTGTCTTCTTTAAATAGGCATGTGCTTTGAATACAGACAGATAGTTTATGGCAGTGAATTGGGAGGTGGGAAGGTATGGAGACAAGAGTAAGAAAAGCATATGCCAAGTATCTCAGGGCACAAAGAAATATAGCAAATATATGCAGGTTCAAGAAGGTGTAGACAAATATTGCAGTTTAGACTTGATGTGAAACGCAGGTGTCAGGGACAGAACAAGAAGAGCTGGTAAAAACACATCCCCAGTGAAAAAGGGGGAAGATGGTTACAAGTAGGCTGATAGTTGAAAAAAGCAAAGTATTGTTTCTCTCTTTTGTAAACTTTGTATCATGTGGGGTTTTTTGTTTTTTTTTAATCTCTATTTGAAATCGACTTTTAACCTTTTTGTTTTCTTTTCTTTTTTATTTTTTTAGTAAAGGAAGGCATCTGAAACCAACTCATCCGCAGCAGAAACATATTCCCTGAACTGCTGTGTCAAAAGTATAATTTCTCTGAGAAAACATTCCAAGAATAAAACTGCAGCATGAAAAATAAACAAATAATACCTTTATCTCATTTACAGATTAGTTTGCTATTAGTAAATATCTTGCAGTTCTAGCAGTAGTTGCATTTTGCTCATTTTTCTTATGCTTCTATTTGTCAAGAAAATTAATTTTTTACATTGATTTCTTTAAAATCTAAGATCATTTGAATACACTTCAAGTCTTATTTAATATGAGTAGAACATATCTTGTAACTTTAAAAGCTTTAATTGAAGTTCCTAACTGCTACCATGTACATTCTGCCTCTGCTGTTTCACCATGTATCTGATTTCTGCTTTTTTTACTGCATACTAAAACCTGAGCTCTCTGTACAGCCCGTTTCATTCAGAATGTTAAGAGGTGATTATCTCAGGCAGAATTATGCTTAGCAGTAAAAATGTGGAATCTCAGGTAAATTTGTGAACTATATTCTTTAGGAGTTTTTTCCTGTTCTGACTAGAAGATGGACATAAATTTTTATCTGTTTATTCCAAATTTTGAGCTACTAAGCTAAAAATGTTGATGCTGGAGATATTAAGAGAAGCCTGTCATAACTTCTAATTTACTCCAAAAATGTCTGAGTTGGATTTTGCTCTAACTTTTCAGTCATTTTATAGTTTCTAAGACTACCTTTGACACAGATTCTCAAAAATTTAAAGTGGTGATAACCTGTGAACATCAAATGGAATGGAAACAGTCATAAGCATAAGAATTAAAGTCAAATCAGTCTTCAGGAGAGCGTCTCTGCCCCTAATATCTAGGCCATTCCCCTAAAATATTTTCTTATCCTGTTCTGAAGCCTTAAATACTTAAGGTTACAATCACTGTTCTGGTTGTCCCCCGTTACAATGATTCAAAATTTTTCCCTAGAGTCCAGTAATTTTTTTTTTTTAATATATGATTTCACATTGTACTCACACCAAAAACAATAGAATGAATAACCCCCTTTGTGTTTTCCATGGATTTGAAGACTTGAACTATATCTTTCTTTGCTGTCTTCTGCCTAGAATAAATGCCCTTTATTTTTCAACATTACCATATCTTTTAAACCTCTTAACATTCTTGCAAAGCTCTTGATTTTTTCTAACTTGTCCATATCTTTCTTGGCATCCTAAAGAAATAACTCATTTAATAGGGAATTTTCATGACATTTTGTCAACATCAGGGAAAATACCTTGCTATTCTTTCATTGAAACCATTGTAGTAGAAGTTACCATGCATTCCAGGAGAAAGATCAAATTCTGTGTAGTCAAATTTACAGATTGGAATCCATACTATCAATAAGGAAATAGTTATTGGAAAGCAATAAAGCACAGCAGAAAACTGACACAGACAACCAAAATCTGTATCACAACACAACACAAAATCACGAATCAGTGGCATGAAGTCCAGATGAAGACTGATCACTAGTAGTGTACCCCAGAGGTTAGTGCTGCAGCCAATACTGTTTAACATCTTTGATGTAAAATGGGATGGAGAGCACCTTAGGCATGTTTGTGGATGGAGCAAAACCTTACCTATAGACCAGGTGAGTGGAGCTGGAAAAGTGATCAGAGAGTTACCTCATGGAGTTTAGTGAAGGAAAAGGCCAGTTCCACCCTGTGGGGGGGGGGGGGGGGGGGGGGAATAGACTGGTTTAAAGGGACCTTTAAAGGACCTTTTTTAGTGATATTTTCAAGAAACTGAACAGGCTGGACTTTAGCAGCTGGAAAAGAGACTGACAGAGGGGAATGAGGCAAACAGCAACCACAGCAGCTGCCAGCAATGTGTTTTGCAACCAAGAATGCCAAGCAGCCCAGATCTCTGGGCTTCTTGTGCAGAATTGTCATCAGTTCAAGTGAGGGGATGCTCCCTCTTTGCTGAGTCCTGGTGAGTCACGTTTGAAGAGCTGTGTCCAGTGATGGACTGTCCAGCATAAATCAGACATGGACCTATTGGAGCAAGTCTAGCAAGTGTTCCAAGTACTACAACATAGTACTTGGAACACTTTCATGTGACAACAGATAAGAGACATAAGAGAGTTGGGAGTGTTCATCTTTGAGAAGAAATGGCTTAAGAGATGGCTCATCCATGTGTTGAAGAATCTGATGGGGACAGTGTAGAAGACAGACTCAGCAGCATTTACTCACAGGAGAAGAGGCAGTGGGAGCACATTAAAAAAAAAAAAGAAATCCCATCTGAACACTTGCTTTTTCACATGAGGATGATTGAAATACTGACACAGGTTGCCCAGGGAGACTATGAAGTCTTTAATAATGAAATATTTAAAACTTGAATGGTCCTGGTTAACCCGATGTGGGTGACCCTGGTATAAAAAAATCTCAGAGGTTCCTTGTAATATAATGATTCTGTGATTCTGTGAAATAGGATTCAAAAGAATGAATATATTCTCTTCAGAGATGTCTGATAAAGGGAAAGGAGTCTGGGGAAGGAAACAAGGGAAGTAGCAATGGAGAAGGGTGGAAAGGGTAGATTAGCCTGAGAACAAGACTGTTCCCAGAAGAAGCTCCTTGAAGATTTAGATTTGGCTTGATAAAATTTACTTTTAGATCATCTACTCCTACAATCTGAAATGCCCCAAAGTAGCAACTATCACCAATGACAATATTGCAAATAACCGTAACATGGAAGATAGATAAAAACTTGATAATTTTTTGCTGTTTACAGCACTTTGTCCTTTTCACCTCCATGATTATATCAGCAAGATAAGATTAAATGCCTCTAAATATTTTCTCAGGTATCTTCAATATTTTTAAACTGGAATTATTTCTTTCTATTCAATATTCAAAGTGAGGCTGGTAAGACACACATATATTCACATTTTTTAAAGGAAAAGGAAAAAAATTAGTGGAAGTTAAATGCATAATAAAACCTGTAGTTTGAGAAAGAAGGCACAATTGCAGAAGTAAATCATATCAAGGCCCACATTGCTAACTGCCCTCACTTTATTCTCTACAGCAAATGGAGTGTGAGTGGAGAACAAATCTATGTATAGCCACAACTGCATCAAAAACTGATGAGTTTCTATGAAGTGAATGTTCCACAGAAGATTAGAAATGGAAATGGATAATATGCACCTCAAATCTACATGGTGAAAGAAAAAAAAAAAGAAATAAAGAAGAAAGGAAAAAATACTGAAGAAAGCATTCATACTCATGAAATCTCTTTGAAACTGCAAAACATGTTTAAGTGAACTGCTTGCATTTCTGATGAAAAAAATGCAGGAATACTAACACTTTTCTGACAGTGATGAAAACCACAGCTCATGTGGCCTAAAATACAATGAACCCTATTTTCACTTTGCTTCATTCACTCTCTATACTGTTCAGTTTCTTGTTTTAACTAAAACCCTGCAGTACCGTCTTTGAAATGGTGAAGTTGAAGAATGCTCCTCTGTCAGACACAGATTTACTTAAAAAATAAAAACTAAAGAATTAGTGTTGGTGGTTGGATTTATTCCTCATAACCTGGCATAATTCCCCCCACACCCAATCCCCCCTGCCCTCGCCCCCTGTCCTCTAGTTTCTAAATTAAAGTCCTTAGATTGCCACTTTTATTATCCACATTGTTTGCCCTCTTGGAACCTAGAAAGTCAAAACAATGAGATCCAGTGTACAGCTCCAAATAATAAATGTGAACTGCTGCAAAAACCATGTACACTGATAGATATATTTGAGTAAATCTTGGCAAATGTTGCTTTCCTTATGTGTCCTTTTACCTCTATCAAATATAGACACTGTCCTGAAGTGGAGCAACAACAGGAGAGATGTGAGTACTCTAATTAGTGGTTAAATGTATTGCCTTCTGCTACCAATAATAAAAGGAGATTTCTTCGCCTGCTGAAAATTTCCTAAAACAAATTTGTTAGACTGTTAGTTATTTAACCAAACTCATCTATCATATCCACTGAGAATTCCAGAGTTTCATCCAGAGTACCTGCATCACTGAACATAAGGATACCAAATCAGGATCTGTCTTGCTTTAGAGTCTGTCGAAAACAAGCAAAAAAGCTCCTGACTACTCAAGAATCATCTACAGTGAATGGCAGATACTTGAGACTACAGTTATCTTTTGTCTCTCTATTAAACATGGTGAGTCAAAGTCTAAGAAACAAAACATCTTACAGAAATCCATGAAGAAAATAGTTGCAAACAAATATTTAATTTTATATTTGGAAACGAAATAATCTATTGAATTCCTTGTAGTGGAGTATACATGTGTCAAGATAACAAAAGCTGCTTGTACGTTAGTATGCAAAGGAATCCCTGCAGTTACCTTGTCCTTCCTCTAGAGTCTATAGGACATTACAGACACAGATGGAAAGAATTGCAAAGAACACAGGTAAGTGCCTGAACTTCATGTAGGGAGATCTAGAGATGACCTGAAAATGAGAGAGCAAGAGCCAGACCACTAGGGAGCCGACAGCACTTCCTGAGGACCAAAGATAACTGAGAAGATATTTCTGATATCAGGTAATCAGGGTCAATTGTAAGAAAAGGCCACAAGCAAGAGTTTGCCAGCAGTGACATAGTGAGCAAAAAGCAAATTTCTAGTTACCTATTTTCAAGTATTCTTGGTTTATACTCAAATAAAATCTGGTTAAGTATTGCTTTGATGTGGGTGTATGTAAAACACTTTCTGGTTTTTGGTGGATGAAAGGAAGGTTCAGAAACTCCTGCCTCAAAAGTATCCTGCTCACTCAGAGTCCTATGAAAACAAATCAGGGTTTTTTCCTCTACTCGTAACAATCTGGAAGATATTAATGATGCCATATGGTCCATTGTTCAGCACTATGACAGATTTCTTCCAGATTATGACTTTGCATCAAAGCATGACTTACATGCTGAGCATAGTAGTTGTTATTAATTCATTAATTTGTATGGGTCTGAAAGTATCTAGTGTTTTTTGTAGCTGTTTAGAAAATCCAGAAATATACTGGCCTTGCATGAAACCATTTATTTCCTTCATTCTGATTTCCAAAAGCTCAAGGTAACAATTTCAATATCTGACTCAAAGGAATAAAATCAAATTTGAGAAAAGTATTATCCTTCCTATCCTTTTTTCTTTCCCCCCCCCCCTCCCCCCCAATTAGGTCTTGGCCTGAAAGATTTCATGATACACCTCAGAATAACTCTGTTAAACATCTGAATTAATTGTCATTTCTGCAACACTCATCTGCACATGAGGAGAGACTAGATTTGTGTCTCTGTCACTTTCATTTTTCCCACAAAATTTCTTATTCCAGCAATTTTGGAATTTTTGGAAAAAGAATACCCAGCAAGATTGACCAGTGAAAACATTTGAAGAAATATCATGAAAAATATATTTTCAAAGAACGAAAGAAGCTTAAGAGAAATTTTATGTTAGGGTTTCTACAATTGCAGTCATGTGGAGTAGTAGATGTTTTTACTTACAGGGGATGCCAATAAGTTTTCTAGGATTGGCAAAACATGATTAATTCATTTTACAGATAAAAACAAAATTGGTTTTCTCTCCCTTTTTTGTCTAATATCTGACAATTTCCCTCTAGAAAGCCATTGAGTGTCACACATTTATGTCAGGGTTTCTTCTAGAAGACAGCTATCCTAATTCCATCTGCTTTGCTGAAAAGTTGGAGACCAAATACAAAAGCCACCAAACTTAAATATATGATTGTATATGATAATTTTTATAGTCAAATTGTTGACAAGTGTTTTTATTTTCATTTAGGCATTCCAGAAGGATTGAAATTAATGATGTGAACGTTAAAGTCTTTGAAACAAATGTGTCTGGAAACAGATGTATTACTGATGAATACAAATAAAACTATTTTTCATAGTACTTCCCATCTGGAGAAGACAATTATTATATGTTCTATATTATAACAACATCTACCATAGGCAGAATTTGCAACAAGATAGAGAAACTATTAGCTCTCAACATTTCTTTGAGTTTGAGTGCATTATGATTTAAGAACCAGTTATGTCCCAATCCAGAAAATTGCTGCACTTACATTACAGCTGCAGAGAGTTACATTGAAATCTATGAGCACCATAAAAATCACTCTCAAAACTGAATCTTTAATTTCTGCCTCTGGACTTGTGAAATTCAAACATCAATTCAGAATATAAAGAAGCTGCATTTTCTAAACACCTTCGTATTTTATCTTGTTCATGCCACTGAATAACAATAGCCTCAGTAAAAGCATTCTACTCTAACAGGCAGAGCAGATCAAACTAAGGTACTGCAGAGGATTGAACAGAGAAGGCTTAGTCTCCCTTAGTTTCATGACCACTGGAAAGCAGTTATAGACTCCTGTATTGCCAGGATTGGTAAACTGCTCTTCATAATAAAATAACCTTTGGTTGGTTTGAATTATTTATTGATTTTTTTTCCTTTAAATTTCCTGCAAAGATGAAGAAGGTTTTCTTATTAGCTGAGTGAACTTCTTACGGAGATATTGTCACACTAGTGTCAAATCATTGGAGATGGACTGTCACACAGTGCTGAATTATATCTTCCAACTCAGATCAGTGGACTGGATACTCAGGTGATTTAAATTCATGTAGTTTTAGTAAAGATGATGGCTGTTTGAAACAGTTAAAAATACTTCCTGAATTTTGTATCTTCCTTCCACTGAAACTCACCTTCCCCTCAGTCACCTCAGGATTTGGATCCATGTGTTTCCAGGATCTAAGGGACAGTTCTGATATAGCCTCATGGCTTTGCCTCAGTTGCTGACCATGTACAACCCATGAGACAAAGTCCTGTGATAAATAAAGACTGTAGGAAGATACAATGTAAAATTACAGAGAGATGAAGACATGCTGAGAAAAGTATTGTTAGTAGCTCTGGATTCAAGGTAGTAAATATCAACATGAAAAAGTTTAAAATCCTAAGAGGAAAAAAAAAGATTCAAATGAGGATTAGTAAAACCATCAGGTTGAGTTGATGTTTCAGTGTTGATGGGGGATTAGAAGATGGCTGAGTAATCAGTATAGACAGGTATGGAAGCTAACTTTTCTTTCTACAACAAAAGCCAGCCGAAGTCTTTGGTATGGTGACCACATGGAGCTCATTAAATCTCAGCAACCACATCTTAGTTTTAGGCAATATGGAACTGCTATGTGCATTTAAATGGAATATGTCCTG
>JAHXMQ010012338.1:51313709-51332514 GCA_020466415.1 Ammodramus savannarum pratensis
AAATACAATATATGGAACTTAAAAACACACTGCAACAAATAAAAATCTCTTAAAAGAATAACAGCAAAAGATTTTAACATCTTTAACAAACTATTCAATTCTGGGTAATTTTGGAACCAAGCTTCTTTCCTTTCCATCCTCCCTCCTTCCCTCCCTTCCTTCCTCTTTACTATTTCCTTCCTTCTCCTTCCTTCTCTTTCTTCTGTTCCTTTCTTTGTCTCTTTTTTGGAGCACCACATTATCAATATGGTGTTAATTCTGATGTTATTTCAGTGGGATTGCGTAGTATTTATTGCATTATAAAGAACTTGTTTTGTGATTTTCCCACATTTTATACATCCATTATATCTTTTACTTCATCATCCCAAGCAAAGGCTCTGCATAATTTACTTCATTTTACGGTGTTTGCATTAATATGTGTGATGTCTCAGTCAATAGAAAATTATTTTCTAGTTCCTTACCAATTAAGTGCTTTGTATGTGAAGTACATTTAGACATCTCACCTTCAAATTCAGAATGCAGTAAGAGGCCAAGGTCACTCTGATTATTATAAAGGATGTTGCTGCATTAATGGATTAACTCTCTTTTGCTGTTGCCAGTACTCCAAAACTGAAGTGGAATAAATCTTTATTTCTAGGGGAAATAAAGAACTAAACAAACGATTCCTGATCAAGAAATAGCAAGGCTGTCTTAGAAAATGTCTTCTGGCCAATGTTACAACAATGAGCATATTGAAATGTACACTGAAGGATACAGGGTGAAAGAATGGTAGGCTTACTACTTTCTCCTAATATTTCCCAGTTAGTAGTTTAACTCTGCATTTAATCAACCTGAAGAGTCACCATAAAAATTCAAATGAGTTGAGGGACAAATGTTACATAATTAGAAAACCTATCCTCAATTTTATTCACAGATGGGAAGTGCGATTTAAAAAAATTATATATCCTTTTAAAATATAAAGAAGTAATAGAACCCTCTATCTGTTCCACTGCCAGCAAAAAGCTACTCAATTAAAAAGGTGAGAAGGTCATGAGAGGAGGAACACGATAGCTAACAAATGAGACTAATAAACTAATAATCTCCTGAAACTGACTCTGTCTGCACATTAGCAAATTTCCCTTTTTAAATTATTATTTACTTTATTTCATTTTATCCTATTTTATTTCATTTTATTTTATGAAGTCACAGCCTTTTCTGTCATGAAAAGAGTGGAAAACATGCAGCTGTAGGAAAACTATTTCATTTGGCCTTTGTTTCCTTTGTAGGCCATAACCTCCTAGGCTAAACTGTCTGAGTTAAGTCTTAAGTCAGAGAAAACACATCAGAAAATTTTACATATAGCTTCAGGACAGCTTCTATACCAATTACTTCTTCTTGAGATCTGCTCCATTTGGAAGGTACTTGTTTTTTGGAAACTAAAGTGTGCTTGGTAGATGATCTAACTGGTAAACTTGGAAATGAGAGGCATTTAAACCTGCTCTAAATTTTCTGGGGTGATTTCACAATTTATTCAGATGTGTTTCTTTTACTTTTTCCAAAGTTTGTTCCCCTTTTCTGTCATTCCTTTGTCCTCTTCTCCAAGGCATGTAGTGCCCTTCTGATAAAGCATATACGCCTCCAGTTTTCCCCATCCAGTTGGAATTTTCACTAATACTTTCCAGAAGTCGTCTACTTTCCTAGTTTTTTCAACCACTCCCAAAAATTTAATTCCATCTCTTTTCTCTTCCACTGTAGATACTTCAGTAATGTATTACTATTCCTAAATTCTAAGTCTTTGCTGCCCTTTAGCTTAATCAAATAATGTCTTTCCTTCTTTCATGCTGCACAGGTTTGTGCCCAAGGTTCTCCTTAAACCATATTTTGAGTATCTAAAGGAGAAATCATATTAACTAACCCACTGCTTGTGATTACACTTACCTGGTACTTGTATCAGATGATCATGTTTATCCATTAAGGGCAAAGTGTGCATGGGAGAAGGTCAATTTGACAAATTGCCTCTATTCACTTCCACTTTGTCTCCTGCTACACCCCTGTTGTATATTGATTCTCTGCTTGCAGGTCAATTTCTTCACATGCTTCTCACACTCTAGTAGTTTTATGCTACATCTCCTACCCAGAGGTCTCACTGCCTCACAGTCAGTCTTTCAAATATTAAGACCTTTAAAAGAAATGCAGAGATGAAACAATAGATAAACAAGGCACAGCAAGTTCTGTTAAAACAGGCTATCATAAGCAGGTAGTGAACTTTTAAATGCCATCCTTGCTCATGACCTATTTTTTTGGTTTTGGCTCATATACTGAATACTCCCAGTACTAATACTCCCATCAAAGTATAGACAAGAACAGCAAACACTTCTGACTTGAAATTGGTAGGTTGGATATTCTTCTGGATGGAAGCAATATTGTCAGCTTTTGAAAGAGATCATGAGCATGTAGACAGCCAAAAGACTGTACTTGGATTTTTCTGAAGTTTTAACAAGATATTCCCTCACACCTTCACCAGAGGCTCCTAAAAAAACCATGAATGACTGAAGGAAGGTACTTTGTAGGTCAGTGAGTAGCTAAAAATATCATAAATAAAGAATAGAAGTTTATGTCCAATTTTCACAGCAGGTGAAGGCTTCTGGTAGGACACTCAAGGTTCTGGAACTTGGAGCATTTAACAGATATTATAGAATTCTCAGAAAATTATCTGGAAAAGGAGGCAAATAATAATCTGATACATTTTACAGATAATATAAATTTAGGTATTTTTCTATTAACCATAGGGGGAATTTTTAGGAAATATTTTCCACTGTTATAAGTTGTTTTAATTTAGGCAAACTGCAAAGAGGTTGACTGAAAGTGTGAACTTGATAAGAACAGTCAGTTCTTTGGATAAACATAAACCAACCTTAACTTCTAAATCTATGGATTTGAAGAACAAATTGCGGCTGACACTGGTACAGTAAACTTCAAGATTAAGGAAAAATACATTCTTCTGAAACTCCTTGCAAAAAAAGAGCACTTGAAAATGTACCAGAATTGAGTTTAGAAAAGGGTCAAAAATGGTACAATACCATTAAATGCCCCCTTTCTCCCATCCACCTTTGGTTTCAACTTTCTTTACTATTCTTGCCATATTCTTTCTTTAAAAAATTAAATTACTATGATTTCTTGCTATTAATAAATGCTAAAATGTACAACAAAACTCATAATTAGGTTTACTTTGTTAAAATATGTCAAAGGTAGCTTTCTGCAGAGCTGCGCCATTGCCTAAGTAGCTCTGCTTAGAGTTTCAATTGTTATTCTCTGAGTGCCTACACGTTAACATTTTTACTGTGATTTAAGGAACTACAGAGCAGTGTTGCCATGTCTCAGGTAGCTGTCAATTTCAGCTAGCTTAAAGGCAAATCAAGAATTTCTTACATGGCACAACACTGTGCTAAACAACGTTTGTAGAGTATTGCAGTCAAACTGAAGAACTAAATAGAAAATGACTGAAAACTAAATAACTAAGATACTTATGATTAGGTGGCAGTCAAAGCTTATTGTCCATATCATCTGTGCTTTTTGGTGGTTTTTGGCTTAATTAAGTGGTACTAATGGAAAGGAGGACTTCAATGGTACAAAGACTTGGTGCTGTCCCTCTGCCTGGGAGTGACATGAATGCAGAAAATGCCAACTGGAGTGGCACAACCCTCTCCACTGCAGAGAAAGCTTTGTGAGGCTGACACTGGGCACGGGAGCAGATGGCAGGTTGCAAGCAGAAGATTACAGGTCCCTAGAAATGAATGACAGGTTTTGTTTCCAGTGCTGCTGTAGTTATAGAGAGTTTTCAAAGTTCAATAAGCACAAGTCACATAACTTGTGACCTAATCTTGCCAATTAGGAAAGAAAACCTTTAAGGATAGTAAGTTTGGACACAAAAGTACAGACTTCCAGGGCTAATGAGGATCATATTGTATAAATTGACAGCATTGCCTTCTTTTACTTCAAAAAGAATAAATATATGGTATGTTTTGTTCCCATTTTTGATTATGAGACATTTCAGCAACATAACATACAAGCTTACAGTAATGGATGAAGGAAAAAAGCAAAGTTCTTCATTGAGCAGATAGTCTCTCAATGATCTATAGCTGAAAAGTCACCCACAAAACCAATACTCGAGTAACACAAAACATCCTTTCTATAATCAGTTACAAAAAAAAAATCAGAAGTGGCTACATTATTTCTATGAAAGACAAGGAAAATGAGGTCTATGCTGTTTCACTGACAGATCAGTAGCATATTAAAGGCCTGGAAGGGTTTCTTCACATACAGAAATCTATATACTTAGTGAACAAAAAAAATAATCAGAGTAACAATTAAAGTTTAGATAATTTCAACTGTTCATTTTACAGATTTATAATGGAATTATATTCCATTATATTCAAAAAAAGATATCCATTATATTCATTCATGAATGAATCTTTAACAAACACTGAATTTCATGTATGATTTTATGAGGAATTATATGTTGTCTTCAGAATTTATACCATTAACTTTGAAGAAAAGATCTGTAGTGTAAGCAAGACATAATCAAGATAACCTGAATCCCTGACAATGATTCATAAATAATTTGTTACCTTCCTCCAAGTCCTGTGTAATTTTCAGAATTTTCTCAGTAGCATTTCAGTGTTTATCTTCAGTGTAGTTATCAATGAATAATATCATTGTATTCATTCTTCTGTCTTCCCTTTTAGTGATCCATAACACTGGCAATTTATTGATTTAGAAATAAAGCTATACTCCAAATTGCAAGAAATTGGATTTGGTGATGAAATCAAAGTTAAGAAGATAAAGAATCATGTATGAAAATTTATTAAATTGACTTTATAAATGTACAGTTACATAACTTAAGTATATAAACACTACATTTGAAGACAACAAAAGAAACTGGCAATCTAGGACAAAAGAAAAGGAAAATCCTAAGCAGGTAAGATGAGATATCAAATAAGAACTAACTTAGGAGGAAAATAAACAACTGATTATACTTTTTAATTATGAGATTATTATGCAATAACTATAGGAGTAAATTTATTATACTAAAGGTGTCAAAAAATAAAGGAAAAGAGAAGGGAAGGGCAGGGCAGCAAAGTGGTTTGGAGGCTAAGATTTTTCATACTTCACTTCAATGTAATTAAAAATTACTGAAACAAATTACTTGAATAGTTCAGGGTGTCCTAAGATGGAAAAACCAAGCAGCAGCACAGATACAGAAAACTGAGCACCAAATTGGCACTGCAGAGGAATCAGTAAAATGCTGACAAGCCTTCCTTGGAATCTTACAGAAGAAAATGAGAAATGGCAAAGCAGTTTGATGGATTCATCTTAACACCTCTAGAGAGGTCTAATGTACAACTCAAATTCCAGAGACAAGAGCATGAAAAAGAGGAAGTACATAAAATTGAGAATCTCAAACTTTCGTTCAAATTTAGTGAATACAAGAATGATGGACCTATTATCCAGGACAAATAGTAGCTAGTTGCACAAGTAAAGCAAAAATACCTGGAGCAGGTGATTCAACTTTGTTGAAGCCTGCAGAAAATTATTAAGATTCATTAAATATCTGAATGTGTGGAATCTTTGCTTATGCTCAATGGGTAAAAAAATAAAGCAATTCACCCTGTACAACATCTGCCTCATGAAGTGCTGCAATTATTACTCCCATGCATGTTTAAACCCTTAGCTATTCTCACAGTTTCATTCCACCTGTACTGTCAGGATTATTATTTCTCTTGTTAAATCTCACACTGAGATTTTTTTATAGTTTCCCTATTATCCTTCTTTGCTTTAACTTCTTTTTTCATCAAAAGACAAATAATTAGTGTACCCTTTTCACTATAATCATGTGATTACTGATATTGTTGGCATATCACAGCGTTTATTTTATTTGAATGTTTGTAGACTTCTGACAATTCCTTCTTAGATTTTGTTTTCCTTTTCCTGGTCCTATAATCTGCCACAGTATTTTATTTTCAGGAGTATTTATCTATCTATCTTACTTTCAGTAATAAGATCCCAAAGCTCACATCTATATGAAAAATAACAGGTATAATGACCTGAAATGTAGGCTTAAAACACATCCTTCTCACTGAGGAATTCATGCAGAAGAAAAGCCAGTATTTCTATGTACTGTCAGCTTGGCTTTGTATTAGACAGAAGTAAATGTTATAACTTTTGAATAATAATTTCCAAACTCCTTCAAATAAGAAGAAATCTATCTTTCTATTTTTTGTTATTGTCTCAATTTATACTAAATGCAATTGTTCACCATTATGATTTTTTTTTTCTTTAAACAGGTCAAGTTGCTGTCTAAGAGCCATCTAAGACATGGATACTGCCAATCCCCTTCATGTCAGCTAATTCTCTCTCCACCCAAGTCTCCAGTTCCTTCTTGAAGTTGGTGAGAGATTGCTCCCAGGTACTTAAACTGAGTACAGAAATACATTCAAATCTGTTAGATGAACAAATATATTTTTCCTGTTTCTTGTTTTATCATTATGAATTTTCTGCTCAACATTTCCAGTTACTAACTCAATTTCTCTGACCATCATTGTAACTCCCTGTTTAGTTATTTCAGTAATAAGTCAATCAAGGCATTTCTCCCTCAGTTATATAACTAAGTCCTGTAGATGACTAATTTTTTACTTTAATTCTATATTGGCATCATAAGCAGCAGAAATTTTAGTATATTCATATTAGACTTTGTGAATACAAATAAAACATTGCATCATCACAAAGATTTAAAAAGGTACTTATAGCGTAGAGATATTATACTATAATCAACATTCTTGTATCCTGTATCATGTAGGACATGCAAGCCATTTCCTAAAATCTGTAAAAATTTAAAGGTATAAATGAAGATCATTCCATAATAAGTGTATTATATTACCAACCTTTTTAACTAAAAAAGATTATTTTCTCTCATTATATTCTCATCATAAATGGCAATTTTCATGTATTAAATAATATATTTTATAGGCTGGAATAATATAGGCGGTACCACACTGTCCTGTATATTTTATTTTCCAAATGGGATATGTGAATTTTGCATTTTGTTATGTTGCTTTAATTCTCCATAAGAAGCAATTTTGTACAGTGTCAGAGAATTGTGAATTCTTTACTAATTTACCACTACAACATTTCATTCTTTATTGCTTTGAGTTTACTTCCTGAATCTTTTCAAAATTTGCATCTCCAGATATTTTATATGGCTAAAAATTGCAAACTTGAACTATGGTGCTTCCTGTCCATTTAATATCATACAATTAGGGAAAGAAAGGGGATGGGGCTGTGTGGAAAATACAAGTCTTTAGAGAAGAGTAGCACATACTGAATTAAAGGCTGCCTGATGACTGGAAGAGAGACAGGAATGTGGTGTGAAGAAAAAGGGGAAACACAAAAGCGAGCTCAGTCTTCACAGCTCCAGGGACTGGAGATGCAAGGATAGAGAGCAGAGTGGGGACACCAGGATTGCTACATGGTTTCACAAACCCATTGCAACTTCAGGAAATAGTTTAATCAAACAAGCTTTGATTTCTTGTTTATCCAGCTCAGTGTTACCATGGAGTTTTAAAATTACTATTTACAATTAATTTTTTTCTTTTTATTAATTTTCACTTTTTTTTTTATCCTGTCATAAAACTCACAGAATAACAAGTACACCGCTTGGATACAGGTTTTCTGACAAGTCAAACAGGAAAATTTCTTTTCACCACAGAATGATTAAAGGTTCTTACTCTTAAATTTTAAATGTTTAAATCATTCCATATTTTTGGTCACTTACCAAAAATGTGACTATTTAATCATATGACCATTTCTATTTTTCCAAAATTTATTTGCTAGTTTTAAAAATAATGTTCTTTTTGCATTTTTATTACAGAATCATCAGCTGTAAGAGGACACTTGCTCACTCTTCTTCATATTCTCTGAACTGTGAGATCCAGAAGTCTGCTAGCTTAACTTCCAAAGTCATGAGAGCTCACAGTTAATCTCATGTGCTGAAATCATTACTCTCACATACTGTCCCTGCAGCATCGCCTAAAAAAATAATAACGAGAAAGCAAATGAGAAGTCAAATAATTGATTGTTAATTCATTGAAGTCTTTGATTGAATAAAAGGGTAGATTGCAGTTGAAATGCATTAAAATCTTCTCCAGTTCTTGGTGCCAATTCTCCTCATGCTGTATAAGAAAAAAAACCTACTCACTAACAAATTGTCAAATAAAGAGAAATTAACTGACATAATAAGAGAGAAAGTGTATTTGATGCCAAAATTGTAACTTGGCCCATGCTATGGGAAAAGATAAAGAAAGTACCTCCCCACATCTGGCACACCAGCAGGTAGGTGTAGTTTAAAAATGCTAGTAGGGAATAAAGCTGCAGCAGAAAAAGCAGTGGCAGAGCATAATAACAGACTCACAGGTTTCAGTGCCAGTCTGGTGTATGGATGCAGGCACAGCATTGTCAGTGCTTTAGGAGATCATGAACACAACCTATTTCTCTGCTAAAGCAGAGCCAGAAGACAAAGAAGAGATCCTGTAAGTCTATGGCAGATACAGGATCAGACAGGGTGTGCAGTTGCAGGCTGACTCTTAGAATCTAAAGCTGTTCATACCATGTTCATATCTATGTGTTCTAAATAATAAAAAGCCTTATGAAACTTCTGTTCATTTCTGCGGTGCACTGCCACTGTGTGAAAAGCCTTGGAGACAGAAAAAATTACCTTAGCTGTTTCAACATGCTATCTACATCACCTGTCACCTGCAAATAGTTGGTAAGGAACAGATAAAGATTCATATAAAATACTGGGAAAAAGAAGACTTATGAATCTTCCTCAGAAAGGACAACAATGACTTTAGTCATGGTAATTGTTGCCATTAGAAAAAAATATGCCCATACAAATGAAGGTTTGCCATAGTGCTCACATTTATAAAGTTTTATCAGCATGCCTAAATTCACAGAGCTGCTTTTGAGGATAGTGCTTTCAGAAATATATTGTATGCAATTCCAAAATGCCTTCATTGAATTTGCACTGCTACTGTTTTGATGTGTACACCAAGAAAGGGTTGGAGATAAACATACTTGTCTAAACATAGCATAAAAATGGCAACTGCACAAAAAGTGATCTTCAACCCAATAGTGGCATAAAGCAAAAGACCCTCAGTCAACTCAGTTATGTTCAGTTTTCAAAGCAAGGACCACAAAGGGCCTGAGAATAAATGAAGTAAAAAAAGTCTTCAGCTACTTGTATTCATCATCTTGTCAGTACTTCCAGACACAAGAAGTCGTACATGACTCTCAAGACCACAGCAATAGCAACTGGAACTTTAAAAGAACCAAAAATAATGTCAACAAAATAAAAAAAACTTTCTAAAAAACATTTTGACGTACTTTGTTTTAACCAGAAAGCCAGACCTAAAGCCAGAGCTGCATGAATGAAGTGGTTTAACCCTGGTGGGCAGGTCAGGCCCACACATCTGCTTACTCATTCCCCCAGAGCCGGATGGAGGGAGAATCAGAAGAGTAAAAGTAAAAAGACTCATGGCCTGAGATAAAGAAAATTTAATAAGTAAATTGTGTTCACAAGCAAAGCAAAACAAGGAATTCACTCACCACTTCCCACAGGCAGGCACATGTTCAGCTATCAACAGGAAGACTTCATTAACAGTGAAAATAAAGCTCATAATTTCAAATGTCCCAACTTCCTCCTTCTTCCCCCTGCTTTTAATGCTGAGCACTATGTCATTATATGGTATATGGTATGTGGCATATGGTATATGGTATATGGTGTATGGTATATGGTATATGGTATGGGACATTCCTGGAGTCACTTGGGCTCAGATGTTCTGGCTGTGCTCCCCCAACTCCTTGTACATCCCCAGCCTCCTCACTGAGGAGATAAGAGGCAGAAAAGGCGTTTACTGTGCAAGCCCTGCTTTGCAGTAATTAAAACTTCCCTGTGTTATCAACACTCTTTCCAGTACAAATCTGACATACCAGCTACTATGAAGACAATTAACTCTATCCCAGAATAAAAAACAGGTCAATGGGTGGGGATAAAAATAAAGACTGGTAAGCCAATGTGACATGAAAGACAAAATGCAGACCACACAGCAAAAGATAATGAAGATACTCAGAGTCATTTACAGAGGTTGAAATAAAGATTCTTTTTTTGGAAAGTTCTAATTATATGAAATACAGTTCATATATATTCATATCAGTACAGTCACTACAGAAAGCGGATTTTGTGTTCCATCAAAAATGCTGCTGTTTGCTGGGATAATTTCATCACTGATCCTGACTTTATCTTTAAGGGTCTACATGTGTTTCATCCTGGAGACAAGAGAGCAATTTCATTGCTCTCGTTTTCTTACATCCTTCATCCTTCAAAATCAGGATTTTAACAACCTTATTTAAGCTGAAACCCTTAAGGTCGTATTAGAACTTACACTGTTTCTCTTTTTTCACTAAACGTTAATTTTCAGAGCACTTTCAAAGAGCCAAAAGAAATTAGTACAAAAATACAATTGTCATGTTTTTTTAGAAAATATAATGTGAGCACAAAAATATTGTGATATGCTTTGATCAGGTGATAAAACAAGTTGATAAAAGCAATTGCACTCTTCAAATAAATCAAAGTTTTTGACATGATGCTATATAATGCTATATTCTGAGAAGGCATGCAGTGTATATAATCAGTTGGTCATACAGTTTAGTTGATCTTTAGAGGCAGAAAATGCAGATAAGGGTGAAAAAATCAATGCTAGAGTCCATGAGATTTAGGAGTACTGAGAATTCTTCCAGATCTAATGCTACTCAATGTCTTAATCAGTAATCATAATGTATGCATCTGGATGACCAAACAATATCTTTGATAGTATGTTGTACAGCTTAATGGAAGCATTAAACCATGAGAAGAGGGCACTTTTACATGGTGTTCCAGGCCCCAGGTACAAGGTCATAACTGAGCAAAATACATTTCAGTGCAGTGTTGAAACTGTTAGTTGTTACATGTGGGAAGCATGGCAGGCTTCAGAAGCAGAATGCAAGATTATTTCCTGGAAAGCAGCAACTTGAGAAAAAATGTTTACAGAGAGAACCAGGTCAGCGTGAAGCTCAGTATAAAGTTCAGTGAATGTTGTCACTGAATTTCTAAAAGATTATCAGGAAGGGAGCCAGATAACATCTGTATGCAGAATTTGTATGAATTAGAAAATTTCTTCATCCAGTTTGAAGTCTGCTTTTCATGGAAGTGATGAATTTAATGAAAAGAATACAGAGGACTAAAAAAATTACTCAGTTGTACTTGAACTAATCCCTGAAGAGGCATGCTTAAGGAATCGTATCAACTAGTTTATTAAAGAGAAAAAGAAGTTACTATGCTGCTACACATAGATTTAACCATAGAAATTATATTTGGTAGGAACAGGTGTCCAAATCTTGCAGAAGAAGGCATAAGAAGATGCACTGCATGGGAACTAAACTTAGACTTATTCAGCCTTGAAATAAGATGCAGTAAAATGCATTGGTGAAGCTAATAGACTATTTGAACAACTTACCAGAAGCAGCCCATGGACTTACTACTGTTTGGAGTCTTTAAAAACTGATTAGATAGTTCTCTGAAAAACATATTTTAATCCAGTTTCTGGAAGAAATTCTGCAGTTTATAGAGGCAGAGCATGGGGCCAGATGGTCCCTTCAAAAGGGAATGCGGGTCCCTTCTGTTCTCAGTGTCCTTGAGCGAGAAAAATGTATCTTTTATTGATGTCTTTTTCAGAGAAGCACTCCGAGTAAGCATTTCTACGATTAGTGAGCTTGAGGATAATCCCATGGCAGAGCTGCATTTCCAGCCTCATGCAGTGTGTAAACAGCAGGCAATAAAGTTGTCTGGTTGCTCCCAGAAGACCATGCTTTGCCTACAGAACCTACATTTTTGGGGATGATTCAAAAAAAAAGAGAAAGAATTACATGATTTTGTTGCTAAGTCAAGATCTATGCTGGGATAAAAACAAACAGCCTCTACTTAAAAAAAAAAAATAAACTGCAACCCTTTAGATTGGTAGATATTTTATTTAGAACACGTCAAGTCTTTGCATTGTGGAAGTCTAACAAAACCATTTTTTAAAGTATAGACATACTTGATGTGTTGTGTCTATATATGTTTCAATTTCCAGATAGCTTTATTTGTAATTTATAGTGTACCAAAGAAGGCTCAGCCAATACAGAGGTTACAAAACTCAACTAAGCAATGCTCCAACAGTCTATGGACTATTCTTTCAATTATTAATTAATATTAATTGAGATATTTGATTTTCTGCTAAATATTACATTCAAATTGCTTTTTTCCTTTTTTAAAAATTATTGAATTGCCACGAGCTAAAAGGAACTCCTGCAGTGCTTCTGCCATGATTATGTGTGCTTTTTATCAGACTTTGTTCATCAGCACTGGCAGCATGTTAATTAACTCAGCTGTGAATGACCCCCTGCTATTTTACCGGGGTTTCTATTGTAAAATAAAAAGAAGGACCAGAAGAACAGAGAAAACACTGTTTTTGAAGCCATCAGGGAATGGGAAAGTCCTTCTTTTCAGTTATGACCTCTCTGTGGATAGTCCCCATACTGTAATTTTTTTTGTGTTAAGCAGTGGCATCGGTTGGAGGAGGATAATATAAAGCAATATCATTTCCTACAGACATAAAACCTCCTAAATTTTGGAAAGTAACCCATTGGTCTGTGATTACTTTCTTTTCTGTCCTCCTCAAACAAAAATTCCTCTCTGAAGAAGCCTGAGGAACAACTGCTAGTGGAAGTGTAGTAGAAACTCACTAATCCCACTTTTCCATTACTATCATACTGCTGAATTTGCCTATGTTGCTACACTGACCCATTGTACAAAATGGAATCAAAATCTTGTCATTGTGGACTAAGGATACACACAGAATGACCACTGACATGGTAATTTTTAGGAAAAAAAATCCAAGGAAGATTTTAGAAAATTTTAAAAAACACCTTCCTCTCTGCAATTCATATCATCACATATAGTGAATTCTTTCACATGTAAGAGAATTCTAGTCACTATCATCATAATGTGTTGCATTCTATGATGCTCATTTTTTCTCATTATTCTACTGAAAACTTCCCTAAACTCTTCTAAGTGATCTTGGTGGTGTTATTTTTTTTTTTTTTTTTTTTGATTGTTGGGTATTTTTGTTTGTTTCATTTCATCTGTACATGCTAGAAACATGAACTTTTTTTGAGATGCTCTTGAACTCCCAATTAAAAATGCAGTGAATCCACATCTTTTTCATACTATGAAAAGCTAAAATATCTGCGAATCAAAGATACCAATATAAGCTGATATAGAAAGGAACTAGAAAAACTTTGTATCAAAAGAAGCTGTATTTATGTTTTTTAATTTTAGTATGAATTGATACTCTTGAAAGACCTCACAGTCTGCAGCAAAAATTCCAGCACCTTAAAGTTAATAGCCATCCTCCTCTCCTGGTTTGAATTGCTTTGGGAAGAATTTCACCTGTAAACCCAATTCATCTCTCATTTACTCTGCTTTTAAACTGATACAGAAATGTTCTTTGCAATGCTAGTAATTAATTCTAAAGGGACTTGATGTAATTTCTTTTGGCTTCCTTCCCCCACCCCCTCCCAGTCTTAGGGAGAACAAAAGCAGTTCAGCTCACTTATTTTACCATTCACAAGTCCTTCACACACCAAAAAATAGCAAAATGAAGCTGAATATGAAAAGTAGCAACTAATTCTCACATTGCTGTTCTGAAAACTTGCTAATTGCCTCACAAAACTCAGTTGTCTCTCTTTAATTTCAGTGAAGACTTGACAAAAGATCACAGGTCTAAGTAAAATAATTGTATTATATTAATTGGGATACTAGGACTAATTAAACTCCGCTTTTGCATTGTTTTCAACAGTAAAAGACAAAGAAATTCAGTATCACAGTTTTACATGGTGAGCAGAGACAGTGGACTATGTTTTTAATGTAATTATTTAGAATCCGTTGTACAATGGGAAGCTGTAAAGATTTAAAGAGCACAAATTCCTTAAACACTATCAAAGAAGGATCTTCTCATAAAATAAGCCACCACAACAGATACTTGACATAAGCACTGTGAGGCAAACAGAAGGTGTCAATTCCAGGCCCAGCAGAGGTGAAGGTTTGGAATTAGCATACCGGACAAAAATTCCACTGTGCAAACAATGGGAAAGGAAACAACTGCTTACACACATGCCAGCCCAAGTTGTGGGAACATCTGGGACCACCCTGTGGGTACTCAAAACTTAGGCTGTATAGGAATGGTACTTGCAAAAGAATGACTCCAAATCCCTCACCACTGAGAAGACATGAAGAAGGACCAGCAGGATGCCACAGGATCCACTGGGTGGTGATATCTTTCTACTTAATCTGTCTGTCTGTCTGTCTTTCTTGCTCTCTCTCTTTCTGTCCCCCTCTTTCCTGTTTCTTACCATCTCTTTATCTCACATTTACTGTTAAATAAAATCCAGACTATTGACTTTGGTGTATAGCCTTTTTTGCATCTTAATTTGGGCATCTTTATTAAGTGTTGTTTAATTTAAGTATCTCTTAATAATCAGATTATAACAAAAGCCTAAGGAGAATATAGTCCTCTGAAGCCATTGCACAAGTATGACAGTAAATGGTCATATCAAATATAGCTTCAGTGTCTTGTAGGTAGTACTGTATGATGTCTCACACAAGGAGTGGCCTTCTATGTGATTTTGAGCTTGTTATACAGCAATAGGAGAGAGAGTGCGTTTGGTTGAAAAGTATTTGGAAATAAGGCATATCTCCTAATTGATCAACTATAACTTGGTTAGTCACAATCATTGTAGCCATTAGGCAATGGGCTTTTCATATATTTAAGATTCTCATATAAACAATTCACATTAAATAGGTTGTATTTTTTTCTCAATGTCTCCCAGACATTGAGAAAGCAGATAGCTGTCAAACTAGTAGGAAATTATTTAATGAATTTGAGACTGAAATTATTTTTTCCTGAATTTCGATATTTTCAGCAATCAGAAAAATTGAATAAGATGTTCCCTCCCTCCCCTCCCCCCACCATGGTTTTGATCTAGCTTAGATTTTGATTTGGCACTAAGAGCAGGACATGATGAAGTTATTTTCTTCTCTGTAATCTCACTTGCTGAGCCTGATGCAGTCAGTGTGCATTCAGACTACCTCAGCCTATACAGAACAAGAATGGTATGTGATCAGTTCATTCACAAAGTATGGAGGGAGAAAAGACTCATCATCTCCCTGAGACTGTTAGAATTTCTTTGTAACAGAGGCTCATTTCTCATTTGCCTGAGACTATTTGAACTTCTTTCTAGTGAACAAACTTAAATTGCTGCTCTATATGGCATTCTGGGATGGACTGATGAGATACCTCTTGATCTCTCCTGAAGTAGCCAATCAATTTCACATTTTCAATAAAAAGTTTTGAATACTTACTTCTGAGAGACTTGGAAAAGCCATCACTTAAGGCCTTCAGTTTCAAGGAATCAGAGAATAAATGTGCCTTCTATCACCAGTTTAGAAGAATGCAACCCTATCAAATACAAAACAGAATTTCTTTCATGTTGAAGAAAGACTGAATACTATCATGAGCTGTGACTATCATGATAGTTAGGTTTCTGGCTTCAAATAAATAAGTTGCAGTGTGCACAAATAAAGGAGAAATTTGAAGAAAATTTTATCAGACTTTGAGTAAAATAATTTTTTGACGACTAGCTTTACCCATTTTATTTTTTTTTTTAATCTCACAGAAGAAATATTGTTTTTTGTAAATGTCAGAATACTGAAGTTAATGTTTTGCCATTTGGCTTACAGAGAGGCTGAAGCCTAGATCCACCCTCTTAAGAAACTATTTTGCAACTATCTTAGCAGAACTAAGTTTCTCATGAGCCTCAATTATTAACTTGTAACTGCGAGAAATCACATTCCTTTTCCAAATTAAACTCTTGGCTTGTTCTAAACAGGAATATTGAACACAGGTAATATCACAACTTTTAGAGTAAGTGGCCTATTGTGCATATATGAAACAATAATATTTCTGCTGATGGTTTTTTAAAAATGTGGAAAAACTAGGAGTTTTAGGGCAGCTGACATTACTTTTGCTAACTTTAAGTCAAAGGTAGCTATTACTGGTGAAGCCTAAGCATGTCTTACTGAAGAGTCTTGTCTGAGCTGACAGCCAAAGGACAAATTTCACGTACTGTAGAAAGAATTCCTGAGCTGAATCATATCCATATTTTAATGAACCATAACATTTTCAGAAGAATATGTTTGTAAAGGAACCTGATATGCAAAATATCAGTGAGACCATAAGAAGTATATAAATCGAGGGACAGGCAGGAATCACATATATATCTTTATTTCCATTTTATTCCTCATTGGCATGAAATAAGGAGTTTAAAAAAATATTGGTTCATTATTTTTTTGCCACAAGAAAAAAGGAAAGATCAAAGGATAGGCAATCTATGATTCCCACTATTTTACAGTATTGAGAAACAGGATATGCTGAGAATATTACATGTATCTAACACCACTGTTGGTATTTCTAGTTGGTATTTCTTTCAGAATCCATGGATGTATTTCATCCAATCCATATGCATCACAGTCCTTGTGTTTATTTGTTCACTTGCATCATATAGATGTGTTGCACAACCTGCAGTAGAAATATTATAAGAGTTATGAGAACAAAGGAGAAGAAGTACTATTTTTAGAATTGCAATAATTTTACAGTGGAACTGTGTGTCAGACACCAAAGTGGGTGCAGTTAATAACTGAAATTTATGTGGTACAGGGCTGTCACTAATTAGGTTAGTTGTCATGAAGTACAAGGGGTTTTAAAATGATTTTTTTATATGTGTTTGCTTATTATCTATAAAATTTAGCGTGGGCTCTTTGTTACTATGTAGGTTTTGCTTCTAGGAAGATAATCAGAATAAAACTAGGCTTTAACAAAGGGAATTCGATGAAACACCTAACTGGGAATCAATGATAAATAGTCTGTAATAAAGTCCTGAAGAGAACAACTTCTTGATGACTTCTGGGTTAATATTTTAATCAAAAACTCAAAAGACATTAAACAGGCACTGATGAAGTTTTTAGAGGGCATCAAAACAGAAGGGAAAAAAAGTAATACAAAAGTTAGGTCTTCATCAGTTCATAGCATGCAGGTTTTGTTACAGAGGTAAATAGATACACCTGAGAATGTAGTGCAAAGACACAAGACTTTGAGAAGCAGATGTCTAGGGAATGGAGGAGGCACAGGGAGGCTTCTGAAGTACCACAGTTGGTAAACTACTGAACATGATATTCCAAGTGGATATTTTGAACAACTACATTTATATGCCATTGAAATATGCAAAGAGATAAACACTTGAGTATCTTTAATCATTACATTTTTTTCTTTATTTGGTCATTCCATTACACTTCAGAAATCCAAAGCCAGTTCTGGCATACATTTTGAAAGGTTACTGAAAAATTGAAGGCTTAGAGGAGAACCAAAATACATGAAGGATTATAAAATGCATTCCAACGAAACATTCAGGTAGATCAGTCTATTATATTATCACATAAATGATTATGATTCTTATGGTCTGTAAATGCTTATGCTTGTTAATAGAGAAAAAATAGGCACTTGTTAATAAAAAAACCTTCAGTTTAGAACCTAATACATTACAGTCATATGGTGAGAAATTGCAGCTAACTTCAAAATGAAATAAGTTGCTCATTTTTAAAAAAAGTTAACATACTTGACTTCTTAAATACCTTATCAAGAGTTGTGATGACTCTCTTTTTTCAAATCTGGAAAGGATTTTTTTAAAGGTAAATTAAGCATAGATTTTGAACTTCTGACAGGATTTAACTCAGGGAATACAGTATACTGGAAAACAAACCAGCATCAAAATCCATCCTTCATTGCATTTCCCCAACCAAAAAGTTAAGCTTTAACAATCAATATATAGCTCTTCAGTTTTCTTATTCTAGAAACAAATTTAGCCTCATGATCTCCAGATGTCATGCAATAACCAGTACATTGTCATAGCTAATTCACAGAAATATGGATTCCTGATAGGTTAAAACATTATAAGTTTACTTAAGTCTAATATTCCACCCTGGTTTCAGAGTGTTTCTTTTGTAAGTAAACTACACCACTAAACAAGGGTTAGTCATTCGCATATATTATGTATTATACTGCAGAATAAATGTAAATAAGTTCTAAAAACTCTACAATTAGCAAACAGTATAACTTCCCAGAAGATTCCTGTCCTTACCAGAATAATTCAGCATGTGATGTCAGAGCTAAATAAAAATTCTGAACCTCAAGGGATAAAATCCATCATTCTCCCTGCTGGGCACTATTTTGTCTCCAAAGTTTACATTGTAAAGACAATCTTGGTTGAAGGTTTGCCCTTTTTAACATGCATTGATTCTGAAAAAATGGGGCTTTATATGTAAATATTTTATGTGCATCAGACAATAAGTTTACTTCACATTTAGCATAGGTTTTTACAGTGTACCCACTCTCATCATTTTTGAGGATTTTTCTTTTGGTACTCATTCTCATGCATTGAAGCATTTTTGTTTTGGCATTTTTAGTTTCCTGAATACAAGCAATAAACTGTGATTAGAGGTACCTCTAGAGCTATTAGTGAAGATATACTTGTGGGGAAATAGTGCGGTGGTGGGTGTAAATGGCCAATGTCCGGCTAGCAGAGG
>JAHXMQ010012338.1:51332614-51447569 GCA_020466415.1 Ammodramus savannarum pratensis
CTGTAAAACATAATACAAATAACTTAAGAACACACCACAACAAAATAGAATGCATTTTATTCAAGTATGCAGTCAAGCTTTAGAAAGACTGAAACATTTTAATCTAAGATGTTTCAAAAAGATCCATTTAACACACAATCACATTCTAATTCACCTGATTGTCTGTGATTTGGTTTCATTTTGTATCTATACAAAGAATCACACTGGTTTTATATAAAATCATTCACCCATCTCAAAACTTCCCTTAGAGATATGTAAATAAGAAAAAGAACATTGTTGTTTCAAGACAGCTGAAAAAAACATACTTGATATCCTTCAATATTATTTATCTCACATATTCCTTTCCTTTTCTACATTTTCAATGTATCTGTCTTGTTCTGTTTGGGTATCTAAAAAAATCCCCCCCAAACTGGACAATTCAATTTGGGAACATCTGTTGTAGGTGTTATTTTTATTAAAGCACCAAGCTTCACCCATTTTCTAACTTTTTCTAAATTTTCTTTCATGAAATTCAAACATATCCACTCATACTAAGTATCTGCATTCTTTCACCAGCCATCTGTTAATTCACCATCAAACACCAAAAAACCCATCTCATTTGTTTTTTAAATTTACACATTTTCATACTGTTTTGACTTTTTCAGAGAGCTGACAATCTTGAAAATAGCCTTTTATACTGGTGAAATTATCAGCGCAAGTTGTGTTTCCTAAAATATTTCAAGTTTGTCAAAACTTTATAAGGACATAAAAGGTAGTTTTTTGTGACAATTTCAAAGAATGATGGAGTTATACAATGTTAGATTCACAGAAACATATTTAAAGGTCATCTAGTCCAACCACCATGGACAACAATATCTTTCAGTGCAACAGGCAGCTCAGTCTTATCCAGCTTCACCTTGAATACTTCCAATGATGGGACATCCACAAATTGTCTGGGAAACATTTTCCTGTGTCATCATTAAAAAAAAACATTTCTTGTATCCAACTTAAATCTACTTTCTTTCAGTTTAAAACTATGGCCCTTTGTCCCATCATTACAAGTCCTGGTAAAAAGGTTTCCTTCTTAATTCTTAAAAGGCCTCTTTAAGTATCAAATGGTCTCAATGTCACTCTAGCAGTGTTTTGTTAAGGAAGGAGAGATCCCTAAAGGCAGGATTTTGTCCTAACAGTAGAAAAGTAGAAGTCTCTTTAGAATCTTCCATAATCCATGCTGAACAGAGCCAGGTCTCTCTCAATCTGACTTCACAGGAGAAGTATTGATCATTCCTGTGGCCATCCTCTGGATGTACTCCAATGAGTTCATGTCTTTCCTGTGTTGGAAGCTCAGAACCGGATGCAGCATTTCAGGTGGGGTCTCCAAGAGTGGACTAGAGAGGGATTCCTCATCATGCTGAACATACGTCTGTCATGCAACCCAGGATACAGGTACAAGTGCACATTTGCAGCTCATGTACAGCTTTTTACCCACCAGTACCCTTAAGGCTCTTTACAGGGCTACTTCTCATTTCATCCTTTTCTGTACCAATACTGGAGACTGCTCTGACCCATGTGCAGAGCCTTGTTCTTGGCTTTGTTGAACTTAATGAGGTTCACACGAGTTCACTCTCCAAGCCTCTCAAGGTTGCTCTCAATGACTCCCCGCCCATCTAGCAAACCAGCTGCACTACTCATCTTGGTGTCATCTGCAAACTTGCTTGTCGGGGTCTCTTGCTGGTCAGAGTGACCCCGAGAAAAGTTAGAAAGTCTCTTTTCCCAGTCTGGCACTTGAAGAAGGAGTCAGGGCTCTTCATTTCTTGGTCTCAAGGTTGTTTATTGTATCTTATCTATAAAATTCTTTCTCCTGTCCTAGCAAGGTCTGCTCAGCAAGACAGTCAGAGGCATTCTGCCTGCCCCCAGGGCAGTGTTATCTTTTTATACTAAAAACTACATATACAATGTTTACAATTACTTTCCAATATCTATCACCTATGTTAGACAGTGATCTTCTACTCTAAACCAATCTAAAAGTGCCAGCATCACAGCAGAAGATGGAGGCCAAGAAGAAGAAGAAGGAGAAAGGCAGGACATGCCCAGATCCCTCCATCTTGCTCCCTGAACGTCCACTCTAGAAACCCCAAAATCTACTTTTTCACCCCGTAATAAATTCACTATTATTCTACTTAATTTGTCGTGTCTTGCAGATCTTTATCTAAGGTTGGTAACTTGCTCCACGGGTCATAATCAAAACCACAATGATTTCTGGGCTCTGTGCCAGAGTCTCTAAGACCCCTGGCAGGAGTCTTGGCTGCTCAGGACAGCCAGAGGGATGTTCTGGGTCCTGACAGTTGCTCAGGGTACACTTAATCCCACTGTCTGTGCCACTGATGGTTTCTGTACAGACCCTGGGAGGACAGCACCTGTTACTAATTTCCACCAATATATGAGGCTGTTGTCTACAGCCCTTTGGATGTAGCCATGCAGACAATTCCTAGCCCAGATAACAGTTCATACACATTGTGGTTTTGCCAGAGCTAGTAATTAAGCCCCATGTAGCTACTCACTACCTCCTCCATTACTGGGATGGGGGAGACAGCTGGAATGGTAAAAGTGAGAAAACTCCTGGCCTGAGGTAAAGACAGTTCAGTAGGTAAAGCAAAAGCCATGCACATAAGGGAAGCAAAACAAGAAATTCATTCACCACTTTCCATAGGCTGGCAGGTGTTCAGTCATGCCCAATACATCTGGGCTTCATCACACACAGTGCTCACTTGGGAAGACTAACACACCCACTCTGGACATCACCCCTTTCCTCCTCCTTCTCCCTAACTTTATGTACTGAGCATGATGCTCATGGTTTGAAATACCCCTGTGGTCATTTGGGGTCACGTCTCTCTGCTGTCTCCCCTCCCAGCATCTTGACAAACCCCAGCCTCCTTGCTGCTGAGGCAGTACAAGCAGAAAGGACCATGGTGCTGTACAAGTGTTGCTTAGCACTAATAAAATTATTTCTATATTATCAACACTGTTTTCAGTCCAAATCCAAAACATTGACCCATACTAGCTACTATGAAGAATAATCAACCAGCACATCCCATCAAAACCTAAAGTCTCTAAAGACAGGTACGTTGTGATAGACTGCATCAAAGTTCTTACAGAAATCTAGGAAGGTGACTTCCACAGCTGGTCCCCTTCAAGGGAAGCAGTGACTCCATTGTAGACCACTAGATTAGTCAGGCACAATTTGCCCTTGGTGGAGTCATTATGGCAGCCTCTAATCACCTCCTTGTCTTCCATATGTTTTGATATCTCTCAGGAGGGATCTGTTCTATGATCTTCCCAGTCAGTGAGGTAAGGCTGACTGGTCACTAATTTTATGGGTATCTCTTTTTATCCATTTTAAGAATGGGAGCAATAGTGTGCCTTCTCCAGTCACTAGGGTCTTTACTTGAATGCCACAGCTTTTGAAATATGATGGAAAATGATTCAGCACCTACATCATCCCAGTCCCTCAGCATCCTGGGGTGTATCTCATCCAGTCCCATGGACTTATGTACGTACAGATTCCTTAGGTGATCTCAAACCTGACTTTCATTCATGATGGAAGGACCATTTCTAATGGCACATTAGACAAAATTATGCTCGGCATATAAAATATTTTGCTAATAATATTGAATATTTTATTGTTCTCAACAGAAAACCATATTATTAATTATGTAAAAGAATTTTAGTAATTATTTTGATTTTCACTCTGATTGTTTAAGTGGTTTCATAAACAGAAGGAATATAAGTAGCCATTTGTGGTAAACTCAATGTTTAATACTTAGTAAATCTAAAAACTTTAAATATTTTAATACATATGATTAAGAATTCTGACTTGGTTTCATTTTGCTTTAAATTAAAAAAAAGAAAAAGAAAAGAAAGATAAAACAAATGCTTTGGGTATAAATAAATTCTTAATACTAAACCACAAATGCAACTTAATACCAGAGAACATGACCAAGATATCCTAAGAGTGCACATTGACTAATCTGCAATAAACATTCATAATACATAAAGAATAAATAAATATTTGTGCACCTAGTTCATGGCAAATACAAGATAATTGAATTCAGAGTATTCTTTTCCTATTAGTGGCTATGTTAGCTTGAATTACATCATATTGGCTTTGGGCTGAGTTGCATCTACCTAATAAGTTACCACAGATCAGCAGATGGATGTCAGGTTTCTACTCACCAATGTGTCATTAATATTCAATGCCCTTAATGTGTTACTAGTGCTAGCAATTGAACAGCTTTTAATTGAAATTGCAATTGTCACTGAAAACCAGTATCGTCAACATATTCATGCTTTTAGTAACTATTTTTGTGCTTTGTGAGGCCAAGTCAATATTTAATTTTATCTCTTTTCTTTTTTATCTTTCTACCACACACTGATTTATGTTTCAACATTCCATCATGCTAATTTACTAATTATTTTCTGGGTGGTTCTCCACTACATCAATTGCCTGCTATGCTAATCAGACTAGGGGGAATATCTTTCTTTCTACTCATTGCCAATGTCAAAATATTCTAGAGGGGAGATGATTAGTGATGCAGCTTCATTGGATTTGAAATGTACTGAGGTCTGATCTCCCATTCAGGCACTAAACCTTTGAAATTTTGCTTCATGTCAGAACAGTGCACCTGCTCCTGCTCAGGGGCATGGATTGAATGAAGGATTTACAAACCCCCAGAGAAGTCAGTCTACTCTATCAAGCAACCCTGTCAGCTTTTCTGCAGAGTCCAACTTCTAGTTTTAAAATTCCTATGTTTCATCCCTCTGGTTCACCAGTGGGTAAACTAATTTCCCACCTAATGGAAGGATTTGTGAGAGCTTAAATGTGACATGAGGCTAATGAATTGGACTAGGCTGATTTCAAAACTCATTCCAACAAGAAAGGCTTTATGACCTACGAATTGTTTTCGAAGCTACAATTCATTTTTAAATGTGTATTTAGCTTAGCCCAGAAAAAGTCTTTGAAGTGCCATATCCAAGCCTGAGGTGACTATTTTTATTTTTTTATTCTTTCCCCATCCCTCCATCCTCACTCCCACTGATATCTGGACTGCCTTTCCCTGGTTTCCTTTCACACTTTGCAAATATTGTCTTCTGGTATGCTCCAGCTGGCAGGAATTCAGCAGCTCTCAGTGTTCACATTTGGAATCCTGAGATGATGAGGGATTGAAGGCAAAGAAAGAATTAGACTATTTTCCCTACATGTTTCTGCAGCTGATCCCACACTTCTCAAACTAATTCAGTTACTGATTTCTGTAATTGTCATTGCTAGTGTTATGAGTACAGACATGCAAGGACAGAACATGTGAACATGTTTCACAATTCCAAGAGATGTCATGGGGGAAGTGTTTGTATGGATAAAAATAGCTACTAGGAAGAACTTCATATTTGCTCTTACCAAGGTGAGAGTTACTTTGCTGAGCTTAAGCACAGTGCAATAAAAACTGACTGTGAAATTATAATTAGCTAATAAAAATAAAGAACTGTGTTAAATATTTCTTGCCAGCTAAAGTCATGTTAGCATACGCTTTTTCTGTAAAATCACTTTCTGTTGAGAACAGACTAAAATAAAATATAATCGCTGTTCCTGATAGAAGTTAAACCAAGGATAGGATGAGAAATTGTCTAGATGCATGCAGCCAGATAGTTGCAGTCGATGGCTCTGTGTTGCAGTGGAGGCCAGTGATCAGTGGTGTCCCTTGGGACTCCGGCTTGGATTCAGAGCTCTTTAACATCCCTTGATATATCTTTGATTAATATCAATGTCACAGACAACTGGATCAAGTACACAGTGATAGTGAGCGCAGCCTCTGCAAGTTTTTAGATGACACCAATCTGAGCAGCAGATTGACACAGCAGAAGGATGGGATGCCATTCAGAGGAACCTGCACAAACTTGAGAAATGGGCCTGTGGGAACCTCATGAAGTTCAACAAAGCCAAGTGCAAGGTCCTGAACCTGGAAAAATCCCAGAGATGAGCACAGACAGGGTGATGAATTCACTGAGAGCAGCTCTGAGGAGAAGGATTTGAGGGTTCTGGTCAATGAAAGTCTGGACATGAGCCAGCAGTGTGTGCTCATAGTGCAGGAAGACAGCCCTATTGTGGGCTACACCAAAATAGGAGTGGCTAGCAGGGTGAAGGAAGTGATTCTCCTCTATTCTGCCCACCTGAGAGCCCACCTGGAATACAGTATCCAAGTTTTGGGTCCTCAGCACAAGAATGGGAGTTGGAGTGGGTTCAGAGAAGGGCCAAAAAGATAATCATAGGGCTGAAGCATTTCATGTGGGGACAGAGAGCTGAGGTTGTTCAACCTGAAGAAGATAATATTCTGGGCACATCTCATTTCAGCCTTTCAGTACTTAAAGGGGCCTTGCAAAAAAGGTGAAAAGGAACTTTTTACACAGACAGATAGTGATAGGACAAGCAAGGATGATTTTAAATTAAAGAGGAAATATTTAGTTTGGATATTAGGAAGAAATCCTTCACTGCGATTGTGGTGAGGCACTGGAACAAGCTGGGCAGGGAAGCTGTTGGATGCCCCACCCCAGGAAATGTTCAGTGCTAGATTGGGTGGGGCTCTGAGAAACTTGATCTAGCGGGTTTTATCCCTGCCCATGGAAGGAGGGTTGGAGCTATATGATCTTTAATGTCCCTTCCAACCCAAACCATTCTATGACTATGGCAAGAAGTCTCAGACTGTAGCGATTTGACCCCATCAGCAGCCAAGCACCCACACAGACTCTTTTTTGGTTTTGTCTTTTGAAGGACAGTGAGAAAATGGAGCAAAGGCAGGAAAACTCATGGACTGAGATAAAGACAATTTAATAGGTGAATAAAAGTTGTGTCAGCAAAGCAAAAAAAAAAAAAAAAAAAAAAAAAAAAAAATTACTATTCACATCAACAGGCACATATACAGCCATTTCCTGGAAAGTGGGATCTTGGCACAAATAACAATGGTTGGGAAGGCAGACACTACAACCGTAAATGTCCCCCATACCTCTTCCTCTCCCAAATCAATTATTGCTGAGCTCAATGTCACACCGCATGGGATATTCCTTTGGTCAGCTCAGGTCAGCTATTTTGGCCATGCCTTCCTGGCAATTTTCTGCTCACTCCCATGCCAATTCATCAGGGAGAAGCAGGAGGAAGGGTGGAGAGAGGAATTCAAAAAACCTTGATGCTGTGCAAGCACTACAACATGAGCCAAAACACTGTTGAGTTCTCTACACTGTTTTAGCCACAAATCAAAAGCATGGGACTATTGAGGCTGGTATGCAGAAAGTTGACTTCATCACAGTCAGACCCTGTACTCAAAATACATTTGTTAAGTACAAGATTTAAAAAAAAAAATGCACTCTCCTGCTCTACTTAAACTCCCCTTGTGATATTAGCAAACTAATCCATTTATTACATACCTTTCTGACAGGTGTAACTATAAAAAATTCTGTCACACATTACAAGCTCTGTTCTACTCTTTTGGCTGTAATCTGAAAAAAGTACATACTTTACAGAAGATTAGCACATTCCCTCTGAGGTGAAATTCTGACATGGTTCCCACTCAGTTTAGTATCTATGTCTGGAATATTTCTGTGTCAGGACTTGAGCACTGTTTACTAAGCCTGTGAGTGCATCTTGAACAGCACCTAAACTATTGAAACCAAAGGCTACCTCAGATCTTGTGCATTCATATTTAACGGAAGATATCCCATTCCTCACACTGTGAATGTACAACACCACAGGGATGGGATTCAGGCCTAGGTTCAGAAATGTGAAGTAAAATATATTTGTATGCAATGTGTCTTAATTCCCAGTATATGCAGTAGAGATCCAAGGATTAATTAATTTTCCTAGTGTCATATGAGAGAACTACATGTATCTTAAAGACCCTAGTGGGACCCAGAATGTATGAGACCTGCACCCTTTATGACTGGCAGATAGAGATCAGCATGGAGCACCCAGAATGCTACTAGATGCTGTATTTAAGCCACTGAATCAAGTCCCTACCATCTATGGAGACAGGACAGCTATTCTACGGTCTAGGAACTGAGTTATTTTCTAAACTCTCACAACTGAAATGCCATTTTTGGTACTCTGGGGTATCTGAAATATCTGAAGTAGGCTGATACTTTTGACCTACAGATTGACAGATGCAGTAGATGGAATCAAATCTATGAGAAACACAGGTACTTCTTCAAGTACCAAAGACCAGATAAAACCCATAATCTCAGGCCATGGCCAGATTGATGTGCCTACACAAGAACTAAATCTAAACTCTGTTATTTGTTCATTGCATTCGAAATCTCGTAATGTGAGAAAACAAACACACATGATGGTTTATCCAGGACACTCTCAGGGAATACCTGCAGGTGCCTAGGGTGATGGTCAAGGGCTTGGTTGCTCAGGTGTTTTTTAACTTGGTCGTGCTTGTGAGGGTAAAGGGCTGGAGATTGAGTAAACGGATTGTGATGGTCAACATTAGTAGTGAAACAGGCATCAAACCCAAAGATTTGGTTCTTGCAGTCCCAAACCTGAAGATTTGGTTCTTGCAGTCCATGAACCTTCTTTGAAGACTGAGGGTTGTTATGTAACATAAGATTCTCTTGATCAGGAGGGACAAAGTCTTCCTTGCAGGTAGGAAGGACTCCTGTGGGCAAGAGAAAAGTTGTAATCGATGAAACAAGACCCATCTCAAGCACATGCACAAATATAGAAATGCCAGAAAGCATGGTGGTGCTTTATGCTTTTTGCTCCTGGAAATGTAAATGACTGAGTATCTCTCTGAAGTGTGTGTGCTAACACACAGAGCGTGAAGATAGTCAGGATGATAGAATTAGATGTTTGTGTACATGGAATGCATGGAATTCTGCTAGGGATGAATGCAGAGTCAAAACAGATTTTATAGGTTAAGATTTGCATAACATGGCAACACTAATGCTGGTTTCCACTACAGTTCACATAATCAGGAACAAGAATCAAATGACATTTTCTTCAGACAAATGAAAGAAATCTTATGTTCACAGGGAGTGGGTTAAATGATCTCCAGAAGTCCTTTCTAATGTCTACAATTCTGTGATTCTGTCATTCTATGCAGGCAAGAGTTTATTACTAATGAAAAAGTCTTTACAACTAATCAAAATGTAAAAATCATTTACTGTTGTTCTAAATATTTAGATTCATACTAACAGTTACACTAACAGTCCTACTCAAGACTATTTAATTTAGGAATCAGAATAGGGACTGGTATTATGAAGAGTCAACAACACCCCCAGTCTTTTGCTAGAAGACTGACAATACACGTGGTAGGGTGTAGTTTCTTCTCAGTTTATTTGGGGATATCACTGTCATGCCATGAACAAATAAGAATTATGTGGGAACCTCAGCCAATACTAGAATTCCTGCAATGTTATACATGCATGGAGTCTAAGACTATTATGTGTACTACTGAGAAAAAAGATAAAATAAGGCACATGTAAGTGCATATGAGAGAAAATACATCTGTCTTGATAACTGCTTAGAGGTGTTACTCACAGTGCCTAAAAAATGGGGATGTCATTGCTATGCAAGACAGAACAATAGCTAAAAAATACCTTTCCTTGTCCTATCTAGAAGCATAGATAGAAAAATTTGATCTCTCTCATTGTAGAAAAGGTTGTCTTTGGTTTATCTCACTGGACAGACAGTTGTGTCTTCATTATGTCTCTCTCTGCTCCAAACATTTAACTCCCTGAGGAATCCTGCACATTGTAGGGAGCTATACTTCACCTATATCTCTATATTCAAACAGATCAGCCCCATTTCTTCCTTAGACTGAGCCTGCTCTAAGAAACTGTCATTCCATGGTGGAAGATTCATTAAAAGTAGCACAGAATAGCATAAATGTTTTGATTTTTCTGCTTCTCTTGATATAGACAGAAATTCCATTGATTGAAAAAGGAGGAGGGAAAGAAGAATCTGTAAGCACTTTTTCATTTACCACAGAAAATGGTAGGTATAAAAAAGCTATGTAGCCATTTCTAAGCTTCGGTGGAGCAATAGAAATACAAACATTAAGCGGAAAATGAGGCACAGGTCTACCACTGAAGCCATTTCCTCGCTTTTGAGCTACTAATATTTAGGAGGGATTTTTTATCCACATGAAAGAATTACAATTTTCCCCAAGATATAAAAACATTCCCAATCATTTTTATTTTAGAATATTTCACCTCCCACATATAGCTACTCCTATCTCATTACTTAAAAGTTTGCAACATGTTCTTCTCCCCACTGTGTAGCAAAGTACTTCTACACCTAAATGTGCAAGCTCTTTAGCTTCCTTCAATATTAGCTTGTAAATTTTTCTGTGAGTTACCTTACAAAGAAGCTGTCATCAAGCAGTATTTATTGCTAGCCTTAGTTCAATCCCCCCAGAGTCCTGTAATCCTATAAATTCCACTAAAACTTAGGATATAATTTCTGACAACACTTTTACTGAAAGCTAGCCCTTTATTTCCTCCACAAAATAGGTAAATATACCTCATGTTAGTCAAATACCTCAAAGCTTTCATTTTGGTTTTTAAGACTGTGGGGGTTTGTGTTTTTATTGACTTGGTTTGAATTTTAGATTCTACTTTGCTCCTATTCTGGCACAAAAATACAAGGGCTGTGGTAACTGACTTTTATACAAAGAAGACCATTTCTTGCTCCATCAATATTTAAATGTCTTTTCTTTTTCTGTTTTGGCAGAGTTGACATATTCTTCTTCAGAGGGGAAGTTAGGCCTTTGGATTCATGTGATGAAACTCTGGGTAATTGTTAAGACATGTCACAGTGCAGATTAAACCTTCTGTTGGATAAAAGTCAATCTAAATGTCTTGCCTGCTCAGTTCACTTTGCTCATGATGTTTTCATTCATTTTATACTGCCAGGAGGGATGCATTATGCTTCCTCAACCAAGGTCTTGATCAAGGGACCATTAATAGGGTTAATGCAATCTTATAAATTATATCTTATAAATTCTTTGTGGTCCTCTTTATTTATCTGATTTCCTTTAAGAATAAAAGACTTCAAATAAAAGTATGAATGAGGAAGGAAAATTCTGAGTGTATTTTAAAATCTTTATTCTTACATCAATTGTCAGAAAAGCCAGCTGAAATAACGAAAATGCAAACATAAATTCAGACACATGGGATTTCTTTAAAAAAACCCAATCCAACTGAAGCCCATTTGCCTTTGACTTTTCCAGTCTAGTTTCTGAAATACTTTGTGGTCTTATAAAATGAAATATATGCTAATTTGTTTATTTTATAAACCTTTGTTACTGTTGGTTGAACAAAACATAGCACTTACACAGGTTTGAACAACCATACAAGGAACATGTGGAACAAACAAGAATTGGATGAACAAACACTAGTTTGTACAGGAGTTTAATTCTCTCCAGGATCTACAAGAGTGTCCCATTTTTGCCCAACTATCATGAAAGTCAATAATTTTATAAAATAACAATAAAAAACTGCAGCTAATGACTAGCCACCATAACCATGCATTATTCACAATCATTCACAGTAATTATTCTCGCTGCTGTAGCTAAACCAAGAGCAATGAGGGAAAACATTTTCAGAAGGCTTTAGGAAAATGAAATCCACAGAACTGAATGAGAAGATTAAATGCCACTGAATAAAAAGATAGAACATCAGGGAGGGAAATTCTTTTAGAAGTCTTGTTAAATTTCTTTGTCAAGCATCAATAAGCTAGTTAGCGATCTTACACAACATTAATGTCTTAAAAAAAATTGTTTGCTAGCCAAACTTCAGTATGCTGTGGGATACAGTGAAGCCATAGAGACACCTGAAGAATCTATGTTGTCATCTCTTCATGTCCTGTCCCAAAAAAATTATAAGAATTTGTCCACTGCAGAAATCTGTCCATCTCTTGAGATTGCCTGGGTGAAACAGATCACACTGCATTGAAGACAGCATTTGCAATGTTTTCATCGTTCATTATTAGATAAGTATAAAATTTTGCTAATTCACAGGAAGCTTAAAGCTTCTTTTCAAGAGATTTCTCCAATCTCCCATTTTGAGGTCATTTCTTATTCAGTTACTGCAGCTAATTACCATTAATTCCTTTCTTTCCACTGATCATAAAGAATTCATTTGACGTTTGTAAGGACGTCACATGTGTTCTCTCAGCATACAATCATAATTTAGCATCTGTAAAGTTAAACTTCAGCTAAACTTTGGAAGAATTACAAATGTACCAACTACAACTGAAGAGATAGAGGACTCAATCCAATTGTTTGAGATGGAATTTTTTTCATTATCAGCCCTATTAAGAAACCAATTTTGATGGGTGTCTTGGTATCTGGTATAAGTTTTTCGCACAAAATTCACACAGATTTTCATTATTCCTTGGTGATCAACACTCTCTGTACCTGCACATAGAGCTATATCTTTAGATGTATAAGTTTCACATATGAATTTAAATGAAGAGTCAGCTTTATACTACTCACTAAGAATTCAGGTTCAGGCAATGAAATAAGCGTTTCTAAATCTTTGCAGCTGTAGGTTAATTGTGTACACAAAGACAAGACATTCACAGCTTTTATTTGTCTAATATATAGTAGTTTCAGTGTAGATCTAATGCTTTCATCAGGCTGAAAATCTCATCATTGAAATTACAAGAAAAACATCTTATCACTGTTCCAGGGTGGTTGATTGGTGTACTGCAGCTCAGTTATATTAATATATATGGTAAAATAGCAGTACAAGAAAACCATGTGTTAATATAATATGATATGATGTGATATGATATATTAACAATGGAAATTGCACTTAAATATAAGAAAAACTTCTTGACTGTGAGAGGATTTAAACACTGGAACAAGTTTCCCAGAAATACAATGATGTTTTTATTCTTAGTGGTACTCAAAATTTCACTGGACTTAGCCCTGAGCAGACAGCTTCACTTGAAACAATTTTGGACAGGCAGGTTGAACTAAAGATTCCTGGGATCCCAAGCAACACCAATGATTTTCTATTTTTTTAATATGAAGGGAATTGGCACCTTCTCTTGCACAAAATAAATTTATTTTTACACAAAAAAAAAAAACAAAAAACAAAAAAAAAAAAAAAAAAAAAAAAAAAAAAAAAAAAAAAAAAAAAAAAAAAAAAAAAAAAAAAAAAAACAAACAAAAAAAAAAAAACCAAAAAAAACCAGGCCCATCTTCCCAACCAATTAGCTAAATGAATTACCTGGAACATGCCACATATTAAGTAATCAGTCACTATCTTCCCTTTCATGAAAGTTCCTGTTGCAAATTTAGAATCAAGCTGCTCAACTCCCCCAGTTTATTTACAGAAAGCAGTATTTTGAAGAGTACACTTATAAACACGTGGTAAGGCATGTTTTGGAGTGCTTAATTGATCTTGGAGTGTTTTAGAGGTACTCTTCTAAGACTGAAGAGGGAAAGAGAATAACATATTAGCAAAGTGCTCACGTGAACACACTCTAATTATTTCTTTATTGGATATCATAACTGAATGTAGTACCAGTAATTAGTAGCTCTTAAAAGACCTCAATGCAATATTTTTTACATGTGCAAACAAGGAAATTACTCAATACTGATGATGTTTTTGATGTTAATAATAGAGAAAAGTCATACTACAATAATATTTTATAGAAAAACCGATTAGAAGATATTGACCCACTAGATGAACTGAATGTTAATCTAAATTTGTTTTGAAAATGAGGGGACATTAATGAGTACAATCACATCTCTGTCCAAAGAAAAAAGGAAAAAATAATATTAAAGGAATCACTTTGTCTATGCTATTTATCTGATGGTCTGCCCCAACAAGAAAGGATGGAATCTGTCCTGTATCCCTATTAACATCCCAAGAGACCTGTTATACTAAATATTAAATGAGACTCCAAAATAAGTACTTCATTTTTTCTATATGCCCCTTTACCTTCCCCTAGGGTATAGAGGCATATGGATTTTCAAAATCACCTGCATCAAATATGACTCATTTAAAGCACTCAACTAGTCAATAGTGTCAGTGATGGGACTGTTATTAAATAGTTGTTCTCTCTTAATAGTCAGCATATGATTACACACAGTGTGATATCCATGTTTTTTTATAAAACTATAAACAAGGATTTTCAATTCTGTCTTTTCAACTATCAGCTGCCCTACTGCTGTCATAGGTGAATCATCAGGCTAAGCACAACTCCTGTTTATGAATTTTGAATGTCATAAACTCAAGTGTAACTCACGATTCTAGGAAAAAATGTCATTGTCACACATATACTTGAACATTAGTTATAATTATTCTTTTTGCATACACAAAGATCCTTGTATTTCTAGAATGTATGAAATATGCACTTAAAGATCAGGTTTGAACATATAGAGGTTTTCAGAAAACACTAGATCATTCTTACATTTTCAGAAATATTTTCAGGTGTGTCTCAATATTAACTTTAATACTAAACATGCATATGATGTGGCTTATAGTTTCAATAGTTCAACCACTGCAGTGGTCACAAGACCATAAGGGAGTCACAGTACGTGCAAATTTCAGCTCTTTTTGACTGACTGCATTTTCTAATACATACTCTGTTCTTTTCATACTTGTGGGTTGACTTGTCTGGACACTGGCATCCACCAAACCACTCTCACTCTTCTTCTCAGCAGGACAGCAAAGGGAGAAAATAAGATGAAAAAAAGGCCCCCATGGAGCAAGATAAAGGCACTGTAATAAAGCAAAGAAAAAGATCACATGTAAAAGCAAAGGAAAACAAAACATTTTATTTGCTACTTCCAAACAGTAGGCAATGTTTGGCCTCTTCCCAGGAAGAATTGCTTTAGGACATGTAGAAGTTGCCCCAAAAGACAAACAGTGTAATAACAAACACCCTGACTTGCTCCTTTTTTGTAGATTTTATTGCTGAGCAGACATCATATGGTATGGAATATCTCTTTGGTCAGTTTGGGTCCACTATCTTGCCTATGTCCCTGCTCAACATTTTACCCACACCCAGCCCCTAATACCTTGGCTCAGCAAGAGTCAAATCAGTGGGGTGCTATCAGCTCGTTTCAATGCAAAACACAGCCCTGTGGGGCTGCTGTGGGGAAAATGAACTCCATCTCAGCCAGACCCAATACAATGCTCTCTGTTATTGATTTCCCCTAGTGTTAGGGAGAAAGTGAAATAATCAAAATATAGGAAAGCATTGTAGTCAACTATATAATGCTAAAAACAGCACAGGGAAAACAAGGTGTAATTATAACACAGAATTCCCTTTGCACTGGCAAGTGATTAAGAGCTGTGCTTTTGAAAGAACAAAGATAAAGGTATTCCTAAAACAGAGAACAAAAGATGGTTCTGCTTATTACACTAGAGAATTTTTTATCCTTAAGTAAAGACTATCCTGCTAGTAATACCATGCTGACAGTGTTGCCTGTTTTTTTTAATGAGTCCCTAGAAATGGATGCTAGATCTGTGAAAATATAAAAATATTGACCCCCCTGCCCAAATTTTTGTACTAAAATTTCAAGGTGGTATTATTTCCTTTTGGAAGGCTTCTGGTTGGCTAGCCAGAAATCAGCACCCTTTATTGAAAAGATGTAGTTTTTCATTTGGGATGTAATAATTGGGATCTGCATTTAGTGCCTGAAATTCAAGTTTGACATTTCAATAAAGAAATCTAACGTTAGATATCCAAATACACTCAAATAGTCTGATCTAATAAATGGTGAGCTGGTATAGAGTTCCCTCTTGGACTTTGTTAAGGTAAAATTCTAGCTTCAAGTTTCCCTTGATCCATTACTATGCAATGGAGTCTGACTGAAAATACTGCTGAGGTGATTGAGGCTTCTAATTACACCTGCCCAACTCTGCTCTGAAATAGAATGTTACCCACCTTCTATGTTTATGATCTTTACTAAATAAAAACCTAAAATTTATACCAGTTATTGAAATTGTTCTAATTTTTGCTACTAACTCAACATAAATTCCCCCATGATGTAGATCATAAAAAAAAAAAACAAATCACCACAGGAAAATTCAGGGACCAACAGTCTTAACATATCAACTAATTCCTTTGTTAAAATAGAAAGGTAAAACCAAACAAATACTTCTATTGGACCACGGAGTATTTAACATTAAACCCAGAACCTGAATTTGCAGGAAAAAAAAATTGAAGTAACCATGTAACACAATCACGGGTGAAATTTACACTTCATCCTTAAATTCCACTAAGCCAGCACAAAGATAGCTACTGTGCATTGGCTACATAATGTGATGTGTTAATTGATGCTGCCTATATTTCAGGAGCACACTCTGAAGCTTCCAAAGGAGGGGATTGCTTTCATAAAATCAACACTTTAAAGAAAGGTCACTTAGATTAGGTCACTTTGTTTCACTTGATTGTAGTTTTGAGGACCTCAGCCTTATATCTCATATTCCTGTTGAAGGGTTTGGCATACTTTCTAAAGCAGCATGCTTCCTAAACATGGAGTTGCAAACTAAAAAGTAAATAAAAATAATTTTTAAAAGAATAATATAAAAGAAACAAAATATTAAGAAAGGGCAATACCTCTGTTGAAAACATGATAAGCCTGTTATCTCTAAAAGAATAAATGCCATTTTTCCTCACTGCCTTTCCCTCCATCCAAAGCTTTTTCTCCAGCTGCAGTTTGATTACCCTCAGTTTTACTCCAGGGAAACGAAAACACTTCATCACAAATCAGGTGCACTTGCATGATACAATTTCAGGGTTTTCCAATTACCTGCAATGATTAAAAGCAGGTACTATCATCCTTTCAAGATTTTATTTTAAAATGGATTCACACATGGAAGCACTTGACAAAAACCTGACACCTTTGGCTTGAGTGCTCCCAGTAGGCAATCAGAAAACCATACAGTATTGCCACCAGGTCACTTCCCAGCATATGAACAAGGTTAATTGCATGTGGTTTTATGTGTTTAAATCACAAAAACCCCTAAGTATAAAAATCTCTGTAATTTCAGTTTGGATTAACCTTGTAAAACCTGTCTTTGCAATCATCTTCCATTAAAAGGAAAAGGCTTCCAATACAGGCTAATTTCAGATTTCTGGATGTCAAACACTGAAACTGGATGAAAAAGCAGATGTTATGTTTGTATCATATTGTATCACAATGTTTGTGTCACATTGTTTATTTTTTTCAAAAAACTAAACACGTCTAACCTTTCTTTCAACTTATTCTTAGGACCCTTAGTTGATTTAAGATGCCAATAGTTTAAATGAATTACATTTGTTTTTTCACAGTTTGTGTTGCGACTTCTTCAGGATCTTCATTTTTACACACGATCATGGAACAGCCTGAACTGGTACACCCATGTCTTGAGATTTCAGAAAACTGTTCTTCCTTTGTAATCCTCATTTGGGAGTAGAGATAAAATAGTGATCATTTTCAAGTTTTGAGGAAAAAAAATTCCTTAGCCTGTTCATTGTCTACAGATATAATGTGGAGAAAATATAATATCCAGAGTCCCCTGTTATGTTAAATAATTTTTCTTTTTGATTCAATTGTCTGAACCTGAGCAGTTTGTTGCCCTTTACATGTACTTGGACTTACATCTTTACTTTTTGTGATCAGTTCAAAATGTTGTAGGTCTCTAGAAGATCTTCTGTCATATTTTCTGTGCCCTTACAGATATTTCTGCTTGATCAAATATTTCAAATGGCAGTATGTGTTTATATTTAAGTAACTGAACGTTACCCCAGGAGTCAGCTCTGAATTCAAACTGAGTTTGCAGATCTAATTCAAATTCTGTAACCTATTTATGTTTTGTTTTGAGAACCTTCTGAATAAACGTGAAGTATAGAAAAATCCTTTTTTCAATCTTAGAGGATATATGAAAATGTAAAACTACACTACTGGTTGTAAACGTCAGTGGTTAAAACACTGTAAACACCTAGGAAGGATTCTTTTCATGTCAGAGACCAAATAAATAAAATAAGTAAATCATTGTCTTCATTCAAATTTACATCAGGGTTTTGCCCTCATATGAGTATCTTCAAAAATGGTATTGAAAGCACAAATGTTGTATTTATAACAGAATATAGCAAAGGTAAAACAGAGAAAATCAGGTTTCATTTAGTACTGCAAGAAAATAAGACTCATCATTAGTATTTAGAATTTTCAGTCACTTTCTGCTTTAGTTAATGTCTAAGATGTTTAGGTATTGTATCTGTGAGCATTTGTGTCCATACTTAGCATCAGTGGAATATGCAGAGGGACATCAGGAGACAAATTAAACTCACTCATTCCTGAAAGAGGAAACATATGATTAATAGCACTTGCTAATATTAAAATTACTGGGAAGGGCACTGAGGGAAATTAAGAAGGTAGATAATAATCATGTTTACCATTGAAGGAAAAAGTGCAATTTGTGTGGCAAGGAAATACGAGAACAATCCTCAAAGAAAAGTGGCACAGTTCTAGGTTCAGCGATACCTTCAGCTTCTGTCTGTGTCTTTTTGAGTATCCTTCCAAGTAACATGTCTGGCACCTGCACGTCTTGGAATGGTATCATATGTTCCATTCCATTTGTAGAAAGAGTTTTATATTTGTAGAATGTCTCTAAAAATTAGTTTCTTCATCTGTTTGGGTTTGAAACTCCTGAAAACTGCAAAGAGCATGAAAAGCAACACTCATATTGATTTTAATTTTTTTTTCTCCACAGTGTATTTATTTCCCTTCTGAAATAAAATAATATCTACAAAATTGATATGAATAATGTAAGAATATTATTTGAGCATTATATTTTATATTTCTTTAAAATAAAGAAATAAATAAAGTATGCACTTTCTGGGTATGATCTATTTTATTTCAGTATCTCTAGTTAGATGAACAGAATCTCACATACTCAAAACTTTGTACTGCCATAAGGTCCCTGATGAGAGCTCCAGACTGCTGGGAAAACAGCTACGCACCACTTTTTGCAGTTAGTAGCTTACATTACCCTTGTCAATCTTTTGTTTTACCTGTTTGTATCAGCTATTCTGTCTTTTCAGAAAAAAAAAAAACAAACAAAACAAAAAGTGAGAAATATTTAAAAAAAAGCCAAAAAACACCCACTAGATAAAGCCCTAAAATTACCTAACTCTTTGATTCAAAACACCTAACAGATTGCACATGCCAAATAAAGAAATGTACACAGTAGGAACAATTATATCAGGACTATATGGCCATTAAAATAAAGCTTGAAAGCTTTTTTATAATTGACCTCACAAATATTCTTAATGAAGTCAGAGTCTTACAGGGCGCAGAGTTAATAAAATGAATGTTCAAGATAGAACAATAAAGTTCCTATAGTCATGCTGGTTTTTTAAACAAAGATCCATCCTCACATGTAGATTTTGAAAGGAATTATTTAAGACTTCTGGATGTTAAATATTTCTGGCAACCAGGTTATTTATTTAGGATGCTATTTAGGAATTACCTTTTGTACTGGTTTCATTTTTAAACAGTTCCTCAAGCAGTAATATTTGCTGTCATTGTCATAGTATTTATAAATGACTGATTTTTTCAACTTTATGTCAGATGCACTCCTCATAGGCAACAACAACATCATCAAAATCTCTGGTGTCCTCCATTTCTCTGCTCAAATAATGGTACAAATGTGTGGAAGTACAAATGTATCTGTTTTCTGCTCATATCATTGTTAAGACTTCCTTAAGGAGGTGAGAATTCACAAATATATTTTTCATCTAGATGTACACAAAGTTGTTTTGTTTGGGTTTTTTTGTGAGGGGTGTTATTTTCGAATGCTTTCCATTAAAATGAAAAATGTCAAAATATTACTTATGTTTTAGAAGTTAAATTTAGGCAGATACAGAACAACTCCATAAAGTAGCACACTTAGTTTTAGGACTTCTTGTTGTATATTTAATGCTTTTTCTGAAAGGGTCACAGTAATCCAATCACAAGTTACTTGTCCTCAAAACTTCAAACTTTCAGGTTTTCACTGTCATAAATACTCCTGAATGGAGCCTGGAACTTCACAGAAATCAGAAGGGATTTAAGCATTTCTGACAGCCCTTTCCTTAGAGATGTTGTTGTCCTACTGTAATTTCCTATACATTGAAACTAGTACATACACAGAAAATACAGATAAGATTTAGCAAATATCTGTTTTCCAACTCAGCATATTCTGTGATTCAGTGATTCTGTGATCCAGAGATTATGCTAGATGTTTTCAATGTCATGGGCAATGGCTCTGACCTTACTGAGGGAAAAAAAATGCAAATTTAAAAATCTTAATCTGAATCTTTAAAATATTTTCAAGACATTTTCTTGGAATCTGAGATTTTCTTAAACACATTTTAGCAGAAAAAATATTGTCACTTGTACCACTTAAGATTAAAACTAAGATTTAGTCAACATGAATAGTGACATCAGGGAAAGGGGATGTTTCTAACAATGTATTGAACTTAGGAAAAAGTATAGATTTCAAGTGTTTTGGACCCCATTGTAGAATATATTTTTTCTTATGCCTGAATAAACACAAAAATTATTTGTGTTGTTGTTGTTATTGTTATTATTATTATTATTATTATTAGTAGTAGTAGTAGTATTGCTGCTTAATAATCTGAAGTAACATTACACTATCTACACAGACAATGTTTATGCAATATAAAGGGGTGGAAAAGCAAATCCTCTAGACTAGCATTCATGTCTATATAGTACAAACCAAATTTTGAATTTACTTTTAATTTAACAAGCCATGAAAAGCCATTAAATTTGACCTGATTATGCCAAATTTATACAAATAAAGAATTTACTGCGTGAAAGCATTGTCTCTTGCTCTATGTAATGTAGAAAATAAGGGTCATTTTGAAACTGATAACAAAATATTATTTTGAATTTCCTTCATCTATAGCACAAATCCATTATACATTATGGAAGCAAACTAACTAGATCTCAATGGAGATAAACAAAAATGTCAGTTTTTTCAACAATTAGCATCGAAGTTTGAATCATTCACCACTCCAGATTATTCAGTAGGATGTTTTGAAGAGTGGTGAACTTGAATTCAGTAAGAATATTTAATGCACCCTTTCAACACAAGTATTTAGCTTTAGATACTGTGTACACAGCCTCACCTTTTCCACAAATTGATGTTATTAACCATTTTAAAATGGCAATAAAATGCACTATGAACATTTGACAAAACAAACCAAATCCTTTCTCTTTTTTCTGTATAATTCATGAATGGAGTAATTTCCTAGACTAATTGTGATTCCAAAACTGATCCCTTTTTTTCTTCTCATCCTTTTTTTTTTTTTTCACTTTGGAGTTACTGTTTTTGAATAAGAGCCCTGGGAAGTTGTGCATAATAAGTGATGCTTGGCCCTGAATTTCTTCAATGAAGATAATTGAAACATTTACATCAAATGTTTTCTGAGGAATTCTGGGATAAGTGAGCAATGTTACACAGAAGTAGCTACAGTGTGAAATCTTCCTGACCTCTCCCATTGACAAGAACAATTTGCTATGGCATTGTTGTATACAAAACGTATTTTTAAGCAAAATTAATTCCAGCTTTTTTTCTGTTTCTTGTTAACCAAGGTGTAAAATTTATTACAGGAAAATTTATCCAAAGTTCTGAGTGAAAAACTGAGTGGATGTGTTTGAAGTTTCAGAAGGCATTACAATTTCTGTTTTATGGATGGAGCCACCACTCAAGGAAACAAAACTGCAGTGCAAAACAGACTAAAAAATATATGGGTTCTTTAAGTTCTTTAAGTTCAGGAGTGTCTGGGAAAAAAAAGATGCATGCAGATTTCCTTAAAAATATGCAAATTTTTTTTTAAATAAATTAAGATTTTTTAAAAAATATATCCCCCAAGTATGAGAATTTACTTTAAAATAAACTGTGCAGAATTATTGTAAACTACACAAATTCAACCTTAATAAAAAAAAGATTTTGACAACTAATTTAAGTTGGCTTCCTTGAGGATGAAATCTCAACATTTTTAATGATGAATTTTACCACTTTTTTTTTCCTTTTGGGACTGGAAAAATGTCTTCCAACTCTAAGTCTAGGCTATAGTACCAGTAAATCTGACTAAAATAATACACTGTAAATTTAAATACAACATACTGTAGATATGTCTAACATGATTAAACATTCCTATCAATCATTTAAATAATTAAAAAGTAACCATAATTTTTTCATGGTCTTTTCAATGTCAAAGGAATATTCTGAATAATTATGTCCTTAATGTAAGCCACAGAAATGTTGGATAGAATATTATGATGTATCAGATACGCAGCAAATAATTTTGTATTCTTAAAATAATTGTACATCTGAATGTAGGTTTTTTTGGATTTGCTTTGGGTTTTGCTTCTATTTTAAGTAAACCACAGTAATCATCTTCATGTTCATGGTTGAGTAAAAGAAGCATTCTTGCTTCTTGCTTGAAGCATTCACTCACTCTTGGATCAAAAATTTCAGATAGACAACCTCCAGCAACAGTCAGAGGATTTATTCTCTGAATGCTTTTCCATTCAGAATCAATTAGGTTTTAAATATCTGGAAATGTGCAGGCTATACATGAATCAAAGCTCCCAAGTTGAGATTTAGATCAAGTCCTAAATCAATCTCTACTCATATTTGTAAAGGGTTTTTTGAGATCATTTGATGGAGAAAGCAATCGATTTTAGTGGAAGTGTAGAATTCTACACAAGCTAGGAAGGTGTGTTTCACCCCTTTGCATAAGATGAAAATACAAAGATGCAATATTAACGTAAGAATTTGGCATGTCTTTTTCCTATCTGAAGCACAAAGAAGTACAGAAAAATGGTGAATTCCCCAGGTATGGAGCCTGCATATTTAACTCTAGCAAATATACCTTTAAAGCAGGAATGCAATAAAAGGTCACCTCAGACACAAAGCTGATACAAATGAAGGTTGGTACCATGCAAATTGTAGTTTCCTATGGCTGTTTGCAATTGCCTTATACATCATGAGGATATTTTCGGTTCCCTTCTGAAGACAGATGATATACAAAATCTTTTCAGTTGGCATCTAATGGAGCTGTTACTCTAACTTTTTATAATTGCTAAAGGCCACCTATTTTTAGAGGAGGTGGCAGTATTTAACCTTCCTCTGAATGTCTGTGGATCCTGACAACTACAGTGCTTGTACGTCTGCCCTCAGAAGCTATTTTTATGCAAAAATATAGACCACCTGGCAGATATAAAATCTTAATAAACCACTTTGTTCTAAATATTTTCAAGTTTCTGCTTCAGCAGAATTTATGCTTGAATAAGAAAAAAAAAATTAACCCCAAAATAAATTAAAAAAAAATAGCAAACAAAGAAAAACAAACAAAAAGCCACAATCTCCCCCTCCAAAAGACCAACAACAAAATAACTCACAGCAGCCACTAAAAAATAACTAGGGGAAACAGTGAATTAAGGAAAAACTTTTGGTGGATTTGTGTTCTTTGTCTATCTGCTATGATATATATCAAGAAGAATATTGCTTTCCCTAAAGTTATTTGCTTTCCAGCTTCCATTTCCTATAAAGGCCATTAAAGAAAGATAAATAATTTGTCTAAATAAAGACTCCCAGTTCTATACTCTACAGGAATAGGAAGCCATAATCCGTTTCAGGAATTACAAGAAAAGGTCAGAGCATTTTCTTGGAAACTCAGTCATAAAGAAGTAGTCCTAATAAGAGTCACACATAAATTACTGCGGAATTATGCCAATGCTAAACTGTATTTGTAAAAGTGCATGCAATAAGTACTGCATATCTAATGAAATAAATGTTATTGCATGCAAGCTCTCTGCTTCTGACAATATATTTATTACTCTGCTGGAGAAAGCTAAGTGTTCTGGGCATTGATCACTGCAGAACTTCATTGTCTTGAACAGCTTTCCTTTAAAAACACTTCAGTTGTTTTTTTAAAGTAAGCATTAATGACAAATGCTAAATGCATAAATAGTCAATAACTGAGTAAGACAGCATTGCAGGCTCCAGAGACAAGTGTTGATGCAGCTTCTGACTTACCATTGCAAAGTATTAGGAAATATCCTTTCAAGACTGTTGCTGAAGAGTCTTGTGAAAAAAAATTTCTCTGGCAAAACTAAGCTCACCTGGGAAAAACGTGATCTCACTTGGGGAAAAATAATGATATTGAACATAACATTGGGTTTAACACAATTCTGTCAGACTGTGCATCTTCATAAAGAATGGTTTGTGTTGGAAGGGACTTTAATGATCCTCAAGTTCCATATTGCAGGATCTACTAATAGTCTTAGTATTAGTGTAAAATGATTAGAACTTGGCAAAACTTCTATTAGGAATTGTATTTCTATTAATTATAAACAATAAGAAAAGCCATCTAATCCATTGCATGCATATGTTGTTACATCATAAATCTTACAAATATCCCTTTCTGCTTAAATTGTTTTATTAAAATCAGTGTTATTTTACACCTATATCAGTGAATTTGAACAATTCTCACAAGAGGCATGACCAAGTTTCAGACAAAGAGAGTAAAATATAGGTCTATGGCCAAAAGGATTTAGTCAATATAGTCACTGGTGCCTTCTTGGCTATTCATCTGCCCGTGTACCAGAAGCAAAAATTTAATTTCATGTGAGTAAGTTGAGTAGTGATGGTCTTCTCATGGCTAGTAAATACAGTGCAGGAATTGTATCTTATATATTAGGCAACTATGGTTAGGTAACTAAATTCTCTCCTGGAAAAAGTTTTGATTCAGCTGACTAAAAACAACCTTTAGAGACATTTTAATTTCTGTGTGGAATCCTATCTGGTCTTCAGCTTGTAGTCTGGAATCTCACAGGACCTTTCAGATTTCTTGTGTGGTACTTAAAATTAAAAATACCTTTGTAAATTCTCTGTAGAAGCACTGGGCATGTACGTTAACAAGTGGATATATTTCTAATAATGTGCTTTACCATGAGTCAAATAACTTCCTATCTCAATTCTAACTCCAGATGAGAATTATCTTCATCTCCACTGCCTACACTATGGGAACTTACACTCCTATTTAGATATGTTGATACTGATATACATATGTTTCTTGGTCTAGAAATAAGTCCCACTTGAGCAATAGAATATAAATTAAACCTGATCTCCTATTTTTCCCCTTAGCAATATAGATTCTGTTATAATTTATAGTATGATAGGTATGCTAAGTTCTTTATGATGCGTACTCAAAATTCAATTAACTCCTATAACAGTCCATAAATAAGATTGGCATAAATTTTCAACTCTTTTTTTTTTTTTTTTGTTTTTTTAATAGTCTACATGAAATACACAGAACCATAAAGAAATTCATCCAGTCAAAAGGAATAACTATATTTGGAACTTCAGGATGGCAACACATGATCGCAAATGTTAAAAAGATTGCACAAAATCACTCTCTCTCCTTTTGTTACCAGTTTATTTCACACTCAGGATTAGTAGAGTTTCCCTCAGTTCATATAAAGTCCTTTCCATTTATCATGGTTTGAGAGGAAGTGAGTTTTTTGGGATGCTGTGGTCAAACCAATAGGTGTTCAGATTTGAATATTGCCACCTGGTGTGGCCACTGGGGACATGGATACGTCTCTGAGAATGCAGGGGGTTAAAAACAGAGAACTCCCAGGAAAATCTTCTCTTGGTTCCAGTTCAGACCTCTCCTCTGCCCAGCTGCTGCCGGGCTGGTCAGGGGAGGGGAAGCCATGCAGCCAGCTGCAGTAGGCCTGGGCCTTGGACAGAGAGGGGAGGTGAAGAGGCCCTTGCAGGATGGAAGGGTGGAGGAACATTGGAGTCATCGGGCAGCCTCCCCTGCTCCCCGGAGAGAGAGAGCCGGTGTCTGTGCCTGTGCCACCTTGAAATTTGATAGCACAGAGGCCGGCCAAGAAGGAGGGGGTGCGGCGAGAAGGTGCCTGGCAGGGCAGCCATGGGAGTTCTGGACAGGCAGAGCCTGAGATTTTTACCCCTTTTCTTGGATGATGGAAATGTAAAAAATGCTGATCCTCCTGGAGCTGAATGAGAAGTGAGATAGAGATGAGATAAGAGAAAATGGGCCACGAAAGAAGTGGAGAAGAACCTTAGGTGAGAGGAGGTGATGGAATGGCCTTTGGCTGGACTTTTCTTGTATAGCCATGGACAGAACCACTTTTTTTTTTTTTTTTTTTTTTTCCTGTGACACAGAGCCTGCATTTAGGGGGAGGCAATGGTTTGGAGCCAAGAGAGTGCAGTGATGTTATGTGAAAGAGTGCATGAACAGAGACAACAGGTGAGGAGGGTGGTTGATGTCCTCGATCATCAGTAGAGGAGAAGATCTCTGTTCTTGAGACTCCTCAGCCCCAGGGGGTGAAATCTGGGGGGGACAGGTGTCCTGAAAGTGAGAGACTGAGCTTTTTTTTTGAACTGGACAAAGCATCCTTAAAAGGAAAACCCTAGAAGCAGCTCTGGTCCATGAGCAGTGGTGAAGCCCTGGGCATGGAAGGAAGATGTCACGATGGCAAATGATCTCCGGGCGGTGCCACATGTGACATGGAAACACACGAGCTCTCAACTGTGTTTCCAGGGGAAGCCTATGGCACAAGAAGAACTCCTCACTCCTTGATGAACTGAGAATTGATTATCTAAAGGGTAGTGATGGACTGAGAGTTGGTGATCTGAGGGATGGATGTATTGGAAATTTGGTGGGGGGAGGAGGAATGTTTTTGGAAGGTTTTCATTCTTTCTGTGTGTTTCTTTTTACATAGTTGTAGCTTAATAAAGTTTTCTCTTCTTTATTCCTAAGTTGCAGCCTGCTTTGCTCTATTCCTGATCACATCTCACAGCAGACACCAGGGAGAATGTATTTTCATGGGAGCACTGGCATTTTGCCAGCATCAAACCATGATACCATTAAGGAAAATCTATGAACTTCAGTAATTTGTGCAAGCATAAATAGTCCTCCTTTAAGTCCAAAATGAGTAACAACTACTTTCACCTAATTTCTGTAGTATGTTATGCTAGATTGAAAATATTTTTCACAAAGTTTTCTTGAAGAAGTACAACTAATCAGAAAGATTTAATGTCACTTCAGATAAAGAATGGTCTTAAACATTGTTGGTTTTTGTTTTCACATTACAGTGAGAATATAAAATTCGTTCAAAGTGCTGCTCTTGCATATAATCAACTCTGTTCTTTCAAAACAGTGTGAGTAACCTCTTTAATCAGAATCAATCGCAAAGTTCCATGCTTAGAAGTAGACATAAACATCCTGGTTTTCATGTTTTGGAATTCCTGAGATCAGTGGATGTTATGAGTGCGTGACACTTCTATGAATCAGGCCTTGAAACACATATTTAAGTACCTAACAAAAGGTGACCTTACTCTCATAGGAAGCTGAGCACCCATATTGAAGCTAATGAAGCAGCAGTACTTATTACATCTTAAAATCAGATTAAATTTAGCTGTATAACTTTAAACTTAAAAACAAACCAATTTCTGATTAACAAGGAGAGAATCTTCATCTTCTTTTCTGTCTTTCCTGTCATCCATCTGCTTTTTTCTTTCCTTGGTGTGGATCACAAGAGAGGGTGTGCATGTCTGTGTGTATGTGTGGATTTTGCTTCTTTGGGGTTTTTTGGTCTTTTAAATTTTTCCAGCCTTTATAATTTTGTGAGACCTTGACTTTTAACAATATTTTTTGTTGAGTAATTTAGAAAGACAAGCATATTCCTGGATCACTCAAATGACCTGGCAACAAACTTAAAATGAAAGACAGAAAAAGATGGTATATATTCCCTCTGGTGAATGTCTAGTCAAACTTTGCTCAAAGCAGGATCATTAAGAGTAGGTTACTTGAACCCTAGGTTTTGAGTACCTACAAGGATGGAGGACCCACAACCATTCTGGGCAAACTCTTCCATTGTTCAATCCCTCTCAAAGTATTTTTTTTCTGCTTAAGTTTAAATGGAATTTCCTGTATTTCCATTTGTGCAAACTACCTCTTACTGTGTCACTAGATATTTAATGTAAGTGTACTTAAAAATCTGTAAATCAATAGTTCCATGGAATGTGTTACACAATGGGTCAAGCAATAAAAGCAAGTAAAGAAACTCCTGGAAATATTTCTTAAACAATTGCTTCCAGACAGCCCATACAAAGGAAAAAAGGTACATTTATTTTGGGCTGCTGCTGTGCCTGAATACATGAAGTATCACACTGTGTGGCAGCATGCAAGTCTAAAAAATATTCTTTGATCCTTACCTATTAGCAGATACTTCTTTTCCCTTTGATCCTTTCCTATCTGATGATCTGAAGAAACTGTATTTAAAACTCCACAGTTGTCAAAAAACAGTGTCTTACCTAAATTTGTAGCTAGATCTGCTTCATGCACTATAGATTGCTCAATACTCTCTGGATGGAGCTTTCCACAAACATCTAACAGACTTCTGCAGACTTTTTCTGTTCTGTTATATTCACAGTTTGTATTTTTAGTGTACTGGGACACTGTCAAGCACCTAGTGTGTTGGCATCTACAGACACTTTATACATGGGATAAAAGATAGCTCTGGCTTCATGCTGATATTCATTCTTAAGAAAATCCATTTTGGGGGAAAAACATTTTAGTTTCCCTGTAACTGCAAAGTTCCCATTTGAAGCTGAAAAGAAGTGCAAAGATTTCAGATTTGTTATTCCATGTTCCCCTCTTGAACATCAAAAAGACCATCAAATTCTACTTCACCTTTTACAAATAAGAGTAATATAAAATAGTGCCTTATTAGCAAAATGATGCCGAAAATCTCAGTCTATTTATACAGAACCTGATAATGAAACTCAGTGTTGCAACTGATGCCATGATTTAAATGGAAATACACTATAAACTGATGTCATACAATGAAGTGTTACAACATAATAACTATAGAGGAACTAAATTATTTCTATGGTGATCCTGTGTAATTTTGATTTTGGATGGTACCTATCACAGGAGTTTGGTCTAAGAACCTCTCTAGACAATCTCTAGGAATGATTTGTGTATGAATACTCAAGTTGATTATGCAAATTGCTGAGATTAGGATTTTTTTTCATCTTTTATAATGCAGAAGAAATAAACTTCTCTTTGTTCTGTTCTAAAGTCTTTGAGACAGAGCTCCTAAGGCACTCTTAGAGAGTCAGGATAAAAACAAACAATCAACAAAAACAAGCAAAAATAAAAACAAACAAAAGCAAAAATAAACAAAAATCCAAAACCAAAACAAAAAACACCAGGGCAACAAAGCCTCCCATAATAAATAAACCCCAAACAATTTGTCTTCAAATTCTTTAACACTCTCCACTCCTGCAGCCCTCACAATTACACGTTACCCAATACATTCCATTTCTCATCTCTATGAATCATATATTTAAGAATTATCATTACAATCCACATTTATTACACTATCATCAAAATTTTCACAAACTTCATTGCATAAAAATAAAAAACCAACTCCCACCCCAAAATCAAAACAGCATTATCACAACACTGATTGAAAGCGGAAAATTTGTGCTCAATCCACTCCTGTCTTCACCACAATTACAACAGCCAAAATTCCCCATCATCATTCCACTCGCTAGCTGTGTCCCATCCATGTTTTACCCATTGGCTCTCCCAATTACTATGCTCATCTCAAGCTCCTCATGCCCTGTGTTGTGCACTGTCAAGAGCTGTGGTGTGATGACCTTGGCTAGACACCAGGTGCCCACCAAGCTGCTCTATCACTTCACCTCCTCAGCAGAAGAGAGGAGCAGAATGTAAGGGAAAAATAACCTGGTGGGTCAAGGTAAAGGCAGCTTAATAATGCAAAAGCAAAGGCTGTGCACAGTCTGGATGTTGACTGTAAAAGTAAAAAACGTTTTGTTGCAATCCTTTTCTACAGGATACAGGAATTATTGTTTCAATTTAAATGTGGATACAACCTCTAACAATGTTAAGTGTTTTGTTTCCCTATGCCAAAGGGACTATACACGTTAAAAAGTATGAAAGCATCTGAACCAAATATGTTTCTTTGGTCTATTTTATAGCCAAAGAAAATATTAATCTCTTGACCTTGCACATGCAGGCCTGAGAAAGTTCCCTGCAAACATATTTCTCTGAATGTATAATTATCTATTTTCAACTGCAGAGAATAATGTGTCCCATTTTAAATTATGCAAGTATAAATTGCAAGGGACATTGAAAGGTCATATCCTGTCCCTCAAGATAAGATAATTAACAATGTTCTGTACTTGTGGTACAGTCTAAGAAGCATGTTATGCCTCTGTATTGTAATTCCATTTTAAGCATTTGCAAGGCAGTTTCCATATTGACCCATATGGCATGTCCCAGCATTGAATAAATTGAATATAAGGGTGATTTATATCACAGCAGTTCAAGTTCTCTGAGCATATCTGGATCATATCTGTTTTGTTTTTTTGTTTTTTTTTTCTGATGCAAAATCTGGCATCACTCACAAGTAACAGTATTTTCACCCTTTGTTGTTTTTGCTATCTGTGGTAACAGCACTGGAACAGGTTTTCCTGAGATGTTGTGGAGTCTGAATATTCAAAAGTTGTCTGGACACAGTCCTGGGCAGCCTACATTAGGTTCTATTACTCAGTTGGTGGGCTTGGACTGAAGGAGCTCCACAGGTCCATTCCAACATCAGATATTCAGTGATACTGTGGGTCTCCTCTACTTTTACATTCCACTTCTATTTGCTCATTCAGTCAAGGCTATTGAGAATATGGAGGGTATATCCATTTGCTTGATTCTGGAGTCTTCCATGGACTGAAATGTGAATATTTGCTCAGACATGGTCTTCCATGGACTTGAAAGGCAACCTTGCCACCACAGATTTCCCCACAGGCTACAGAAGAATTGCTGCTCTTGCACCTGGAGCATTTCCTCTTTTCCTTCTTCAAAGGCCTTGAGATATGCAGGGCTGTTTTCCATATCTTTTCTTACTCCTTTCTCAGTTCCTGCACAGCCTTTTTTATAATTTCTTAAGTATGTTGTCACAGAGGGACCACCAGCATCACTGACGGTGTCAGTTTTGGCAAGCTTTTGGTCTGGTTTGGAGCTATCACAAAGGTGAGGGACAGGGCAGTTCCCAGTCTTTTCTCACAGAAGTGATTCCTGCAGCCTCCCGGCCACCAAAACCTTGCTGCACAAGCCACAATAGAAGGAATTGTTCTAAACCTACATACACTCTTCACTGTACAATCAGTGAGCTAATTTACCTGGACGTCACAAACAGTATCCTGGTTTCTGGCATGCTTCTGGATATATTTAAGAATCTGTAATGATTTTTTCTTTCCCATCTGATTTCAGCTCATGCTATCAGAAATGCATGTAGAGTCTCTTTGCCTTAGGTCAGATAGATTTTACTCTTTTTGCTGTTTAACCTCTAGTTTATGTGCTAAGTAAAACCTATTTTCTACTGGATGGCATTTGACCTTCAGTTGTCTCTTTTCTTTGTTGTGGAGCCTGGGGTAGTAGGATATTCATGCTTTTGTGCAAAGTCTATCTGTTTCTACAGTTTTGCTTTCACTGTGATGTCACCTAATTATTCTTTGCCTTCAAATCCTGTGTGGTTTTGTTTTTTTCCTAAACAATTAGGCTCAATGGAGGTTTGCTTCTTTTTTGATTGATGTGAGTATTGTTTTAAGTTAATACCTTGAAAGAAATTTTTGCGCAATGCAAATATTTGGAAAGCATATGACACAAAAATGTAGATATTTTTTCATATAAAAAGGTTTTACTATATTTCAAATACAGCCATTAAAAAAAATCTATATGTAAAGATCTATATGCCCTTACATTAGTAAGGTGATAGAGCAAGTGATTTTGGAAGTAATTTCCAAACACGCTAAGGTCAAGAAGGTAGTTGGCCTGGATTTCTAAAAGAGAAATTCAACCAAACTGACAGTCTTGTTCTATAATAAAATTATCAGCTCAGTGGAAATCAATGCCTTTTGTTCCTTAACATTTTCACAGCCAAAATTATGAATTAGAGACAAGATTAATGGACAGTAAAGACCTGGCAGTATGTTGGGCATCTAAGGGTAGAAAACTGTTCACTCTAAGGATTGTGATCAAACACAAGGTCCAGTTGGAGGCCAGTTACTAATGCTTTGTCCCAAGGGTTAATATTGTAGCCAGCAGTGTTTAACACCTTCACTTATCACCTGGATGCTGGGACAGACTGCAACCTCAGCAGGTTTGTGGATGTTACAGAAGCATGAGGAGTGTCTGATCTATCAGAGCAGTGTGTTGACATTCACTGGAACTTCCAGAGGTTACACACAGGAATCTCATTAACTTCAACAAAGGGAAATACATCAGAGGAAGAACAATTCCAAGCACCAGGACAGGCTGGGGTCAATCAGCTGAAAAGCAGCTTGGCAGGGGAGGGTCTGGAAGTCAGGGCTGCCTGCAAGCTGACCATGAGCCAGCAATGTGCCCTTGGAGCAAAAAAGGCTGACAGCCTCCAAGGCTGCATCAGGCAGAGTGTTGCCAGCAGGTTGAGGGAGATGAAAGCCCCTGCCCTGCTGCTTTATTCAGCCTGGGTGAGAAACATCTGCAGTGAGAAACATCTGCACTTCTGCATCCACTGCTGGATGTGATCTGTGATTCAGCAAGGCACTGTGTTGCTTACTGAGGCAAGTCTAGCACAACACCAAAAAGATGACTTAGATCTTGAAGCCCCTAACACACAAGAAGAGGCTGAGAGAGCTGGGAGTGGTCAGCCTGGAGAAGAGAAGGCTCAGGGGGATCTTAACATTGCATTCAAATAATTGATGGCAGTGAGGAGTAAAGAAGACAGAATCAGGCATGTTTCATGATGCATAGTGACAAGACCAGAGACAATGAGCATAAACTGAAACACAGGAAATTGCATGAGGAAAAGTTTTTTATTTTTTTCATGAGAGTCTGATTGAGTACTGGGCCAGGTTTCGCAGGGTCCTTGGTGTCTCCATCCTTGGAGACAAGGAAAACCTGACTTGACATGGTCCCAACCAACCTGCTGTAGGTGACCCTGATCTACCAAGGTGGTTGAACTAGACGGTCTCCAGAGGCACCTGACAACCTCAACCACTCTGTGATTCTATACGCAAATACTTCTAGTTGCCTAATACTTAGGGTATTGAAAACGCTGTGACTGGGAGGCATTTCCTGTTCACTTTAAAAAGTTGTAGTTTCCAATGTCTTTGGTACAGTAGGACTGTTTTTCTTATACTGTACTTTACACTATAGTTTGTACTATTGCAAAACAAGCTTGCCTTCTGGACCAATGATTTGGAAGACTTACTTATGTACTGCTATTATGCTATAACTTTGATTTTTTGTTAGCAAAAATGCCCAAAAAACATTATCTTTTCATTTAAGTCCCATGTAAGGCTTCAAGTTTCTGCAATAAAGGAATCACTTGTAAGCAAATTAGGTGGAAGATAAAAAGACAAATAATAATAATCAGACCCAAGGACAAACTTAGGTAGGAAAAAAATCATCTTTGAAAGTCTGATTTAGGTTGATTCTCTTCTGAAGCTCTCCACTCAGCATGCTAAGCAACAGGTCACAGTTGATGTCACTATTTTTCTACAAAGATCTAGTATTTTTATTGTTATTCTTCTCAGTTCCTTGTTAATAGTAATTTCACCCAACTTCTTCAGGCCTAATATCTTCACCCTAATGCTGCAGATGTTGTTGATTCTCAGTCCTTTCAAGTTTAGCTACTTGTACAAGTCATTTGCACAGAAGCAGCAAATTAGTAATGCTCCACTACAGTAGTTTATTGGAGTTTAATGTACTAGTTCCTCTACATTGGCTTAGTGAAACTATTTCAGATAATATTTAGCAGGAGCTCTACTTTTGCAAATATCAGTCACTTTGCATCTGTTGTACTGTTCACTGTGGTGCTTCAATAGATGTTATTTACTGAAGTTTCATAATGTTCCACTTAAAATCAACTGAAATTGCCCTAATTTTCTTTATTTTTTTAACTGTGAGAATCAAAGTGCCAAAGTTGAGAGGAGCAGCATTTTTGTTTTTTCTTACAGACTTATATAATTTCTGCTGATTAATCCTGTACTAGAGCTCACAAGGGATGTTGTGATTCCTAATGGCTAGAGAAGGACTGTGAATCAAAATTAAGTATATGGCTTTAAACTGCCGAATATTCATATAGCATTTTGTCTTGTCCTGCTTTTTGTTTCAAAATAATTCAAATAATGAGATACAACTTTATCTTGACTTACTTAGGCTGACATTAAACCATGACATCTTGATTACAATCATGAACTGATCAGCATTATTCCTTCAAATTTCAATTTCCATGTCCATTTCTTTGAAAACATGAGAAGCTTTTGCAGTCATGCATGCTGTCAGTGTTGCTTAGGAAATATATCAAGGTCTGGATTAATGACACATAACATTAGAAATCTATCACAGAAACCTCTTTATCTATGGTTTTCCCCTCTAGGCTCTCTTTATAATCAATGGGAAAAGAGCAGAATTTTTCAGAGTATGACTCATTTGACCTATTTTAACTGTCTATTTTAGGTCAAGATGAATCATGATCTGGAAATACTTATTTCTCATCACTGACCAAATTAAAAATGGAGATATGGATGGGATCAAATGAATCCTTGCAATATGTTTGATGTAAATTTACCTGAGATTACTCCACTGCATTAGGGCAGGACAGTACAGATTAAAACATTTTTAGTTAAATGGGGAAAATAGTCCACACTGCTCATACAACTCCATGCACAAAATCTGTATAGAAACCTGAAATTCCAGTTGAATGCTCAAGATGTACCAAAGTTCCACATTTCATCGTTTTATTGTGTTAAGCAAATACATCTTGCATTTTATGATGGTGGATTGTTATAGATTTAAGGAAAGCTATGAGTTTGATTTTCTAACCATGAATACTGGACTAAATACTTGAAATCTTTCTACTATATGAGGAAGATGCTGTAGGCAGTGGATATTGCCAGATTCAGAACTAGTTAGCAGGAAGGAGCACATGGAGTTTTATTCAACATGAGAAACAGACTGAGAATAACATCAGAGAAATCTGTGAAGAAGTATTATATCTTTAAAAAATATCTTCATTAATTAAAATACTTTCAAGCATTCAATAATTTTTTCACACTTATTTTCTGCTCTAAGTCTTTGAAAAACATACAATCTGCTTTTCATTTGCGCAGACTCTTTCCCCTCATAATGTGTTTTTTCATGTTAATGATGTGTTTGGATACAAGACAGCACACACTTGCCCTTCTACAAGATGCAATGAATTTAAAAACCACTCTCATATCTTTTCATGTATAATTGAACTAGAATTTATTTTACTTTCTTTTTCTGTACTTCTATTTGACAGTTCTAGTGGCTGCCTGAAATAGTCTAACTACCTCCAAACTAGTAATCTAGTTATATCTTTGAGTTATCAAATATCTTTGAGTTCCTGGTATTTACAGAAATAGGTGTGCCTGCTTATCTGCCATATTTGTCTATATGCATACACAGAGACACACATACAGCTGAATTATTCCAAACAGGAATTCTAGGAGTAATTTTTTGGTTTATTTGTTTTTCTTTGGAACCGCACAAATAATGCAATTAAAAACATTTGTTAGTAAAAAAAACTACGTTGAAATAAAATAGGAAAGTGTGAGATATGTTAAGAAACAGAAGAAATTCCTTCTATTGAGAGCATTTTATCAGAATTAAGAGGCATATTCAGTCTCTTTCCAGAAGAAACATCTTTTTTAAGATGTGTTTTGACTGTTGCAGTACAGATATAATGACAAAGGTGATCCTTTTCCTTTCCTATAGACACTGATCCACCTTAGTCTCAAAAATCTGCTTGAGTAATGAAATATTGATGAATGTGTTGGAATACTGTCAAAAGGAATATAACTGCATAAAATCTTAAAGGATGGGAATGTAACTTAGCTTAAAATATTATTCTTAATATCTGTGATGTAGGTAGGAGACCACTCTTGTAAAGGGGAAAAAGAAGACAAGATTACCGCAACTAATACAACTAAAGATTAACCCAATTCTAGTGGTTAGAGCAGCCATCTGGGAGAGTAAATGTTTGTGATCCATTTTCCTACATGTGGATATTTTCCCAATGAATTTAAGAAAAGTAGAGTGCTTGGATAAGCATGTCAGAAGATGGCTTTTGAAACAAGAATGTGTGTTCTTTTCCTCACTAAAATTTTTGTTTCAAGTCTTGATCTTCAGGGCAGTAACTCATGCAAGTGCTGCCTTTAATTTAAGGTAAAAGTAAAAATTATCACAAGGACTTGGATAAGTTAGATAATTAAATTTTACCTTTTTTTTTCGGAGAGACAATTTCCCTTCTCAGTCTACACTGTACAGTAGAAAATCTTTCTAAACTACATTAAAAATTTTCTCTGTAATTAAATCTTACTCCTAATCCACCTGTTATTAGCAATGCATTGCAACTTTTCCTAATTGTTTTATGTAAGATCTTTATCCTGTATTCATTGTTTTTTGAGTGCTTTTGGTTTTTTTTATGGGCCTTTTTTCCTCACATTCCTTTCATTTTTCCCGAGGAACAGATTGTTTCAGCTTTATTGTATTCAAAAATTCATTTGTCTTTTACATTGACTTCAATACTTTGGTCTCTTTTAGTTCTCTTGACACAGCTTTATCATTCTAAACAATAAGATTTTATCCCAATCTGTCTGATATTTGGTTTATTTCATTTTAGTAGTTCCTATTCTCAGTAGTCTTGTGTATTTTGAATTAGGTATTACATTACATAGGTAGAATAAAAAACCTCTTAGTACAGGTCATAATTTCTTTACCATTCTCTAAATAAGTTTCAACATTGAGGAAAGCAGAGAGAACTTGGATCTTTAGGATAAATACTTGGGTAATGTTTTCTCAGTGCCACAGGTGGAGTCATGCACTTCGCTCCCAAGAGAGAAGGAACAATATATTTTATTGTTATAACAAAACTCAATAGTAAATGCAATGGTGGCATAATGAGATTTGATGGCAAGTTACACAAGTATCTACTGTACAGGGGACAAAGTAAGACAAAACTGTGAGAGATCCACCTATTGAGTCATGAAGTTCAGAAAGGAGCCCCTTGCATTCTAAACTCCTTCTCAGAGTGCAGCTGGATTCACTCCAAGTTCAAACTTGAAATGTTTTTTTTTTGTGTAAATGATGCTATACACTCAATATGTCCTTTACATCATTTATCAAAGATTACAAAATTTCATTTTACTTATTCCCAAGTCACTTACTGAGTATCTGATTCTATAAGGAATCTATCACACTCTGGGAAAAACCTTGAGAGGTGTCCCTGCTCCAGGGGAGATCCTGGCATACAGCCCACAGCCATGAAGGAGAGTTAAATAGGCAGTGGGCCCTTACTATTTATGGAGTACAATGATTGCCTAATATTTGCATACAAGCCATATTTTATTTGGCACATGCTCAAATTAGCCCTTGGCTGTTGTATTTCCCATCTTCCCTGAATCCACTTCAAGAGGGAGGAGCCATCACGACGAGTCACATTCATTAGAACTACCACAGGTACTTATCACTTGAGAAGAGTTATGGGAATTAAAGGTCTGGCTGGGGGACAGGGAGCACACCATCTCTCTCAACAAGTGCAGACTGTGTGGTACAAAGTCTTCTCAGATTCCGAAACTATGCATCAAAGGTGAGACCAGGACAAAGTAAGAATTGTTGAAGCCTATTTAATAGTTACTGTAATCCTTTGATTTACAGAATCTACTGTCACAGCACAACCGCTGAAGAAAAAAAGCAAAATTCATTTCACAAGGCATTTCAAAGAAAGAAGAAAGCATTATATTTCATCATAAGTTTCTGCACTTTTAAATGAAAAATAATATTTGTATTACAAGGAAAGAAAAAATACGTTTCTTCAGATCTAAAAGGCAAGTATTAAAGTATGGTAAACAGTAGTATTTTTTTTCTACTAAAATAAATATAAAGCAGATCTTCAGTGAAATATGAAAACATTTTTTTCTGTAATACTGAACCCCACTAATTTTCTCATGCACCTGTAGTTTTTCATGCAATTCAGATGTGTTTTGTTATATCATTGATGTCTTCATAAAATTCTCAACAGGAATTAAAAAAAACCCAACCAAAGGAAAAAAAACAACCAAACCAAAACAAAACCCCAAACCCAAGTCAGTAAGAAACAATTTTCCTAAAAGTTTGCATCTTTCGCATGGGATAAGGGCTAAGGAGAAATGTAAAAAAGGGAGAGAGACATTTATTGGTTCCTTCTCAGCCTTGAGCCTGGAGACAGAGAGCATCATATCATGATGATTCTAGTTTTGAACTACCATGATTTTTGTCTTGATTTATCTTGAAATTCTCAGTCAGTTTTAGAATAAGGGTTATAGAAATGCTTGCTGTGTCTTCTCATTTTCTGGAGCTAGACAGACTGTGTCCATCTTCATCCAAAGACTCTATACATTGCCTTCTATGCAGATTCAAGCATTCCTTAAAATTACCTGAAATTTTTCTTGGTTTTCCATTTTCATTCCTGATATTTTGCCCTCCAAACACCTCAAAATAACCCACAGGAGCACAAAAGGGTTGCAAAGAGAGCAATAGATTTGTCTGAAATACCATTTTTCATTGCCCATAGGTTTCAGTTTTGGAACCAAGACCAATGGATAAATAATCTTTATTTTAACATGTTGCTAGATTCTAACTGGAAATTATTTTCATGTGCTTCTTGAAATGAAGCTTTCAGTGTTCACGCTGAAGGGAGTTTAAAAACAGCAAGCCTATTTCTTTTCAGAACTCTGAAACCATGCATCAAACAACACAGGAATGTAAATGAAAGGGAAATTAAAGACTAATTTCCTGATTTTTAAATTTAACTAGGAAACTGCTTCAGCAAAAAAGAACTAAAGCTACATTAATAAAATATGAAGGAGGACAGCAAGGCGGAAGTATTAAAACCTTTTTCTTTATACGTGCTTGAAAAATAAGTGATTTTAATGATCTTACACATTTACAGTCATTCTAGCTGCATATTGCTACAGAAGAATATACAGCTAAATTTAGATGTAAACTCCAATTTACATTGAGTGCATTGAGTAGCCTGAAATGTATGATATATCTCAGTTCATTGCCATTGTTTCAGGACTCCACTGGCAAAACTCACATGGACTGATGACTCTGCTGCTAATGCAGGTAGATGTCTATTGCTGTTTGAGAATGGGGGTTCTACACAGGTGCATACTATCCTCATAAAACAGAAAATATGAAGAGCAGTGAGAAAAAAATGAGGTTTTTTTTTTCTAAATCTGGTCAATTGACCAACCCATTCCCAATTGTGGTATATTTCTGTTCTGGTTAACCTATACTCAATTTTCCAGGAGGAAAAAAAGAAAAAAAAAAAAAGGGAAAAAAAAAAAAAAAAAAGAGAAAAAAAAGAGAGAGTGGTTAGTATGACATCTATGCATTTACTGATCTACTGATCTCAGAATAAGACACAGAAGGTTTTTCAAGATTACTGGAAAGGCAATTAAGAATATAAGAATAAAGATGTTATTGCTAGTTCAGATAGTCCATAGTAGCATATTACCTGGTGTTTTGGGAGGAAAGAAGAAGGGAGCACCTCTTTTTGCTTATCATCTTCAAATTTTTCTCCAGGACATGTGTTAAGTGTTACTGACAACTATTGGGCCAAGTGGATCTTTAATCTGACCTTTTACAGCCATTCTTAAGTTCCTGTGTCTTCAGAAGCCTATAAGATGCAGAAGATACCAGAAGACAGGAAGATGCTAATTAATATTTGTAATTAAAGAGCTTGAGAAAAGGGACATTAAGAACCTCAAAAATATCATGGTACACCCCTGGATGATGATGTAATATTCCATTGCAAAGAAATAACACCTAGTAGGAAGGAAAGGAGGGGTGTTCTGTACAGCAAAAATTAGAGCCTTTACTCAATCTCTTATACAACACCAGAAGAAGGGGACAGGAGAAAAAAACATCCATTAGAAAATAAAAGAGAAAGGGGGGAAAAGCAAGAACAGTGTTAATTTTAAGTTAGGATTGAAATATCTTCAAAGAGAATATAAATGAATGTGATTTGGGGCCTAATCTTAACAAGGTATTTGTTTTCTCTCTTTTGTAACTTCATCCCAGTGCTGAATGATTGTTTTGGTACTCACTGAATTTGCTGTAAAATGAAAATATATTTATATATAATGTAACAGTAAAACTGGTTCCTTGAATGATGATCTAAAGATTCAGCAGTTACCTTCTGCTGCTGTGACCAGTAAAATCAAACTTACTGAGATGCTCTAGTGGGGACATTTCCTGACTAATTGGGCTAATTTCTACTTATCGTTCTGAATCAGAGTTAGAGCCATGAGATCTTGAAAAGGACAACTAAAAAAAAAAAAAAGTTTTATTTGTACAAATGATAACTATATAACTTCCATAGAATTAACAAAAAAAATTTGAAGGACAAATCTGAGTACAGTATTCATGATGAAAAATGCTTCAGAGGGGGTGAAATGGGAAAAAGAAACAAAGGGATGCTAATGGCCAAGAATATCACAACTAAGTATCTTGCTTTTTCCTTTTTTCACTTACTTCGCTTCTGCAAGTTAAACTTCAAAATTTAGTTTAAGGGCTTATTTATTTCTTTTTAGCATTGATTACTCTGACTTCATTGCTCCTAATTTTTTCTGTGGTTCATAAATAGAAGTTTAATAAAGTTCTGTTCTTGTTAAGCACTTGTTGTTGGCCTTATTGCTATTCACTTAATTGTAAGGAAATGCGAAAAGACAGGTGTACCAGAAGCTTTTATTAAGGTATCAAGAACCAGCAAGCTATCTACACAAGCCAATTAAATGGCACTGCATGTCCCCAAAGTAGAAAGCACACAGTGTTGCACGTAAGTTGATATTTTATTCAGCAAATAAATCAACCCTTACCCAACATACTCCATAAAACTAATCAAGCACAATATACTCCATATGGATTAGCAGTCCCTTCACCCCAGGTATATTAAAAAACATGTGGAAAGCTTCTTTAGCTCTCTATAAGCTAACACTGAAAGATGTTCCTTGGTATTTCACAATCCAATAAACCATGTGTGCGCTGGTAATCCATCACTCATTGAAACTACAATATGTATCATGTATTCAAGGACTTCCTACTTTCCAGGCCTTCCTTGACCATGGATTCATGTGAGTTCACAGAATACTTTCTGTCTGCATGAATTGGTAAAGAAGTCCATGAATGTATAAGAAACTCTGGTGAATCAAATGCTTCAACTCTGTAGAGCACTGAAGAGCACACACACATATTCCATTTACATATAGAACTCACAAAAAATACAGTTTCTGTTACACAGGGTATAATTTTTTATTCAGTTTTTGCCCATGAAGTATTATTTTATATCTAGAATCCTGCTTTTGAATGTAAACTAAAGCCAAATGGCTTTAGGGTGCCCAGATGCACAGCCTCCAAAGAGTCATCAGGACTTCAGGCTGAGTCCTGCCCCCTTGTGGGCTTGGGAAAGCTCTTGAAACAAGAGGTGCTTTGAAGGATATATCATAGATATAAAAAGCTAGCATTCTCTTTACTGGACTGTTGCATTCAAGTCTTATTATAATGAAAGTAATTTTGGATGCAAGTCCAATTTCAGCTGTCAAAATAAGCACTCCACCATCACTCTGCAGCTGGAGAGAGGAGAAAACAGTTTTCACTGGGGCCTTTATATATTTATATTCTGTATTAGACAAAAAGAGGAAGGATTCTTCCATATAAAGAGTAAAAGCAATGGTTACAGCACAATTTTGGAAAGGAAAAAGCACCAAGCAGAATAAGCACACTAGCTCTCAGAGCATTGTGATGATGTGATCGGTACTGCCAGCAGCTTTCACATTATCATAAAAAAAAAAAATAAAATGGGTCTACTGCCCCTTCAAACAAAGGAAAATGCATAAATAAACTATTTCTTCAGATCAGTATTGTCATCAGTTTTCACATTATCATTAAAAAAAAATGGGTCTACTGCCCCTTCAAACAATGGAAGACGTATAAATAAACTATTTCTTCAGCGGTAGGGTGGTGCAGACAGATAATGGTTAACACAATGGCTCTAGCCCATCTTGGAAATCCCACTCCCTGCAGGACAAAACTGTCAGGACTCTGAAAACACCGAGGACCCTGACTGTCCTACCCTGCCCTCTCACCCCCCTGCCCACTTCAGCCCTGTCCGTGCCACAGCTGCAGTGTGGAATGTCGGTCCCCAGCTCCTCCCAGCCCTGCCCTGCGTGGCTGCCCATGGGCCCCACTGAACCCATCACCATCACCAGGGAGATGGCCAATGCCCAGGGCTGTGGCTGCCTCTGGCACCCTCCTGGCTTCCCTCTCTTGCCTGGGGCAATGAAGCAAATCCTGGCTGCTAGGCCCTGCCATTATGGGGAGACCCTGATCCTCCCAGGGAGCCCCCAGCAAACAAGGAGTCAGTCTCTCTCTTCTCCCTGTCAAAAATGCTATCCCCTTCATATGCCCGCAATGACAGGGAAAAATATTCTCAGCTGACCGTGACAGTCCTCCAGTACTGCCAGCCAGAGTTGATTTTCCAACATCAGAATTATTATCACGTGTTTGTGACAACAAGAGATGTCACAAACATCTCTTGTGAAAATGTCCAGTTTCCATGGAAGGACTGTAGCTTTTTCAGTCAGGAGTGCTGGCATGTCGAAGGAAGGGGACCAGGACACCAGATGGTTCATCACAGGTCCAGTTTATTGAAGAAAGCATCAAACACTTATACAGCAAGTAATAAGCTTATGAATATTCTGTAAGCCAAGCGATCTATTGGTTAAACTATACCATCAACTCTTCCTCATTCCTTTGGGCCTACGTTCTCTACTTCTCATGTCTCTCTGTCCACTTTGTTATCATACTCAGCTAGGCCCGAGGACACGCTATCTTGCAGGTGCAGGACTTGGAATTAGCCACAGCTTTGTACTTTTCCAGTCTCTAAATTCCCAGCTAAATTCCCAACACTGGCATCCCACTCACATTGAAGGCATGAGGGTCAAGGAAACCTAGACTGCATGAAAGTGTCAGCTGATACGGAAGTTCTGGAGCACTGCTTTTCATTGCAAATTTGGGAAATAATATGATTGCATATTAATTATTATTTTTCATAATCCCTGGAGGTTTTGTCATATACATTTGTTTGATATACATCATTCCATTCAGTATCTTTTGATATTGCAATGACCAGAGGGCCTTCTTCCCCAAAGGTCCACAGATCTCTTCCTGCTCCCTTAGCAGCAATCCTGTAGTTCAATGTATCTGACTACTTCCACAACACAAAATGAACAACAACATGGGCTAGACAGGCCTCCTGCACTGTCAGGAGCTGAATATGGAATGTGAGACTCTTTGCTAAATGTCATTTGTTTCATATGACATTAAGGAGGCCAATTTGCCTCCCTATATTCTGGCATTAGGGCTTGAATACCAACAAGGTCAGTGCAGGTACAGGTCAGGCACATTTGGAAGGTCTAACAGTTAATTTTCCTACTGTGATTTGATGGGCTGAACTCCAGAGCTTAAAGCTCCTTAATGGTACAGAAAATTACTGCCTTCACCAACATTTCTCCAGCCAGATTGCTGCTTTTTATGGAATACCCTGCTGCAATGCCAAGTACTTGCCAAACGCCCCAGCAGTGAAAACAAATCAGCTTTAGGATACAATTTCAGGTACTGCCTATGTACTTTTCTAAGACATAGATGTTCCATGTTTTTTTGCACAGAAAACTATCTGAAACACTACAGAATCTTCCCAGAGCCAGAAGCTGGCAAAGTCAATGTAACAGTCAATAGAAGACTTAAGGTCTTGCATTTTTTTATTAGCTTCCCCTATGGTTTCTCCTATTTTTTAAGTAATACACTTGTAGCCTCATCTGACTGAAGCAGGTGATCCATTAATGGCTGTATTCATTTATTTAAATGCAATGCCAAGAGGATACAGAGCACAGGAAGCAGCAGAAGATCACTAGGCTTGCAGCTTTCACAAATCATTCTGTCTGGAGTAATAATGGGCTTTGTTTCTTCCAGCTTTTAAAGATTACAGCTTTGGAGTTCACACAGAAAAAAAGCTGGTCCTTCAGTTTGTGAATAACTACCGTCTTTCTACAGAGAGCAGCCAGAACTTACTGGAACATGGAGTTTTACAGCAGGGCTTGCTTCTGCACTTTGGCAATCTCCGGAACACTAGAAAAGAGCTGCTGGGATTAAAGCTATGAATACAGAAGTAGCAGATGTGAAGAAAATAGCATGTAAATGTATGATGGGTCAAGATGTAAGAACATGCTGCCAGCAATGAAAAGATGCTGTAGGAGAAGAGAAATAGTTTACCCTCTGCATATATTACACACACCATGGTGAATTAATCATTCCGTGAGAGAAATGATGCTTGAGGAAACTTGCTTGGCTCTGAAATCTGGATTCCATTTTGGCACAGAAGTTTGATATGAATATTTGCAAGTTAATTTATATGGACAAGATTGAGTGACTTTCACTTAAAAAAAAAAAAAAAAAAGCAAAAAAAACTCCAACACCTGCTATATACAGGTTTTACTGTCTGAAAACATGAACAGGAATCAAAAGAATATAAAACTGCATGTTTTTCAGGTCGTAGCTAGTTTGGATATCTCATATGTAACTTGATAAACAAGCAATGGTCATGCTACTTTAGTCACTGAAGGATAATTAACTTTGCTGAACTGTGTGTGCTTCTGGGTTAATGATGTATTCAACATCATAGCTAAAGACAGCTCTTGCCCAGCTGCTTGGTGTTCAAAACACTTGAATGGCTGAACATGCTCAGTGTAATCTATTTCAGTTTGCTGTCAGAGCTGAGCACTACAAATGCTGAGCTTTCTTAAACTGCTCAACCTCCTGGATGAAAAATTTCTGTCCTCTTTATTCTCTGTGCCATCTCTTCCTCAGCATTAAAAAAGGGGCAGCTGTCCTGTAGCTAGAAATAAAAAGGATCTATTCCATTTTATTATTAATGGAAATTAGCAGCAGCCATCAAAAAGAGAAGTTAAATGCTTTTTGAAGCTACAGAGTCTATATTTTATTTTTCTATGGCTTGTCAGTATGCTCTTTCTTATACTGCTGCTTTAAAAGTTGTGAATTTAAGTGTTACTTTACCTTACCTGATCCAACACTCTTTTCAGGGTGAAACAACAATGCCATTAATGAATGGTTTGCAGCTCAGTGCTAATGCTTAACATCTATCTAGTTTTTATTACCTCTCTGAAAACTCTATGAAAAAAGAGTTGGTTTTATCAGTAAAAATGAAAAAAAAAAAAAAAAAATCCTATGATATTCCTCTTAGCTCTATATTTATATATTTGAACTTCTAAGTTGGAAGCCTGTCAGTACATATTTTTTTCCTAGAGCGTAAAACAAAGTGGTAAATAAAATGTAGAAGAATTAGGTACAAATAGCATATAATTTATTTATGCTTGAAATTTTGAGTACAAGGACCAGCCAAATGGCAAGACAGACCAAAGAAAGATTCCAAAAAATATGCCTTTGTAGAAATGAAAATTTGGATGGGGAAACAAGGAATGTAGTTTCAACTAAGAAGTGGACAAGTAGTAGCCATTTACTCCATTGATCTACCACTTACCTTTTCCCATGACCTGGAGGTTGCACTTGCTAAATTCACTGAGGAAATCATCCTCACCTGAGCTTAATGTCTGACATTTGCACTGTTGCAGAGTATTTGAAAGCCAATTATCAATATAAGTTCTCCTGTTTGGTCGTGATGAATAAAGCATGTTAGTCTCTAAACAGCATCTTTTGCAAAGTGATAGCTGCTTGGTGAAAAACTGAAGTAGTTAAATATCTTTTCTAGTACACAGGCCTTGATCTCAAGTACTGTGTGTGCTGTTTCTTCTGCCATCAACTGCTTTGCTACAATATCACAATTAATTTAATTAGAGATTTCCAAATTTGCACCAGTGTGAGTGTGCAATAGTGTGAAATTCAATTAGAAGTGAGCTGGAAATTCATCATAAAATTAATGATATTTATTGAAAATTCATTAATTACCCTTGAGTTGATGTGCTACAAAGACCTTTTTTTTCTATTCACTTCCAAATCTGCAGCTTTTACTAAATTGCCACCTGCACAGTTATGGAACACCAAGGAGAGCTTCTGTAGTACAGGTGGATTGAATGGATTGCAGCATGATTTTCACATGTCCATCAGCCATGACAAGAATACAACAAAAGGCCTTGTAGAATCCAGACCAATAATCCAGGAGAAGTTATTGAGAAAACAGATAAAATATCAATGTATGATGGATCATACTGAGAAACCTGTTGTTTTCAAGAGAACAAGGCAAAATAAGGTTCTTTTTGGGGAAAAAAAAAGCTATAAACCAAACAAAAACAAAAACCCACTGCTATTATTTTTTAAGATTACATATACACATGGTTAGCTTAATTATGGGAGAGAGAGCAAGATCAAAGCTTTGTTTAAAATACACTGGGTGAGATGAGTTGTAATACAGCAAAAGGAGATCAAGCTTGGAATTTGAAAGCAAAAACAAGTAAGAAAGGAAAAAGCACTCATTCAATTTTAAAAAATAATCTTTTAGTAGCTGCACTATGTTAAGCAATCATCAGAAGTCCATGTTTTTGAAGTAGCTTTTAAAAAGAAGTTAAGCAGAAAGTCCTAATAAGTTATCTGAAAGTCCTACTAAGTTATCTGTCCAGAACTTTTACGTCTGACTTCCTTATTGCAGAAGAGCATAGTGATTGACCAGCTTTAGGAGTTACACTGAAAATACTGTAGTTTACAAGAATCTATGTTTTAGAAATTTATGAGTGTTATACTCCAGGTAAAGTGCAACATTCTTGAACATATTTGTTTGTATTAAGCTCATATGTAAAATTCAGATTAAGAGTTTTTACTGTCATTACCATTTTTTGTAACAATAAGCTAATTTTATATTATCTTTATATTAATCAAATTTCTATGTTACTTATACTATGATTTTTTTATTTAATATTCATTTATTTATTTTTATATATGATGTGTAAATATATTATATATGAATTTTCATATATACTTTTTTTTTTTTGAAACCTGTTTATTTGTTTATTTTGCATTTACATTCTTTATATTTGTGGATCAAGGAATGTGTTTTCCAGTCCAGCTTAAGGTTTTTTCAACTCAGGCGGCATACAAATCCATATACCTATATGTTAACAATAGGAGTTACCCTATTCTTCCAAGTCTGGTAGTGTTCACACCTTCTCAAGAGCCTTGTTGTTTACTGTAGTTGCTTATTTGTAGAAGAGATTGTATTGACTTTTTTTTTCATTGTCAAACATAATTCTGGGTGAAACACAGAGCCTAAAAGAAACGAGGAACAATTAATATCACCTTCTACAACTCCTTCTCTTTTCAAGTTGTGTTAAATAAATTATTATATACTCCAAGATTTAAAGCCCAGCAAGAATCCAAAGCCTTCTACAGTCCTTGTAATGTTGCAGTTTAAAGGCAAACAGTTCTGTCCCCATAGGCAACACTTTTGAAGCTTCTCATCTCAAAGAGAATTTAGCCTTTTAATTGAAAAGGCAGGTTTTATTAAAATATTTTTGATCAAACTGAAGTAAAACCAGATTTTTACAAACTGGCCTCTTGTAAGTGGACACATGTCTATGTGTATGGTTATGCTTGAGTAACTGGAAATAAAAAAGAAGCAGTTTTACAAAAAGCAACTATTATATTTGAAGCATATAAATACAAATCCTATGACATTGTGAAGCTATCCTGCAGGTTTTCTCTAAATGGGTAAATCTCTGACTGCTGCACACACCATCTGAGTGTATCCACACATAACTATTAAAAAAATGTGTGGATGTTGGCACTTGGGGACATGGCTTAATGCTGGTAACATGGCAGTGCTGGGTTAACAGTTGGAATTTATCTGAAAAGCCCCTAATGATTCTATGATTCTAACTCTGTATCTATCATTTAAAGGGAAGTTTTCTGTGTTGCAGTTTGTAATATATAGTAATAGTTGTTATTCAGAACTGCCACTGGTTTCAGAGAACAGCTTCTCAGGCAACAAAGATCTAAATATTTGTTAAGTATTTTAAATGAATGCTATTCTGAAGGAAAGCTTAACAAGTAACTTTTGCACCAAGGAATACTGCCTTAACCACAGACTTTTCTTGACTGGGGTCAATATTAGAGATTATTGTGTTTTCCAGGGGAAATTTTCAACTTTTGGCAGAAAGAAGTAAACAGGAACTGATTTGATTGCAGTATTTCAGCCTTGTTCAGTTTGTTACATAGTTGTAGAACAGCTGAGCTTGGCAGGCACTACTGGAGATCAAACAGTCTAACCACCTTGCTCAAGCAGAGTCACCCACAGAAGTTTTTCCAGAGCTGTATCTGATCAGATTTTCAATTTCTCCACATTTGGAGACTCTACAACCTCTCTCTGAAACCTCTCATAAAACTAAAAAATGCTCTTCTTATATTTAATGGAATTCCCTGTTTTTCAGTTTGTGCCCACTCCCTCTTGTTTCATAACCAGGCATCACTGAGAGGAGTCTGGCTCCATCTTTTTTTCCTTCTTTCATGAAGAATTTAAAAACATTTACAAGATAGCTCTGAGTTGCTCTTCTCCACCTGAATAGTCTCAGCCCTCTCAGCCTCTCCACATATGACAGATGCTCCAAGCTCTTAACCATCTCCATGTCCCTTGAGTGGACTATTTCTTGTATTTCCATGTTTCTTTTGTACTGAGGAGCCCAGATCTGGACACAGCACTTTAAATGTTTCTCACCAAGGCTGAGCAGAGGGTGAGGATAATCTCCCAGTGATCCATAAAGTTGCCATCTCGGGTTTTTAAGAATCTTCTCACCCAGGTTGTACCAGCTGTATGATGCTCTCATAATCTTTAATGTCTCTTCCAGACAAAACTATTCTATAACTCCTCTATAAAGTACAGTAAATGCAACTGTACTTAAAACATAGGAACTATTGCTTGTCCAATTTCTAAGCCCATGCCATCAGGCATTTATTTAAATCTATATGATTAAGGCGAATTACCTTTTATTATTCTATTTTAATTCACAAAACATCTTGGAAGTACTCATGGAAAGAAATAAATTGAAGAACAAATAGAAAATAAATTAAAGGTAGAATCATAGATGATTGAAAGTCTAATAATGTAAAGGAGATTAAACATTGAAAAGACCATGAATAGGGAGTATATGAATAGAAGCAGAATCAGAGTTCAGTACATCATCTTTACTATATACCTAAGTGAATTTCAGATTTTTATCTGAATTTTATATGTAAGAGAGAACATAGGGAATTATTGCAGAAATCACCCACTTTCACAGCAGATGCAGATTCCTTCTTGCATTATTTATTAGTCCCAAAAAATGTGTTTTTATGTTTTTTTATTTCAGTGGTTCTTTTCTCCACATGCTTCAGAAGTCAATAAAATAAATTTAATCTCTTCTTCTCCATGGGAGTGACATCACTGGCTGAGTAAGATTTCCTGAGACTAGGAAAATTCTCAAGAAGGTTTGTCTCAATAATCTCTTTTTAACTTAGGTAGAAAAGAATTGAAACATTTCCAAGAGAGCCATAAGCATTTTTATTATCACACAAAATGGAGAACCAAAATTGTCAGTGGGGAAAATGAGAGCAATATTATGCACAGGAGTCAGGTTTTAAGAAGAAACAATTACTTGTGAAGTCACTAATTCTATCTGTGAGTCTTCTTTCAATCCCAATTTAGGCAACCCTTTGACTCTAATGTATATTGGATGAAAATGCCATTTCTGCAATCCAATGACTCTGAGAATAATTATTTGGCACATACTCTTCTTTATAATTTTAAATATGTCTCTTTTTTCATGTCACTTGTACAAGGATTTATGGGAGGTTATAGGAGAAGTATTTCTCCCTTCACTGGATATTTTCGTCTGTTGAAGAGTTTGTACCTGAGTAGTTCAAGACTAATTCTTCTTTCTTAGAGTAAAATATATAGTCAGAGAGACAGATCTTTTGTGTTTATGACCAGTGTAAAACATTATATAGGTTATGTGTGGCAACAAAGGAATGGACTTTATAATTTCCAATTGTTCACCCAAGTCTGATTTCCTTATACGACCACTGCATGATTGCTGGCATACATCTCCTAATTTAGAACTTCTCTAGTGAGTCTTTTAATGATAGAATGAACTTATAAATTTCTCTGGTTGTAGTGTCTCAAGGCCAAATCAGTCTTAATTTGATACAGCTAAAAAAAAAGGAGCATTCCAATCTTTTAATGGTATACACCTCCATTTTGGTCTTTCTTTCAGTTTATGTGACAGTAGAATTTTACCATGAAATGCTGCAAAGATAACTCATAAACTTCCCAAAGATTCTAAGCACGTAAAAACTCAGACTAACAACATTTTGTCTGTACCTGTCCCCCTGGCAAGCTCCATTCAGCTCATTGGCATTCTGTTTTGCCCACTTGCCTCTGGTGCTTTGTAACTTAATCCACTGCATTCTTACTGACACTTGGAGGAATATCAGATCCTTAACACCCTCTTTTGTTCAAAACCTGAGTTTTCAGAGCAACGAATTATGCCATAGAAGAGGGAGTGTGACAGTTTTGCCTCTCCCATGTTGATGGTCAAGTCTCTTTGGAGAGCCTTGCGTCTGACAGTTGGTCACATTTCCCTTTAAAAGGTTCACCCTGATTCAATTTTCAAAATCAAGCATTTTAAAATCAACCAAATTTGAAGTTTTACAAATAAAAGAAAATTGGGCTGGGGGAAGCAGCCCATGATTTCTGAAGAGTCAGCTTCAGAAATTATGTTTCAGCTTGGATTACTAATGTTATGAAGACCTAGCCCAGCTTTCTCTGTGAATGTGTCAGGTTTATGATATGTGAAATTCACTGCTTAACTACTAAACTGATAAATATTAACTTACTGATACTGATTACCTAATAGATATTAGAATGATTTATTTTCTAACTGTAGTACAGTGTTTTTAATGTGTATCTCTACAGGTCCCAGTACAGTGAATAACAACTGTGATTGAAATCACAATTTTAATACTACTAATAATGATGCAGATACGTTTAATGGACTGTCAAATGGGGATGAGCCTCTTATTTCTGTGGGATGTTATTATCACATTAATGCCTACACCTGAAAAGCTTTAATGGTATGTTAATCCTGAAGATCTGTTTCACTATTAAACACAGATCTAAAAATCCTAACTATAATTCTAAATAATGGGCTTCATAAAATATAACTTCACTTTTATAAACTGAGATCATTCTGGGTTCACTAGCGATAGACAACTAAAAGACAATACAAAGAGTGTTGGAGTCCTCCACTCTAGCACCTCACAAAATAAATCCTTTGCAATTTAATCTCAGGAAAGAGAGGAGGTTGTTGATAAGTTCAAAGGGGATGATTTTGACCTTACAAGAAATAAACCCATAATTTATTAAATAGATGGAAATTCTTTACTGCAAAATGTAGTTTAAATGAATTACTAGATCTAACCCATTTGCAGTCTTGCACCTCTGTACCTCTATGGAATACAATTCTGGCACCACAAATGGCTGTGAAAGTGGAGTAGCCACAAAACTCAGGTAGTGCTTTATCACTACATTTGCAATAATGTCAAGCAGGTTTTTACAAGTAAATAAGAAAATATGTGGATTATTAAGAATTGTATGTTAACTTAAGCAGGCCTTTAAGTATTTAATTTCAAAATTATTTTTTACTTTTTGGACATTCCATTTGTTTTCCAAAATATTTTTGAGGTTTTTCAGGTTTTTCAGGTTTGTGGGTTTGTTTTTGCTTTTTAATTTGTATTAAAAAGTAGCTCCTTGGTAAAAAAACCCTCCAAGATTTTCTGAGAAACAATGATTCAAATTTTCAATATACATCCTTTTACTTGTGATGAGAATTTTAACCTTTTTTAAAAGTTTTCTATTGAAGAAGAAAAGAAAATACACAGAAATCATAAAAAGATCCAAAAGTGGATATAGAAAATGTACAATAATCTTTTGATTACAATGGCAAAAATATTCAATATAAATTTTTCCAAGAACGAATACAGTTAAAATAATTCCATAGCTAAAATGACTCACTGTGTTCTAATTCTCAGATACTTCTTTGAATTCTTGGGAAAGCTTGCCTTTGAGAGCTCTTGTCTTCTGCAACAATGTGAGCCACTCAGTCCTCATCTGGGACACCCTTGCTCCTGAGACAGAAATATATAAAGCAGGACAGTGTGATGTGCTGTCATATATAGTGACTTTCAGGTATAAGTTTATCATACCATAATTTGTGGCATAAATTGTTAGAAGCAGTAGATAAGCATTTCTAATTTAACTGCATATGACTTGAGTGAATGATATTTTCATTTTGAGACAACATAAAATAAAAGAATTTAAGTTCATTTTGGTTTTTTTTTTGTTTTGTTTTATTCTGACTCTGTTAACAAATCTGTCACTACTTCAAAAGATGATATATACAATCCTAAAATCATTTTGGTTGGAAAAGACCTCTGAGACCATTGAACCAAACAACCTAACACTGCCAAGACCATCACTGAACCACATCTCGAAGCACAACATTTATTTACATTTAAGTACTTAACATTTAAGTACTTCCAGGGATGCTAACTTTACCATTTTCCTGGGCAGCCTGTTCTAATGTTTGACAATCCTTTTATAAAAGAAATTTTTTTCTAATATGAAATCCAAAGTTCCCCCGGCCCAATTTGAGACCATTTCCTCTTGTCCTGTTGCTAGATATGTGGGAGAAGAGACTGACCCACACCTGGCTGCCATCTCCTTTCAAGCAGTTGTAGAGAGAAATAAGGTTCTGTCTAAGCAAGCCTCCTTTTCTCCAGGATGAACAACCTCAGTTCCCTCAGCTGATCTTCATAAGACTTGTGCTCCAGACCCTCCCCCAGTTTCATTGTTCCTCTCTGGACAGGCTGCTATGATCCCACTTCTAAAATAATGTTAGGGTCTGATTATTAAAAGATGCCTCTGTCTGAATTAGGTGCAAAGGAGACCATATGCCAAAGGGAAAAGCAAGGATTTTATTTAAGTAAGGGATTTTATTGAAGGAGAGAGTGAAAGAGAGAGAGAAATAAGAAGAGATGAGAGGAAGAAAAAGGATAGAAAAAGAGAGACAGATTATAGTCTTTATCACATGGATTCCTGCATCACATCCACATCTGGCCCTTCTTCTGCTCTGCGCAGTCATAGGAGTTCCCAGAGTGCTCTTCAGGAGGTACCACTTTTGTACAGTCCAAGTCCTGGGTATCCAGAGGCATGCATGCTGTTCCCACAACTTGGGATGGTATGTCTACAAAGACTTAACCCCTTTCTTACAGTTAGCCATGGTGGGAATTTTTTCTGAACAGGTTACCCAGTTCTGCCTCACCAGGCCTGACATCTTCCTGTTGTTACCATCTGTGCTTTTCCCACTCTGCACAGTGTTATGATGTCCAGTGTGCAAATTCCAAACCTTTCACCCTGTTTAGGCTTGAAATAAGCATCTTACTTTTTTCCATCTGTGCCTGTTGCATTGGCTTATTTTGCACAAACTTCTCTCTTCAAGATATTTTATTGCGTTCTTTAGGTCTTGACACAGTCTACAGTCCCTCAATATCTCTCTTATAGTGAGAGGCCCAGAACTGAACCCAGGATATGAGAGTGTGGCAGCACCTTGTGCTGGGGCACAGGGGGACAGTCACTGTCCTGGTCCTGATGGTCACACTACAAGCCAGGATGTCATTGGCCTTTCCTTCTGATTCATATGCAGGCCTTGTCAAACTCCAGGTTCCTTTTCCACTGGGCAGCTTTCCAGACACTCCTTCTCCAGGCCCACAGCATTGCATAGGATTGTGACTGAAGAGGAGGAACCCAACACTTAACTTTATTACACATCACACAGGTGGCCTCAGACCATTGATTCAGCCTGTTCAGATCCCTCTGCAGAACTTTCCTGCCCTCCAGCAGATCAACTCTCCTGCACAGTTTGGTGCTGTCTGCAAACTGTCTGAAGGAACACTCAATCCCCTTGTGCAAATCATAGATGAAGATATTAGACAGGACTAGCCCAATGCTGATCCTGGGGAGCACCACTATGCATTCTATAACAAGGGAAGATGCACCCTACTTAGTTGTATAAGTGCATCACTTACCTCTTTTTTCTGTCTGAGGAAATAAAAGGGTTCCTCTCCTTTCCTTTCAGCAGCTACCACCCAGCAATACGGGACCAGAGAGCTCAAACTGGAGGTCAACTTATTTCAGGTTTTCCTACTTTTACATGCATATTTACTCAAGTAAATACTCAAGTCCAGATCTGTTCCTTCTTTTCCAAAGTACACTAGCAGTACTGACAGAAGACCATGCCTTAAAAGGCTGCAGCATGTTAGTCTGAGGGGGCTTTGGTTTGGTTTAGTTTAGATTGGTTATGAGTTTTTTTGGTTTTGTTTGTAAAGCGTGAATCTTTGTGTGGCTTAGAGGTATTGTGCCAATACCTACCTCTCCCTCTGTCAACATACCCATATTGTAATACAGAGGGGTGAATATGTAACTCTGCCATATCATTTAATTCTCAACAAACCATCAAGTAGGAAAAACACAAACTGGTTCAACTGTACCAAAGGAAGTGTTGAAAACTATTAGCACAGATTTGTTTGTTTACAAAATGAATAGCACAGTGTAATGATTCTGCCTTTAAATGTCATTTTTATGTCTGAAAGGATAAAAATAAATTTGTTTGGATTTTTTGATCTTTATATTAATTATTTTTTGACCATTGGGTTATTGCAGTGATTTGTTGCTCTTCTATTGCACCATGTTTTCTTGCTAGGACTGCTGAGAAAATATCTCCTGTATACTTATAATGAACAGGCTCAAATTGCCCTGTAATTCTTTCCCCCTTTACCAACTGAAAGTGGGAACATTAATTCATTTAAGGTAGGCTGAGGAGAACTCCTGGCAACTCAAATGCCTTTAGATCAAACCCTTCCCCGACACTTCCCGACACCAAATATTACTGCAGCTGAGTAAAATAAAGAACTATTCTTGCACTTATTACATGGCTATCTAGAGGTATTGAGTTCAAGGCCCACTGTGCTACCCCTGTGAAATTTACTGACTAGGAAAGAAACACATCTCCAGAAACAGTGACTGATGCTAGATCGATTCAAGCTGGAAATGAGACATTTATTTTTAATCAAAAGCTATCAGAGAAGACAGACTCTGTGTCTTACAGTCTTCCAAGAAAGCTCGGACCTTTTTTTGTGAGAGGTTACTATTTATTCAAATGTCAATTATTAGGCTAAAATCAAGATTAATTAATGAATTTTTTTGCATACAAAAATATTGGATATGCTGAGCTGTTTGAACCTCTAGACTTAAAATTTCTGAATGGGAATTTCACTGTGTAGGTAGTGGGTGATAGGGTGAGATCATCATTCCTATTTTACAGATTGGGAAAATAGACTAAGCAGGCAATGCATTACACATTTATATTTTAGTCCAAGAAACTAATTTTTTTCTTTTACATAACATTATTTCAGTTTACCCTTTAAAAATACATCTATGGAGAGAGTATTGGTGTACAGAAGTCTCCTGCCTGCATCCTTGCACAGCTTTGTCATGTCTCTGGTATTTGAGCACACCTTACATGTAATGTATGAGAAAGGATGTTGAACCACCACATCTGTGATTTAAACCTTGCTCCTTTTCTTCACAGATATTTTGAGATGGGTGCTTACTGTCACATCATTACTGTCTTGACTTCTCCTTGCTGTAGTGATAGAATCTCTTTTGTTTATGGATTCCACCTGCACTGCAGTCAGCAGACTTTGTATGCTCATTCCTCTTCTAGACAAATTAGTGTCAACATTCCTCCTGAAAGAGAAGCATAATATTCATGTATAATTGTTCCTGCTGTGTTGAAGATATGTATGCAACATTTTTTGGAAGGTTCAGCTTGGGAATTTAGCGACCACATGTGTGAATTCTGGCCTAATTCCCACAGTCCCTGCCAATACAGCAACTACAAGTCAGCATTAGCAGGCATACAGCTGTCCAGCAGATAAGATAACACCCTCTGGGTAGCTATTGCCACTAGGGATATTGCAAGTTGAAATCAGCATTCCCTCATAGGCTAGGAGGCTTAATTCAGACTCATGCATGCATTTTTCTTTCCCTGTATATCTTAAATCCACACAAAGGCCCAAAGCAGTCCTATTGTTCCTGTTGCCACACTCTCTGCTGCTTCTCTGAATCATTTAGTATTTGGCTACCCCTACTCCCTGCAGGGGCAAAACTGATCTACATTGACCCTAATTGGATTAGAAATTCTGCCAGGATCACAGCATAATATCATCTACCTATTTGCTTACTCTGTGTTATTGCATTAGGTTGTAGCACAGAGAGAAAAACTAATCAAGTGTAAGAATTTTCTTTTCAGGTAATGTAAAAAAGAAGTAAAAAAAAAAAAAAAAAAAAAAAAAAAAGAGTGTAGCAGTGCTAAATCTAATTTAAGAAAAAGTCCCAGATGGATCCTGATTGACCCAATTAACTGAGGACCTAATTTGGGAGCCTGATTGCTGCAGGCACTGGCTGTTGTCAGAGGAGAAAGACAAGCCTCTATGATGGGTTGAGATGGTCTTAATCCTGAATTGTTATCTCCACCTCTGTGGAGGTGTCTTTCTCTCTCCTTAGCTGTTAAGTATGCTTGCATTTCCAACGAAAGAGCCTCTGTTAGGCCCAGAAGCAATAGGTGAGATGAATCAGGGCTTAAACATAGGTGAAATATTGAGTAGAAGTAATTGTGTAAAGAACATGAACAACAGCAGTAGGATTCTGTTTCATGTGTAGCTGATCCTGGAGTTTTTGATGATGCCTATTGGAGTCAAGAATTCCATTGACATTTTCATGGATGTAACTATCCATGCAACTGACCTTCAGGTATTTCAGCAAAACTGAGCCTTTAGTTAGAAAGAGATTTTTGAACAATTTGGCTTTTCTTTTTTTTTTTTTTTTTGTCAGAAAATGTGAGAATGAGATGTTAAATGTTAATGACTCAAGTAATCAGCAATTTGAAAAACAGCAGGGTACTTTGCTGATCCCAGATTTGTACCTCCCATGACTGAAAGGGATAAGGAGAATTTTTGGTTGTGTGTTGATGAAACCACAGATCTGCCTAAGAACAGCCCAGGTGCAGAAGGGGTGCTCTCTTGTCACTGTAAGATGGCCATGATAAATTGACCTTTACTTTGCAATAAGCTGGATTTTGAGCCAGACAAGGGAAAAGGACTATAATAAGTACATCCTGTATGGTGAGGTAATGCTTATCATTATGCTGATACCCTCCCAATAAGAATCAGGTGCAAAATTCCTCCCTGAAGGAAGCATTGGGATGAAGGCCTAAAGGTGTTTATTCCTTCTTATGGGGCATAACTGGTTCCACTGCACAAGAGGCAGTTCTCATGTCTTAAAGGGATTCATAAACTACTAAACACCCCCCCAAGTGTCCCCAGACTCACCTTTGGCACCTTCCAACAGAGGACTGTGGGTGATCCACAGTGTTACACCAGACAGTGAAAAACTCCACAGCTATGGGAGGTTCCTGGGCATTCCCACCTGAACCTGAGCATGTGTCACCCATCCAACTTTGTATTTTGTGGTCTTCCTCCATCCCCAATGGCATCACCTCAACCAGCAGACATTGAAATTGCAACAATCAAGCCTTGTCACTGCATCCACAGATGGTGATATTTTTCCACAATGTGCTCTTATCCTTTCTTATTCCTTCTTTATTTCCCTTATATTCCTAATATTTTGTACTTTTATATTGTTATATTTCTATAGATAATAATTAAAATGGCTAAATAGCTCCTTTCAGTTGCAACTAAATTGTTTTAAAATAAACCTACCATACTTACATAGATGATATAGATATAGATATTAAAACACCAGTCATTCAGTGTTGTTTCACTTTAATCTGCTTTAGATCCACTTTAATGGATCTATTAAAAAGAATCTGAGTTACCCCATTTCAGAGACAGGTCATAACAGAGAATGTGCATCCGTGTACATCCTTTAGAACTGAAAATGCTGGGCTAAAGGGTTTTTTTTTTTTGTTATATGGGTCAGTTCTCTGAGTTCTCTGGTTACCCTCACTGGGAGAACACAGACAGGAATAGGTCTCAAATTTTCACTCTTAAGTAGGTTTTCAGGCCTCAGAATTTGTGTGTGAGACAGAAACTTCTGCATAAGTGTTTGCTTTGGTGCAGCAAATCAGACAGGATTTGAATCACAGGCCGCATCACACACCAGAAACTCAGGTGGTAACAGCGGCTAACCCATGCAGAGACAATCTTCCACAGAGTATTAATCAAGGCACAGATGGAAAAAGAAGGTTGTACTTCATTTTATGCCCCCCACCCCGGTTTATGGTCAAATAGGAATTCTTTTAAATAGACAAGACATCAGATCCAAAAAGAAGAGAGTAAAGTTTCTAGGTGAGTGGGAAGACTGAAGCTATTTGAGGGGCAGATATCTATCACATAATATTGATTTTCCACTGGTTGCTCTACTAACCTGGCTTCCAAATGCTGTGCTCTCACCTTAGATTCATAAATGGAGTAATCGTGTTAAGGTGGCTTATGATCCAAAGATGTGCTGCTTATGCTCCTGCCTGTAAAAACTGCCTTCACTTAATTACAGACTTATGTTACTTAAACACTGTAATTTTAAGGCTGTTTGAACACTTTGAGGACTGGTTTTACTTAACTGAAAATTACTTTGCGTCTCTAAAAGTTGAAATGGGATAAATGACAGCATCTGAAAATGGCTGGAAATTGTTTCATTGGAAAGAGTATTTTCCTGATCCATCAACTAACTAGTCAGAAGTTGGATAAGTGTCTTATTGTCACTTCTGCCATGCTGACAGCTGTTTTATGAGCTAACAACATACTGGAGGGAAAAAGTCTTATTTTTAACTCAATGCTGGGATAAGATCCAAGATACCTTTATCTCACATTCCCTGCATGTGGAAGAAAACCCAGAACCATGGGATAGATCAGAAGAAGTAGGATACCTTTGAAAGCCTCTACATAGGTATTCCCTCAGGTTATTCTGGGAGCCTTTCATAACTTTAGGGAGAACCTCATCACTGTGCTAGGTGTAAGATGATTCTGGCTCTCTCCTCACTGAATGGCAGCTGCTTAGAAGCAGCCACATCAGTACATGTGGTATCAGGAATGTGCCTGCATAGGTGCTGTAATCACTCAAATCTTCGTAGTAGTTTCCTCTGACCTCTCATGCTGCAGTTTTCTTTTTTGAGATTTGTATTTTTTGGTGAAGGGAAGAATTTTTTTTTTTTTTTTTTTTTGAGAGAGCATTTTGGCTGCCATTACCCAGAGACATAATTTGCTTTCATTGTGTTACAAGGAAACAAATCCTTTTCTACAGTTTGCAGGTGGTTTGTCAAATCTGTTTATCTCTCAGCTAATAGCAGCTTCAAAAACACACTAGAGAAGAATATTATGAGGTTGTGTGATCAGATACAACCCAATGATATTCATTTAGCAAACGAGGTAAAAAAACAAAGAACCCAAACAACTGCAACCAAACCAAACTCACAAGAAGCCAAAACATCTCTAACCCACAGAATTTCAGCACTCCATGGTTTTCAGAGTTGAAATATTTGACTTCATAACTTGAAAGTTTTTTTACTGTGTTCGCATGTGTGTGTTAGGAAGAATGCTACATAAATATAGATTATTCTATAAACACACTGAATACAGTAAAACAAATGCAAGATTATGCAAAACTATCTTTAACAGAATGCTTTTGCAGTTCACACAAAACATAAAACCCTATATTTGGACACAAAGCATCTTCTGCTGCAAGTTACACTGTAATTTAGGAAGAACATAATTTTGTGATTTAGAATTCGGAAATCTATTATAGCCTCAAGTACTGAATCTCAAAAATAAATATTCAGCAATGAAATGCAAGTGATTTAACACCATTGATCATGTGATGCAAAATGCAATCAGTTGGCTTTTAAAAGGCAAAAATGTAATTAAAGGAAATTATATACAATCTTTCTGTTTAGTACATTTATACATGCGCACACACAGTAGGCAGACTGATAACTTCTAAACTTATAGCTATCTCTAGAAAATTATAGCACAAATAACTTCTTCTTTGTCACATAATGAGAAAACTTTGTGCTTATAAAGTGATTTCAGTCCAAAACCTTTCTAAACTGCGCCAGGCAGTGCCTCTATTTTGGATCCATTAGATGTCAAGGATTTTATAAGGCACGAAAAGGCTCGAGGTAAGAAGCAAGCAAATGAACACCCCAGAGTAATGTCAGAAGCTGTGACAGAGCCAAAGAGAAACAAAGCAGTGAAGACATCATCAAGGCACAGGAAGCATCAAACATCTGTCTAGTCACATCCATCCACTGAACTTAAGAAAACCTATCCCAAGACACAAGTCTAACTCACTTTTAATGCCTCTAAAGACAAAGACTCAAAAAACTCCCTAGAAAGCCTTCCTTGTGCTATCAATTAATTAATTATTCAACCTATTAATTATACTAGTACAAGTAATAGTATAATTTTGGTAGTCATATTCTAATTGGTTTTACATTGTTGTTAATTATATTGGTTAATTTTACTGGAAAATTTTCCCAGTTGGATGTTCTACATCAGGCAGTGGCAGAGTTCAGCTTTTCAAACTGTTTTGCACCCTCCATGTGACAATTTCCGCTGGGCTGTGTTTCTCTGGAATTTGTGTATGACAGTGCCAAATGGGACCGTGTGAAAATGCTTACTAATGTCAAGATATATCAAATCTTTAGCTTCTCCCTTGTCCACTAGGCAATTATCCTGCCACAAGAAGAACTAGGATTGATTTGATATGACTTTTCTTTTTTTTCCTTGACAAATTCATGTCAGCTATTCCCTATCACCTTGTCCACAGGGTGCATCCAAACTAATTAACAAGTTGTTCCAGAATATTTCTGGTATCGAGGCTAAGCTGATGCACCTAAGTTCTACCACCTACCTGATTTTTAAAAATAGGTATGATGTCTGTCCTTCCTCAGTCCTTAGGGAATTCACCTCTTTTTCATGGGATTTTTAATCACCAATGTCTCCTAGATTTTGTCTGCTTCTTTTAATATATAATATGAATTAATCTAACGTACTTTAATATTAAGTAGCTTAAGTCTATGTTGATAAGTAGTATTTCCCAACATTGTAAATTTTTGTATAACTTTGACAGAGGACATAGTATCTTTCATAAACTATTGAATACTCTGAACATTGTATTTAAATGGCATTCAGTTTTATAATCATTAAGGAAGTTGAATTTGGAGGACTCCTTTCTTGTCTGTTTGCTTCTGCTCCCATGTGTGTGTGTGCCAGCACAAGGCTAAGTACATATTGTACAGATGCAGACACACAAATAATGCACAAATACACACGCATCCAGCCACACCAATTAACAGAGAGAGCAGTGCCTTTACAGGAAGCTATAAATGCACCAGCAGCCATCTCATCACTGTGGACAGCGCTCAGGGCTGATCCTGAAGCTCCTCTTCAGGTGATATGGGTTGGAGCTTGCTTGCAAACATACAGATACCTTCACTTCCACAACTCATGGACACATCTGAAGGTCCCTGGCTCAGTGGGCATGTCCAGGAAAAATGTCTAGACATGTGCATGCCCAAAGGCAGCTGTGACGCTCTGGAGAGTCCATGCTGGAGCAGATTTTCTGGCAGGACTTGTGACGCCACTGGGGACAAATGCTGGAGCTGTTTGTCAAGAACTGCAGCCCCTGGGAAGATCTCACATTGGAGAGTTTCATAGAGGACTGTCTTTTGTGGGAGTGATCAGAAATAAATAAAAAAACTACATTTGGAAGATATGATAAAAAATAACCTGTCTTTTTTATTAAATCTACATATCTACTTATTTTTCTTTATTTATTTACAATTTCTTCTGAAGTTGTCAGAGGTCCTTGGTTAGCTACTGCCTCTAAGAGTTTGAAAAAGCACCTTGGTGAACTTGATGTGGGCTAGCATTTTATTTCTTTTCTATTTATTTCACACTAAGAGTCATTGCTTCAAGAGATAGCAGATCTCCATTTTGAGTAACTTTGCCATGGAAATGCAAATTTTTTGAGCACATGAAATTAATAGAATACATAGAGAAAGCAGCATGTCAGAGCCTATCTGTGAGAAATATGATTTATCTCTAGGATATGGTTTCTCAGACTAAAGGCACATTAATGACCAGCTCTTAAAAGTGTAGCTTCAGCAATCACAGTCAACTAAACAGACTTGATGCATTTCTTCAGCACCGTGTCCCTTGAGATATGTCAAAATTAATTCCATTATATTAGTTCTATTTGCAGCATATCTTTTTGGTAATAAAGGCACTTTATGAAGAAATTTTAGGGCATGTGAAGGCCTGCATAGAAAGGAGAATCAGTATAAGAGAGTTTAGCACAGCTTTCTTCTTATAGACAGACTGAGTCTGCAGTGGAGATGCAGCCCACACTGAGCAGAGTTAATGAGATGCCAGAGAAAGCTATAATCCCTTCCTAGGCTATAATCTCCTTTATCATCTCAATAGACATCTTTGACTCGCCATCTCTGGAATTATCTAGGGAAATGGATTAGTTTGGACTTGGCAGAGTTAGGTTAATGGTTGGACTCCATGTACTTAAGGGTCTTTGCAAACAAAAATTTTCTGTGATTCTATTCTTCCACTCAGTGAATCCTTTTGAAGCATAGTAGTTTTCTTTTAGATGAAAGATTTTTTTTTTTTTTCTGTCAAAAACCTATAGTCAATGAGGATTCACTACAAAGAAGGCATTAAGAGATTTGTGATTTCTGGTGTCTACAACTGCTTTGATTCACTATATGCTAGACTCATGAGTGGGCCTGAAATAAGAGACTTATAAATACAGGAACATTAGGAAGTTGTCATGTCATGTATAGCTATTCTTTATAAAATTACATTGATTATTGTTAGGTATCCATAGTGACTTATTCACCTTTTCTATCCAACAGAAGTCTGTGTTTCGAGTCAGTATGAAACCTCTGCAGTCCCCTATGGTTCAAAATCCCTTGGGGATCTTAGGGCAGGATACAGCTTACCCAACATTAACCATTCAGACATCAGACATCGGGAATCACACCTAAGAGATTTTTGCAGGCTTTCTCAATTGCCAAGTATGTCCTAAGGACATCTTGTCCGGGATATCTCAGACAGAATCTTAGCAGTTGATAAATTACTTTCTAAGGGTGTCACTCTCCCTGCATGGGCTACAGATGGAGTCTTGTCAACTAGCCCAGACAAGTAGCTTAACTATGTTTCATAAGGTTAAACTTAGGAAAATCAATCCAGTCTTTGTGACTAGCAATCCAGCATTTTTTTTATTTACTGGATTACTTCATTAATTTTTTATTTACAGGATTACTTCATTCATAAATTTTTAATTTACTGGATTACTTCATTGTGAAGTTTTAGGGGGCAGTGAGGTTTATTTAAATTAAGAGAAAAAAGTAGTCAAGCAAATTATTTTGTTTAACCTTTTAATAGGAATGTTATCTATTTCAGATTTTGGGGATCTAATAACTGCTTTTCAAATCTGACAAAATACAAATCCTAAAGATATGGAAACTCTTTTACTCCAGTTTATGCTGTTTTCCAAGTTTGGTTACATCATGTTATTAATATTAGTTGTGCTTCTGAGAGTGTAAGTGAGAGCATAACTAAACATAATTTTATCAGTATCTGAGGCATCCAAAATAATTTTTCTCTTGCTCCTTATGCTGTCAATTTTGAGACCTATTTCCTTATCCTCACTCCTTCCTGCCCTTCAGGTGTCATTCTCATTTTAGGAAACTTATGATTTTTCTATCACACCATAAAAAGGAGAAACAAAGAAGGTTATTGAAGGAAAAGAAGTTCACTGCATTCTACTAAGATTTAGTTGGTTGTAATAACTATGACCTCATACTCTTCCCCATGACCTTCCTGGTGCCAAATTCGCTTCAACCTGTCACTCTGCTTATATCACGTCATCAGCATTGGCATTTATTGAAGAAGCACCTGTCAGTCAAAAGTTGCATTCCTCTGTCTGGGCTTGTTTAAAGTGAGAAAGGCCTTGCCAATATTAATTTAATTTTCATCTCTTTCTCAGCAATCATGAGTTGATTTGAACACATAAAAATCGAAATGCTAATTAATAGATTGAAACACTTATTAAAAAGCTTTTTTGTTTTGCATCCTTGTATATATTTGGTATAAGCATAATTTCCATGTGTCTATTACTTAGAAAAAAATGCAGAATGAACTTCATAAGAATTGTATGAATTCACCTGATTAAAAATAATAAAATATCACTAGATTATTAATTCATCTAATTTGATAACTCACTGTAGGGTTAAGTTTGGAAATGCCTTCCAACTATCATTTTTATACTTTTAAGAGTATGTTCTCTGTTACCATAGTCATTTTCCACATAACTTTCCATTCTGCATCACCTGACTTTGCAAATAATGAACCAAATCATCTTAGACTGTAAATGAGAGCAGCTCCACTGAAGTAGAAACATCATTTATAATCTTTAACAAGCATTTAAATAGAGTTTATGGACTTACAAGGCTGAAGTGTAGTCTTAGAGTTGACAAGGTGACTTTAAAAATCTGCTAGTTTTCTGTTTCAAGATGGTGCAATGCATGATTTTGATGTCATTATATGATGGTGAAAGGGGATATTATGTATGGACGTTGGACACATCCAGCCATTGATGGGTACTGGGACATGGCTCAGAACTAAACATTACAAATTGTTGAATATTTATTACCAAATGGTCCTTTGGAAATCCTCGTGGGGCTGTCTCACAGCAGTGGTCACTCTCATCAAAATGAATTATTAATTATTCACCTGCTAGAAAACCTGCATGTCTGATAGCCTTGTGAGGGTTTTCTTTGGAAAGAAAAACAGCCACAAATTACAGCCATAGGAAGAAGTACAGGAGATCCTAATCAAGGGGAAAAAAAAAACAAAAACTGTACTGATTGAGTATCTTGCATAATAGTGTACAATAAAGTGTTGAACTGGAAGTTTATTTGTTACTGCAGATGCTCAGAGGATATTTAGTCCTAAAAATCAGCTCCTCACCTCACTTGAATCATGGTAAACCTGAGAAGTTACAGGTCTAATTCATGTTTTTGTCATGTTCCAGTTCACAAGCTAGATTTCTGCCTGTGCCACCAGCAGGGCTAGTTTCTGTTTGCTTTCTCAGAGAATACTCAGTGTAATTTGATTCCAGAAAAAACAAACCTAGGAACATCCTATCCCTTACTTGGTCAACTTTTATTTAGAGACACATGGAAAACGTGTGTGCTATGTGAGTTAGCTGTTCTGTTGCTGGAATGCATGCATCCTGTGGATATATGTTCCTTAATGGCCACACAGAGGTAAAGTCTAGGGAAAGGAAGTGCTTTTGGGTTTTTTTTTTTTGTTTTGTTTTGTTTTTTTGGTTTTTTTTTTCCTTAAGCTCCAATCATTCCACTTTACATGGGATCGATGCACATTCATTTGGCACAGAAGACAGAATGAGTGTGATTATAAAGTTTGATGGATTCATCTGGCAGACAAAAATGACCAGGTGCTCCACTTTGTGAATAATTTAATATTCAGTATTGATTAGATTAATGAAGGGCCTCCAGGTCTCTGTTTTCCTTCCCAAAGGCTTTAAATACCAGGCTCTAGAGTGAAGTTCAAGCTTCCAGTTTATAAGTGAAAAAAAGAAAGCACATTAACCACATGGAATGAGATGACATCTGCTTCATCCTTCTAAAATCAAAAGTCTCATGATTGACACATGCTGGTCTTCCAACAATTTTCAGCTAATCACTCATATACTGAATGAAATTAAGAACCTTTATATTGTTTACCTATTCACATTATGAGCTCTCTCTGAGCTACAGAGGTAACAAAAACACCTCAAGCTACGCTGTCACTAGACACTTAGTTTTAAAATTAGTTTTAAGGACAGCAATAATCAGAACTGGCCTTTTGTTGATCCACTCTAGTTTGAATTTTGTGAAAAGGGGAAAAGGAATAGTCTTCTATATTTGATTACAAGATCTTTTTTTATCTTATTTTTAAATATTACATAATTTAATTTATAGAAAATCCCTTGAGGCCTGCTTTTTTATCATCCATGTATTTATAAGGTACTCTGAGCTGAGGCCCCAAGGAAAAGAGTCACAAAGAAAATCTATCTGACATGACTGGTATGGAAAGCTCTACGAATATTGTAACCCAGAATATTTTTTTCTCTCTTTCCTGGACAAGAGAGAAAAAAATATTCCATTAAAATAATTTTTTCAAATATAAATTTCATCTTTAAAAGCTAGCAAATAGATAACTGAATGGAAAAGGATAACATCTTTAAAAGTTTTATTTATACACAAAGAAACAATAACATTCAGCTTGGGCCCTGAAATAATTCACTGCAGCAGTACAAAACAACCACAAGGTGGAGAGAGACAGAGCAAAATTACAAAGATGAGTCCTGATATAAAAGCAAATTTAAAATTATACAGCATTCCCACTGGATTTTTCTTCTGAAGGAGAAGGCATTGGCTTAGTCAACAATTGTTACATGATGGTTATTGATTTGAATGGATGATTTTGTCTTAAGGCCAACCTCTGTCAAAAACAAATGCATGGTCTGCTTTAAGAAACTGCTCTGAGCCTGCAATGGCAGCTAGAAATATGATAACAGGCAGATTTAGCTAAAGAAATGATTAATGGAGACTGCAAAGACCTTGTAAGAAAATAACTTTTAGTTTTAGAAATACAACAGTTCTTCAAAGAAGACACAAAGAGCCTGTCCTTTATCCTTCACTGTATTTATTTTCTCTTTCTCATATTTTTCAGCACAGAAAATATGTCATAGACCTTTTATTATTACAGAGAGACCAAAAGGCACAAGCTGTATAGCTGACTCAGGACAATGTAGGTCTTCCTTCATTCTGGTTGTCTCAAATTCTGTATGAAAAACAATCATCATTAAAATGCCAAGATGTTTAATCCAAGTACACCAAAGGATTTTCTGTATTCAGTTCTAACGAAGAAATAAAGGTGCCTAGGGAGTTGTTTCAAATCCTCCAATGAGTATGCTTACTTGTCATATATTTGTATATAATTTTCCAGATTTCTGTTATGACAATGAATTTGGGATGTTGGATATGTAAAGCTATGTGCATTTATTGCTTTGCAGCATACTGTGTATTCAGATGGTTACCAAAATGGGTGTATTATTTAGGCCATGAACAAGCATGAATGGTCCAAGAAAAAGCAGAATCAAATAACCTCTATTTTAACAAAATTATTTAGTAAATTCATGATCTACATGCATTTTAATTTCTAACATATATAGGCTTTTATCTTCCAGAGACAGTTGCTGTCTCATTAAAAAAAAAAAAAAAAAAAAAAGTATGTTCTGATTTTGATTCCTGTCAGAATAAGGATCATCTATGATCATAGTGTTTCAGTACGTACAGATGTTAAGTCTTTAAGTTTCAGCAATTCTCAAACTCATTTTCAATTTCAGATACATCCATATTCAAATGTGTTGGTGCCTACAAACTCATGAAAATGGGTATCCAAATACAGCAGTTTTCATGGAAAGAAAATATCTGGCATGAGCACTTGCTGTGCAAGACCTTGGAGAATCAATATGGGACAGCTCTGTTACAAATTACCTAGATTTAGGGAAAAATTCAGGTTAACCTCATGCCTTATTAAAAGAGACAATCTATTCCTCAGTCCTGGTTCTTCTGTCACATGCAATCTTTATGGTAAAAAAAAAAAAAAAAAAAAAAAAAAAAAAAAAAAAAAAAAAAAAAAAAAAAAAAAAAAAAAAAAAGAAGAAGAAAAAAAAGAAAAAAAAGACTCTCACTTTTCAGAACTCCTGAAATTTTTTAAAGCCATTGCTTCCCTCCATGCCCCACCATTTCCTGATGCCTCAGAACATGTGGATTACAGTGTAATCTTTAATTTTATTCATATATAAATTGAATCAGCCAGAAGATAGAGGTTCATAAAATGCAAGGCTTCCTTAGTTGATGACAGAACCTATTGTTTAGTGCATGAGTTTGGTTTTCAGTGCATATCACTTTGTCAGGCTATTTCAGCTACCACCTTGGAAGAGTTTGCCAAAACTATGGTAAAACTGTCATAGATTTTGCTAAAAGCAGCAAAAGCAGATAGAATCAGCAAAATGCAACAAGCAAAATGCAACAAGCAACTCACAGATCAGACGGGAGGATATTTCAAAGAGTATTTTAATATTGAAAAAAAAGGATATACAGAACATCCTAAACAACACCAAAACTTATCTTTACATGATCTATAGAAGGACAGCCATCCCTGTATCCTGCACTGATTTTGTTATTGTTCTTATTAAGAAGCTCTTTTTTCAGCCATTGTAATAATAATTCCTTCCAATGTTTTCCATGCACCTAAAACTCAGAAGAATGCTCTTTCACTTAGATCCTTGGAAGGACCTAGATCTTAGAATATGTTTTTCCTAATAAGAAATTAACTTTCAATTACTTGCCTACTTAGAAAATAAGATCTGAAATGTTATTTTTATCTGGCAATGATCTTAATTTTTTTTTTTTAATATTAATGAACACAGTTATTCTGAGACTACAACTGAGACTAGGACTGAGACTAGGATATTTTTTGCATTTTTTCGGACAGTATTTATTATTTGAGGAGTGCTTTCTATGTTTCATTGAATTGTATCTTTTAGAAATACAAAAAGGTTCTACCACCTTTTCAGCTGACCCTATGACAAGTGAATTGTCAGTGAATTTTACTCACTCCCCTTCAGACCACTTTATACATCTCAAGTTTACTACTTAGTCTTTGATACTTAGTACAGTGTTCATTATTTCTAATTGGCAGTCCATTTAATGTTCTTGGAATGTATTTTTCTGTCTAATCAGATGGTTCTTGGTATTTGTTTCTACCCAAAAGATTTATGCAACCATTCCTTTAAAAAGACAGTAATATTTGAGCAAGGGGAAAAAACGAAAAGTTCTAGGACAGATATTCTCATATGTTTCAGTTCCTCTATCCTTTCTTTTCTCTGCTGATTTCCAGGACCTTCTCATCACTACTCTGACCTCTTTCCTCCCCTCTCCCATGTGTGCAAAGAACTGTCAGGAAAACTACCTGTGACCTAAACTTTTAAGAGCTTACCTTGTCCCAGAAAGCAAGCCTGGTATCCTTCAGGGAGAGAAAATGCTGTTGTTACAGATGTTTCTCTACATCCACCTGAATTAGCTCTATACACCTTTTTACAGGGTAGAACTCAAGGGGGAAGACAAGAAGCAAATTCCTCCCAAACATGAGGGCAAGCACAAACCAGATGGATAAACAGACTTTCAAGTTGTCAAAAAATATTCTGCTCTTCACAATTATTGTCAGAGAAAAAAGACAAAAGCAAGTAGACAGGCAAGAAAGAGAGAGAAAGAAAAAGACAAAGGACTAATAATATTTTCCTGTGCTTCCTTTTCTGTAACAAAGTATCTGTTCTGGGCCCAGCACCAAACTAAGTACTGATAGAACAAAATTTGCTAAGAAAAAGAGAGAGCTAGCAACTAGGGAAAAATCCCAGTACTCTTGGTCTATCCAAATCCAGGCTTAGCCTTTTTGCTGTAGGGATTGACCCTTAAAAATATTATGGACTTGTGAAATATTTCCCTATAGGCCCGATTCCTGTTTTTCATATAAATCAGATGCCTTTTTACTAAACAAATGCAAATAAACTTTAATGTCTACAGCTTTCATTCACTCCTCTTCCCAAGCCAAGTTTCAAATAAACATTCCTTTTTCCAAGTGTTAAAAAGTAAGGAGTTACTGCTTAAGTTTAGTGTGGTGTTTTTCCTAGGTAAATTTATGTTTAACCATTCACATTTGGAGGTATTTGTTGTACCTTTTATTTGGGCATTATATGTCCCCATCTCATTATACCCTTGGTGTCTGATCTACAGAAAATATAAATTATATTCTGCTCTAGAAACAGAGCAAGAGGTTTTGCACCACAGAAGAGATATGATGCAGAAAAACAATTGCATATAATCACTTGCAGGTATATAACTGCATTGCTATAGCATTTTAATATATTCAGCACATTTTGAAACTGGCTAGCTTGTGCCCTGGCAGCAAGGAGCTGCTGCAACAACAGCAGATCAAAGCAGGTTGCCAATGATTTCAAGAGGTAGCACAGATTATTTTACTATAATCTTTCAATTAGAGGCTGCATCTCACCATCTTAGTCCTATGATTCTGTAAATCTTCTTGGTGAAATAATTTTCTTTTACCCTATTTTAGATCACATATGTTCAGGATTTAATGTGTGACCCTGTCTAAAATGAAGCTATGAAAATTACAACAAAAATGAAGCGGATTAGATTTTCATATTATAATTTTGGTGGTTTGAGAATGAAAACAATCACATGGACTGTGTGTTTGCATCCTTTTTTACCATCATGAAAAAGCCAAATTGAAACAGCATTCAAGGTAGACTGTTGTAAATTCTATCTTTTTAAAATTATTTTTAAATGTAAAGGTAAACAACAATTGAACTGACATTTCAGAAAGATGCTTTCAAGGCATTTATTAATCTGGATAGCAGGAAAATTCAATTTCCAATGCCCTTTCTCTTGTGTAGCCTTTACAGACATTGAAGACCATAAAGAAGAAATTATAGAGCAATTTGGGAATTCAGCAGCAATAGACCAGCAAAACTGGATGATACTTACCAAAGAGATCAGAAGAAATGCAGTGAAACTGGCACTAACACAACATAACCTTATAAATCAGAAGTACTCCTAGCTGTAGAAAGGTCTTTCTAAGCTGTCTCTTTTCTGGCAAAGACAGTCCATTGAGAATGGAGAAGCAGAACCCGGGCATTTTAGTGTTGTGTTTTCTAGTTTTCTTGTCGCTGTAGCTACTATGGGTTGACTTGTAGCTTGAATTTGAAAAACCCATATTCCAGCATCTGTTTCAATCCATGCTCTTTAATGTTTTCTCTAAATCTGGAGCAAAATCCAAACCAGTTAATCAGACACAACTGGACATTGAAGTGAAAAAGACAACACGATAGTTCTCTTCCTGGATCGTGTGTCCTCAGTTTTATAAAATTTGATTATTGGATATGGAAGTGGAGGTCAGTGCATAGGACGTGTTTACTCCTTGGATCTGAACAGACCTATGAAAAATGTGCAACTGAAGTCCCAAACGTATTTTGCAAAAAGTGGACAAATTTAAGAGTAAGTGGATGGCCACAGTAGCAGAAACACAGGGAAAGGCTATTCTACATTCCTGATTTGTGATTTATGGAGGTTTCTCTGACCATGTTTCTGAAAATACCTCTGGAAACCCTGGAGTATCCTGGAGTGGAGCAGGCCTGCCTGAGGCAGGTACATTATATCTGCCCTATGAAAAAGGTAGGATACTCAGTAACACCAGGGAAAATACTGAGTTTGGGATTTGCATTTTTATTGACCTTTTTCAATTTTCATGTAATTTCAGTGGCAAATAGTTGATAATATTGAGTGAATGAATTTCTTCAAGATGTACTAGATTTGAAGGCTTTAAAAACACTCTCCTACAGTTTGTGAAGCAATTCTAGTTAGCATTATTGTTGGCACAACTCGTCAATGGAGAAGCCAGAGACAGAGAGTTGGTTCGTACAGGAGACTGCTGTAACAGATCATTTACATAAATGCTTAATTTAAACCACCATAATTTTAACCCTATATTTAAGTCAACATCTATGCAAGAAGTTGCCTGGATCAGAGAAAGATTATTAGTAGCCTAAAGAACCCGGAAAACTCACAGATTTCAGAGGCTTCTCTCTCAAAAATCAACTATATTTACACCCTGATAAGCCACATACACCTGCAGAATAGCTTAATCATCATGTCTATGATTTTTTAATTTTAATTATAATTAGCAATTAGGATGGATACAGACCTTAATATCTCTGCTTTTTTGACTGTAATCATATCTTGCTTATTTTCTTAAAATTGGTATTCACATTCCAAAAAGCATCTGGTTCATACTGCCACAAGTTTATGGAACTTGTAGAGTAAAGGGAATTTTTTTCTCTGCCTCCTTGCCATTTGGACCACACAGTGTGTGGTAATGGTTCATTACATTTTATGGTTGCTACTGATCTACTTAGACATTCTTATGTCTGCCATTGCTGTGTAAACTAAGGGCAGAACTGAAGTTTCTGGTTGTTTATTTATAATTTTGTTTTCCCTGTCAAAGGTAAGACTTAAAATGCTATTTTGTTTTTTTTGTTGTTTTTCTATTCAGCAAGTTCCTGTGTAAGGACGTGTGAGTGCAGGTATTTTCTGAATATCATCATACTACAAACTTTCAGAAAAAGTTTGATATTCAGAAGTCTAATATTAAAGATAGTCTATGACCTCCAAGCCCATCTAAATCCTATATTGTCTAGGAAGAGGTATGTCTATAATTACAGCCACAATTCTAACCATATTAAATCTAAACTGAAAATCTCATGCCAGGTAATTCTAATTCTTAACCCTAAATTCTAGTTTAAATCTAATTCAGGCTGATTCATCCATTTTATCATAACCTCTAGAAAGTAAAGAAACAATAAACATTAGAGGATTAATATTGAAAGCCTATTAACAGAGCAGGCTCACACTTAAAAAACAATTTAGTGTTTCATAACTGGAATTGGATTTAGTAATATTTGCCATTGGGAATGAGCATTTGCTTCTACAAATCTAATTTCAACATACAAAATATGCATCTCTTTTTATCTCAAATGCAAATAAATTGCACAATTTGAGCTCTGAATTTAATGAAAAAATGTTTTGAAGTCTTAATCATAATTACATTCCAGAACTCCAAATAGAGATTTATGTCTGCAACTTTGTGCAGAACTTGACTCTCAGAGAGACTGATTCAGATTTGTTTCTGGCCATCAACTGTTTTTTCATGGGGGAGGACTTTTTGTTTGTTTATTTGTTTTTTTGTTTGTTTTTGCAGTGTGATGCTCAATCAAGATTTGACGTTTGATGTCCTCTGGCTCCCTACAAATCAGTCTTTCACTTTATGAGCTTGCCCATCTTCCAGATGCTACAATTTTGGAAACAAAAGGTAGTTGGTGCTACAAATGCCAAGCTAGATACAGGGATTAGTAACAAGTTCACCACTTTTCTAAAACATCTTTGCTACTGTAACCCCGTGGCCTCACTCCTGTAATTCATTCCGTAGGGCTTTTAGTCGAGTTGGTATCGGTAAGGTTCAAGTTTTTTCAGGCGCCAAAGAGAGCCCTAGATATGTGGTAGGAAAGCAACCAGGTAAAAACTTTTTCTGGTAATTCTGTCCAGAGCTTTGTCTTAAAAAAAATTCCTGGAGAGAAAGTAATGGGTTTTTGTGGAGTATTTTGTTGATTTTATTTTGTGGTTTGGTCTATTTTTATTCTTCTCTGGTTCTATTTAATTTGAACCTAACTCTGCAGAAGCATGCACAGGGACTACTCATTTCTACCTGCAAACATTGGCCATCAGGACTTTGGTGAGAGTTTCACTCATTCTTTATCATTTCTTTCCTACATGCTATGTACTGTATTGTGTTCAAGACAAAGGAAAATTAGCCCTTGTATGATTTATGCTTGTGCAGGGACAGATTGTCCTCTGGTGTAGCTCTATGGTTACTGACAGAGAGATGCCAATTTAGCCTGCTGGGGATGTGACTTCCTGCAGTCAGCATGGAGGTAACTGTAAGCAAGATGACTTTCAGGAAGAATTGTAAGCATTCATCATTTAAGAATGTCTTTGTGAGATTAAAACAGGAAGAATGTATCATTTTAATGTTTGTGTTTTCTTCAGTCTCTAATATCTGTACTTCTCAAGATTGTCTCTCTGCATATAAACACATATCCATGCATACATATCCAAATACACTTATAAACAAATATCGTGTCTGCAGTGATCTAAAAATACTGACGTGAGTGACAACCCCAGAGGGAAAATAACAAAGAGACTGAAGAAGAAATCTGTATCCTGAATTGCTATATAATCTCATTATAGCAAAATAGAAAACACTGAAGGAGAATTCTCTCTGGAGAATAACAGCAGAGTAGGCAATGGACAGGTTATACAATAAGTTTTTCACTTCTTTAATGTGCTGCACTGTCTTTGTATCTACACATTATATTTCTTGTATGTTTTCTCAAGCAAGTGATTACTTAAAGAATCTATTTAAAAATAGTAACAAATGTTGCAGATGATTATGGAACAGTAACACATATAGCAACTCATAATTTTTTGTTTTCTTTTACATATGCAAGAAAAGAAGATGACCATAGAAACCTCTTTCGTAATTGTGATTTCAGTTTTTCTTTTTTTTTTAAATGCAAGTAATATACATGATAGGTGGAGAGAAGCCAAAGCAATTAATCAGAGAACTATCTGATGGCAAAAGATAGATCAATCACTAGAGAAAGAAAGGTACGAGAAGAAAAAGAGTTTGATGAAGCGAGGCCAATTCTTTATCCTTTTCTTTTTATTCTTAATATGAAACAGAAAATAATTTTTCTTTAAAGTTTAAAGGAAGCACTTAGCAACCAAAGGGTATAATAATAGAAAGACTCAAAGTAAATTATATTCATTGGAAAGTGTTAAACAGTCACTCTCTTGTCTGATAAGAAAATAAAAGACAAAAAACCCCCCAGGAAACCAAATTAATAAAAAAAGAAAGTTGTAGTTCTTCCAGGTATATATGCAAAATCCCATGCTCAGATTAAAACACAGGCCTGTGCAAAAAATCATTTAATAATTTTAAGCAAGTTTAGTAGGCATGTGTCCCTTTCACAAAAGACACACAATAGCTGGCATCCCTCAGTGATTCCTGCTCTGCTAAGAATGAGAACAGATTGAATGCAGATGAAGATCAAACCAGCCTCATATCTCTAGAAGTGGTGGGTGAAGGTTAGAAAATGTAGAAAGAGCAGTGCAGGAGAGCAACAAAGCTGTTGTACGTGCTGCCAGGCACAGGTTTTATAAGCTCAGCGTGAGACTTATTGGTATTTACTTCACAAGCGGAGTTGCAAACTGCAAAACAAAGCATGCCTCAGAGATGCTCTAGAGGAAAACTTTCAAACTCGAGTGTGCCTGGAAAAGAAAAAGAAGGATGATTCAATAGAGAAAGCACTAAGTTTGATGTATCTGATCATAGTTCTGTGCTCAGTCACAGGCTTTCTGCTTCATCAGGTCAAATATAAGTATTAGATTCTCAAGACAGACATGTTTAGGTACAAAAATATGGAGTCTGCATATAAAACTTGCACTATCCACATTTCTCTTACTGAATGTGCATAATGCTGCCTAAATCCTTAGAACATGTTCCACATATCTTTGTAGCAGCAACTTTTTCAAAACTTTTCTCCAGCTGGCCTTCATATGTATAAACACTAACAATTATCACAGCCACACTTCTTGTCTTCTTCCTCCTCTACCTTCACCCACTCCCAAACACCACCCTAGGACATGTCACTTTCCTTGTCTCCTTGGAGGTTAAAACTCCAATCACATCCTTCTCTTCACAAAGGGATGTTCTTCTGATTCTCAGCTGAGTGCCTGAGCTAACAGCATTCCTATTACACCAGTGACAAGCCAACACTTCCTGTGCAGATGATTCTAGAAGTCATAATGCTTGTTTTCAGAAGGAGATGGAGGGAAGATACGCAATTCTGGATGTGAGACAGATAGACTTGGAGTCAGTCTTTCCCTTTGCCTGTTGAATCTTTTCCACATTTCACACACCTCCTTAGAACCAAATAAAAACTTAAAATATATTAAATTCATACATTCAGCCTAATCACCTCTGGAAGCATCACTTAGACCGCGTCATGCTTGCAATTCAGTTCTATCACATTTTCACTCTGAAGGCCTTCAAACCTTATGTCTCCTATATATCTTTCCTCTGTTGTACCCAATAAGAGTGTTGGTGTACAATAAAATGAAAAAAATAAAGTTTTTTTTCCATCAGTTTTTCTGGGTTTTTTGTTTTGGTTTTGCCTTTTTTTTTTTTTTTTCTTTCCAGTTGGTCTACTGCTGAGATCCATGAGAAAATACTTATTGCTATTTATTATATGAATTACTGGATTAAAGTCCTTTTCTGTCTCATTCACTTCCTGAAATTTCTGTGTATCCATCACTAAGTTTTTGTGATCTCAATTGTCTTGGTGATTTTCTGGAATTTTCAAAGCAAAGAACATCTTAAAATTACTGTAATAAAGGAACACTTCAAACTGGTTTTTACACACTACTTCCCTGGTAATTGCTTTCCTGGAAATATCACAGGCAGTGACTTTCTGTAACAACTGTATACGAACTGTTGTTGAACTAAAGTTCAAATTTAGGGTACCCAAGTGCGGAACTATAATCCAGACTAATTCATGTGCACTTGTTTTAACTCTAATATAAAAAAAAATTTGCATGTTAAACAGATACTGTCTACAACTTTCTCACAGGAGAAAGCTGAGGGGCAGGTACTGATCTCTTCTCTCTGGTGACCAGGGAATGGTCTGAAGCTGTGTCAGGGGAGCTTTAGGTTGGATATCAGGAACAGGTTCTTCACCCATAGGATGGTTGGGCACTGGAACAAGCTCTCCAGGGAAGTGGTGAAGGCACCAAACACAGTTCAAGAAGTGTTTGGACAATGCTCTTGGATACATGGTGTGACTCTACATGTGCCATGCAGGGCCAGGATTTGGGCTTTGATGATCCTCGTGGGTGCTTTCCAGCTCAGAATATTCTATGATTCTATGTAACAGGGGCGCACTGGAAATCTTTTCTTAAAGCAAATACCTGAACTCGGTGTATACACATAATATTGTAAACCTTGTGTTTCAAAAAACGGCAATATTATGCATTAAATCTACTTCCCTCTGAATGGTTTTTGATTTTTCACAATATTAAGAAGTTTTGGTGTTCTATTGTTGTATTTTTGTTTAATTTTTATGCCTTCTTTCCAATCTCAGGATTTTGTTCAGTGTGTCAATCTGTCAGTTCACACATAAAGACGTATTTTGTGAACCTGTAAAATTGCAAACTAACCCTCTGAAGTTTTTCAAATAATTACAGGCACTGTGATTATTTTTTTCTGCTTACTATTAGATCTGTTTTATTTTTTATTTGACCCTTTTCGCTTCAGTATTAGGACCCATAATGTTCCAACATACATTCCAGATTTTACTCAGTAATGATGCAGTAATTCTATGTATCAACTTCTGTATCACAAAAGCTTCAAGCATCCAAAGAGATGACGTAATTTTCAAAGAAAATATTCTTTACTAGAGGTTTTTATTTAATGTGTAACTCTTTCGAATCTAGAGTGCAGGATTTTACATTCCCAAAAAAGTGTTTCCAAATTTGTTTGTTAGCAAAAGTACCACTTTTGGAAAGCACTTACACCCAGTTTCAGTCTAGGAAATTCTCAATTTAGTCTTAATTTTTAGCACATTTCAGAATTTATATGTGCTGAAAAAAGATTCGGTGATAACTCTCAGAATATTCTAGCATAACAGGGCAATATAACCATGTAAGCAACTAGGCAGGCTGATTGCAGATAAGCATTTGCTCTTGACCTGAAGCAGATTAAAACAATTATGGGATATTTTTATCTCAGTTAAAAATGTAATTCTGACTGTTTACAAAAATGTTTGCTGTAATTGCTTCCATGGCTTTCACCTCCCGTTCAGTATCTGGATATACTTTGCATTATGTAATTCAAGAATTCTGACTTGTTGCATTTGGTCTGTGTCACAAAGACAAAGAGTGTTGCTTCTCAACTGGGAGAAACCTTCCCAGAAGAAAAAACACCAAGAACTACTTGTTCTGGTATAGTTCCCTGGGAGGGAACACCATAGCGATCTTGTTATGACTGGAATCCAAATTCTCAAATGAAGACTCCTTGCAAAGAAAGGCAGAAAAAATTCTGTGAAGGAAAGACAGAGCACAGCCAGCAGCAAGCTGGGTCTGCTGTGGTGCTTTTATGGCAGCATCCAACATGAGATGGATAGGACCCAGCTAGAAGCATGGGATGAGGCCATCAGTGCACAGTAACAGCTTGTGAAGAATTGCACAAATAAAAAAAAAATTTACAATAGTTATTTCATGTTAGGGTTCATACACAAAACTTACTTAAAATTGAGATAAGCTGGACAAAAAAATCCTGACAGCCTTTTCAGTTCTGATATTTAGTAAAAGAATGTTGTTTGTTTCATTGGATAAATCTCTACTTCTCTTGTTGTCTCTCACAGGAAAATGGTTGATTTTCTCAGTCTTTGACCAGCTATTGAATTTTTAAATTTTTCTTGCTTTGCGGTGCTCAAATAATAAACTCAGAATCATATTATCTACAGCCATCTGGGATTCTGGGAAGCAATTAATGAAAAATTGAGCAGTTTTGGGAGTGTCTTCAGTGAGCTTGGTCTCCAAAACAATTGCTGTCTTATCCATAGGTTTTGGTGATAATATAAATTTTTCTATGCTAAAAGAAGAGATATTCTTACAAAGTTGGCAGTTCCAAAAATTTTATCCACTTGAGCTATTGCAAATGGGTGTTGTTCAGTAGTGATATTTGCAGTAAATAATGAAAATGTCCTTTCCACCTTTTTTTTTTTTTTTTTATTATTCTTTTTTCTTTCAATATTTGAGACATGAGAATTTAGGAATAGGACATTAAATAATAACATATAATCAAGGTGTTATTGCTTCATCTCCTATCAAAATTATCATGTTGGAAATTCTTAAGAGGTTCCACCTCTTAAAAACAGATTTCATTGAAAAATACTACAATTGAAATAGGCTGACCAATTTTAAAAGGCATTGATCTTTACTTGTACACAAATTCCAGAAGTGGAGGCCAAGAGGTATGAAGAATATTGGAAAGCAGAAAAAAATGACAAAAAGAAGTAGTTGTTGTCACAGAATCAGGATGCATTGTATTTTGTGAAATCTGAAAGTATGGTTTTAACAGCACTACAGAAATAAAATAAATTATAATTATTTGGGGTAATCTGTGGAGATGTAAATAAAGAAAATTAGAATATATTAATAATGTCCTATAAACATTGTACAAATTCTGGAGGAGTGATCTATCCCTAACACCTATCTAATCAAAACCACATCTACTGTATTTCTGAACAGAAATAGCAAGATCTCTAGTTGAAAATAATTAATTGGGAAAAATCTCTGCCAACTCCCTATTTTGGAGCAATTATGTCTAGTAGATCACTCAGGAATACAGGTGTAAACTTGGATTGGTAGGGGATATTTCAGAGTTTTTTTTTAGTGGAGCAAAAGCAATCACACATATTCAAAACATTTTCATGATCTAAGAGGAAAAATCCTTGTGATGCGAGGCTATCTAAATTAGATGTAATTATTTTCCTTAGTGATTAATTAACAACATAGTGTCAAAGTAAAAATTCCTCTAAGAGAAGTGTGTTGTTCTTTTTTTAACAGAATCTAAGACCTTAGAATATTTAGTCTCCTTGGAAGATGTAACAGTGTACAGTTACAGCAAGTTCAGGGTTTGTAAGATTCACCAGCGAAGCTGAAAGTAAAACATGTTTGTGGGGCTCTAAAAATAGTGTGTTAATGACCAACTTGGGTTTTAAGATGCTGATTTTTTTTTTTTTTTTTTTTATGTCAAAGGTTTTTAAAGACACAACAGGACTCAACATTCCTGAAAAAAAGTTCAGAATGCTACCTCCCTGTAAAGCACAAGAAATAAGCTATTTTGTAGGCATACAATAATATTCATGACCACCATTTAATACACAAGCATTGCTTTAAGTTTTCAGGTGTTTTAAAGGACGTAGTACTTGCTGCACGTGTTGGTAAATGCCTCACAATAGTGTTTGTGATTATTTTGCATCTATTGTACCTAAAGGGACCACTGTACCTCGTACTCCTAAGCAGCTGTCATGATAAGATCAGTTCAAACACTTCCCAGCTGCTTCGTACTCTGCCTGCCTGGACAGGGAGCACAGCAGAACTGAAATGAGTGTCTGCATTAGTATTGCACTAGTCTGACTTGGCTACACCACAAAGCATGGATCTCTTTATTTTTTTTGTTATGGGCAAAGGTAAAAAGTATTGATTTCAGGTGCCATGTTATCAAAAAACATTAAAAAAAAATAGAAAAGTGTTTATTCTCAAATGCTGCTTTCAAGATGAATTTGTTGGCCAATTGGATTATATTGATTTTTGGGGTTTCTTTTCCTAAAGACAAGTCCAGTTAAGGCAAGTATTTAAAACCACAGACAGAAGTTGTTGTCCCAAAACCCCAAATTTGTTGGGTTATTTTTGAAGCTGCTAAACAGCGAATACACAGTTTTCTTAGGGTCTTATTTCAGAAAGGGGGAATTTACACTGTAGACTATGTAATGATTAAAAGAATAGATTAACTATACTGGTATACATATTGTTTGTCAAATTATTGCCACTCCCACTTGTTTTCCCTGCTGCAGAAATTACCCATTACAGAATATAAATAATGACCTCACAGAGTTATTCTGACCATGGTAGCAATCTCCATACTGAATGCCAAATCAAGAGCAAATCATTAAATTAATGTTAGTGTAAAAATGATGCAACGTGAAATTAACTCACAGTCCCATTGTTTACATTTTACACATTCATGAGGGTAAAAAAACCTTCTCTTTTCTTACTATATCTGCCATGCCAAGTCTATCTCTTAGTGTGCTAAAAAGAAGAAAAAGAGAAGACAACCCTAACTTTTTGTAATTTATTTTTATACCACTGGTTGAAAATCAGCCTTTCTGAAAAGTAACAACAAAAATTACGAAATGTTGAGAATCTCAACACTCAAGTGCTTTTTATGAACTTAAATTTTGTTTATATCATTCCCTTTGATTTGTTTTGTTGGATAGCTTAGAGTAAGCATGAAATCAAACAATGAGGACTACATAACTTCAGGAAACACTAGATGATTAAAACAATATATTTCCTTCATGCATTGTTACAGGTAAAATGATACTTTGTGCGACAATAACTGCCCTCAAGTCATGATAAACTCCATTATACACCTAACTGCAATGCAAGGATCAAATGGAAATCAAAATTCAGCTCATAGTGTAAATATTTATATTATTTTCACCTAAGAAGACCAAATTCCCTTTCTTTAGGTTTCTATTTTGTGAAAGTTAAAGGCTGGCAACAAATGCCTATTCCTTTCGAAAATTATAATTAATTTTCAAACACATGGATCTTGATGTGAAACAAAAGGTCAGAAAATAGGTTGGAAAATTTTCAGGATATGACAAGAACTTTAAATTGCTGATTCGGTTGAAAATAAATATTATCTTATTTTCTCTGGAGAACACTGACCGTAATTGCATTCCCATGTCTCCATTTTTTAATGTAGAAGAGAGTGGCTCTCTTCCAAGTGACTTAGATGAGGACCAAGTGGATTATGGCAGAGATATAAATTAAATATGTTAAATTTTACTTTAAAACTAACAAACAAAAAAGGACAAAAACAAAAACCAAACCAAAACAAAAAATTAAAAGACACTTTGGCCACAAGTTAGAGATATTCCAATGAAAGATTTTGAGGGCACAGTACCGATAGATTCAGTGTGGTGTACTCAATATAGGAAAAACATGGAAAAACTGGAGGGATTTCAGGGGACACCATGGAGACTCTGAAGGCTGGAGCACTTTTCGGGTGAGGAGAGGGTAGAGGAGCTGGGCTTTGTCAGCCAGGAGCAGAATGACTTTAGACAACATAACTACAGCTCTCAGTAACTTATTGTGAGTAACCAAGACATCAGATCCATGCTCTTCAGAGAAGACAAGGGATATAAGTGTACACGTGAGCTGTTCAGAGTGGCTTTGCTGAGAAGATTGCTCCCCAAGAGCAGTGCCAAGCCATGGCACAGATTGCCAAGGGAAGTAGTACAGTGTCTCAATAGTTCAAGATTTTCAGGATACAACTGAATTCCAGCTGGTCCAAGCCCATAGTAGACCCTGCCATGAGCAGGACTTTAGACCAGAGACTTCCTGAGAACCCTTCCAGCCTCAGCTATACAGTGAGCCCAGTGAGCAAACAGGCATCTTTTCAAAGTATAAAGTACCCAGAAGTACAGGAAAAATACTATAAATTAAATCAGGCAGGGCAATTCTTGCAACAAAATATAAATAAGTTATGTAAATGTTTCCTGCCTTTCTTAATCAAGTCCACATGCTCTGAAAGTCTTTCGTCTTAACAGATTTCAAAGCAAGGCGAGCCTCTGTCTCCAGTAAGAGAGAAGAGGTGGCTCCTTTCAAATGGGCATGCAGTAGCCCTAGACATGAACCTTACTCTATTCACATTAATAGCTCTCTGGAGCTATTCCTTTGCACAAGCATTTCCTGATCTCATTAGCCATTATGTCTGTGGAACTAATTGAACAAGACTTATGGCATTGCTTAAAGCTGAATTATTTTTTTTTTCCTCACAAAATGGTATGGTATCAATATCAAGAGTAATGTAATGCCAGTTGATTGATCTTTTCTGCAGAAGAAAGAATTATGTGGGAATATAAGGAAAAAACCCCTCTCTCCAGTTCTTATTCGATAAAGCTTGAAATGGCGCCTGAGGAAGAGCAGATGAATTTATACTGGTGTTATCTGAAAGCAATGACTTCTATAAAGCTTGCCATAAATAACAGGTGTTACTTGAAAAAGTGAACAGGAGGTGAAGTTTGATACAAGAATGCTAATTACTTTCAACAGTGTTCAAATAAACATTTTTAGTCTCCTTTTTTATCAGGAATATAAAGGATTTGATAAATGTCTTAAACATGTTACTCAGATAGGTTTTCTATTTAGACTCTAATCTCTCCACATTTTTTTTCCATTCATCTTTCCATTTAGTTCAGAAAAGCCTTCATTATATCATTGAATATGCTAGGACCAATCAAGAACTTTGGGTTGATGTTCCCTGATTCCACTTAGGACAACCTAAAATTTAAGCTACATATCTGAGAATGTTGTCGAAATTCTTCTCAAACACTAACAGGTACGGACAGGTCCAAGAACCACTACTCTGGGGAATTTCTTCCTGTGCTAGGCCACCTTCTCAGGAAAGATATTTTCCAAATATCCAATCTGGACTTCCCCTGACAAACTTAAGACATCCCTCACCTTCTATCATGGGACAGCAGGGATGCCCTCTTCTCTCCCCGTCATTAGCAAGTTTTAGGCAGCAAAGACATGACCCCTCAATTTCCTCTAAGCTGAACAAACTTGTACCCTCAACCTCTACTCCTAAATTACATCTTCTAGTCCTTTCTCCATCTTCCTTGACATCTTTTGGACACAATAATTTGATATCCTTATATCATGGAGCCCAAAAGAGCACACACACACTAGAAGTGAGGCTGCACCAGTGCTGTGCATAGTGGGGCAGTCACACATTTCCACCAGGGAGTTGGACTGTGCCTAATGCAGCCCAGGATTCTGGCAGCTCGTTTGGCTGCCAGGGCACATTGTTGACTCATGTTGAGCTCAGCATCAGCCACATCCCCCAGATCCCTTCCCACAGGGCTGCACTCCAGCCACTCATCCCCCAGCCTACACGTCTACAATCCAGGGTTACACTTTCCCAGGTGCAGAATCCACCATTTGTCCCTAATTCATGCCACTGAAGGTGTAGATATGCTCACATATAACCTCAAACACCTGTGTAAACAGTTTGTGGCGCCATGTACCAAAGAATTTTATATCTCTTCCATCAAAACCTTTTTTTTAGAAAACAGATCTCACCCATCATCCTTTCCAACAGCTCACCCCATTAATTTTGCTTTTCCCCATTTTACAGATCTAGCTTTTGGTAGCAGCTGAAAGACAAACAAGACACTATAAAAATAAAGGAATAAGGTTAGGAAATTATTCCAAAATTATTCCATTTTTTTATACAAATGAATGATAGATGAAGATTACCATTTTCTGTTATATCATTCTACATCAAACAGGAACATGAGAAAAGCATTAAAGCTGCAGGGAGAAGTCTTGGACTATTTCTTTCAGGAAAGGAAAAAAATGCAGGAGGATATGTGTATGCATGAAAAAACTACAGGTAGCCTTGCAAAAGTGATACAAATATTTTTAATTACTCTTTCAGATGATGAAAAATAAACATTGCACTTAGTGCAGCCCTCTGGGTTTTCCTCCCTGTCTTAATCTTACCTATAATTAACAGGAAGAATATTTTCTGCCATACAGAGGTCTTTGTAGCAACAACAAAAATAAAATGTTAATGTTTATAAATTATTTAAAAATCACTGTTTCTAACAGATACTGGTAACTGACAAGAATCAGGAAAAAAATTTAAATTTTCCAAATATGATAACATCAGACACCATTTTAGGTAAAATCTGTGGTTTTATGTTTTCCATTAGTTTCCTATGCCGCTAAGCAATTTCAGAAAATCCCTGTTACAGACAATTAGAGGCTAATCATCACCTGGAAGAGTCTCCTTTCTAACTCCTGTTCCATTTTAACTCCTGAAGAACCATAATTGAAAAGCACTGAAATCCTTTTAAAAGCATTAATTCCTGACAGAATTATTCTTCTAATTCACTTACATTCCCCACCTTTGTTTGATTTCCATCTATCTCTTTTCCTGTTTGTATCTTGTAATGAGCTCCACAGATATTTCTTAGTTTGTTGAAAATACTTTGTTCCATTTGGATTTTTTTTTCTATTTTATTGTCTGCCTCCTTACTTCTGATCTGTAGTATAGGGCACCTTCTATTTCTTTAACAGCATATAGCTTCACATATCTGCCTCACTTATTTGTGCTGGATAGACTAGATTCCGAAAGCTAGCTATGAAAAGTCTTTAAATTTCAAATTTCAATCCTTATATTTCAACAGCTTTCATACTTGTGTACAATTTTACATTTTTCTAAACAATGGCAAAGCACTTTTTATGGGGTCAAATATGTTTGATTAGAACAACATCTCAGCTTTTGATTAAAAATAACTACAGTACTATCCTAAAACAAGTTATCATTGTTTTAGATGTATGTGTACGCATATATGTCTATAAATTTATCAATATCTTGCATCGTTTCATTCTTTGGATGATTATCTCTCATTTTCAAATGCAACTGCATCGGAAACTTATCAGTACATATTCAAGTTCCAGCACAATGGGCCTGTGTGTTATTTAAAGTTCCCAAACACTGAAAATATTAATTACCTGTTGCTGTTATTGGTTCCAAAACTTCACATAGTAAAATTAAAAATCTTACAATGTAATAGGACATTATAATCTATCAAAAATTTGCTATATTGTAACAGAAGACATGAGGAATTCTATTGTTTAAAAAATGTGGCATTTTCTTGTAAAATCTTCAAAAAACAGTAATGAAAAAAAACAAGCAAGGCAAGTGTATGGGAAAAATGTGGTTGATATTGATATTGCTTATTTCTGCACACTGAATTGTAAAAAAAATGATCAAGAACAATTCCTCTTTGAAAAAATATGACCTCCTGTAATACTGCCACAGTCAGACAGACCTTTAGTGAACTTCTGAGCAAATAATCATCATGTGAGTTGAAAGTGCCTAAGGTCAGTTTTAACAGAAAGACCAAATTTCTGTAGAATTTCAAGTGAAGTTAGAAGAATAATCTCAGAATACAAATACTGTAACTGACACATCTCAGCTAGTTCTTCTCTTTTTCTCCTTCCCCCCTCCTGCCCTTCTATCTTTCTCTTTATTCTTTTCCTTATTTCAGATATACATATTTAGGTTGCACGGTGGCAGGTTTCCAGGCAAAGAAGAAACTCAAGGGGGAAAATTTATTCATCAATTAATTGCAGTAGGAATACTGTATAGTACCTATTCTTAAATTCAAAGTCAAGAAAGTCTTTCTCTGTGAGGAGAAAAAGTAAAAATATGCTGAGCATGCCTCTCCATGTTAATTATCTTGGTTATGTCTACAACCTTGCATATTTGTATGCTCACCTTGTCATTCTGTAGCATCTGAACCCCTGATATTGAACAGCAGGTGAAGGGAGAAAGTATAAAAGAAAGTTAAATCAAAGATAGGATTGAGGGTCTTGTAGTGATGGCACTAGCAAAACAGGAGATCTAAAGTCAGTTCTTGATTTCACTGTGTACGCACTGAAAAGCAAGTCTCATTTCCTTCTGCTAAGCTTTCTCCATACCCATAAAACAATGATGATATTTTATTCAAACTTTTTTTTTCTTTTTTCAATCTTTTTTTTTTTTTTTTTTTTTAGTCAGTTTTTCATTTAGTCTGTGAACTTTTGGGGAGGAGAGATGTGTCTTACTGGAGGCTTATGTGGAACTGAGCACAAAGGGACTTGTCAGCTGAGAATTCTCAGCTCTAGCAGGATACTGAAAAGCAATAACAGGCAAAGCACAATAAAGATGTTCTTACTTCAAGTATCAAGTACAGGCAGGTATCATATCACTGAATTTAAATGGGCAACTGAAGGCAGATAACAATCAACACAACAGTAACCATTTATATTTCAGAGGGCTTTAAAACAGAGAAAGTGGTAGAAAGCTCTTACAGTTATTACATATTTCTGGTTTTATTTCCTAAGCCTGAATGTCAGTGGTTAATGAATTGTGTTTTGTTTGTAGATATGTAATGAACTTCATATTTCCAAGTTTCTGTTTTCCCCTTTCCTGTATGTATTGCTGTGTGTGTATATATACATACATAAAAATTCATATAATATTTACATGGTGTATCTACATTCATATGTAACACTGAAGTATGTTTCTGTCTAGAACAAGAGGCATTTCCTCTTAATTTCTTAATGAGGACACATTCGATGTGATGGGATTAAAGTGGTCGACCTGATTAGTCTGGCTGCAGTTGCTGAATGTGTTGAAAGGTCAGCAAATTCATAAGTGCATTTGAGCTTTACTTTTGAGGTCTATCAAATAATTTCACTGGGACAGAGCTTTAGACTGACTCATTGTGAAAGAAAGACATGGTGCATTAGGAGCAGCCTGAAAAATGCCAAATGCTGGTTTCTTTTATAGCTGATAAAAGTTAAAAGACAGAAACAAATTATCCAGCCCTTCTAGAAAAGGAGAAAATATGTCAGCACAGTACTGCTGCATGACAAATTGTTATTCAATAGGCAGCTTGATGAGGACAGCTTCATAGGCAGCATAGGGTTAATAAATTTCAAGTGTTATGTGACTACAGCTGCTCTTAAATTTTGTAAGGCACCTACAAGGTAATTTCAGCATAAAAACAAATAGGTCTTATAAAAATTATCTGTTAAAAATTTAATTGTGTTAAACTTAATGACTCAGAAATATGAAACTTTCATATGAAAAGGGCTTTTAAACTTTGATTTTTCTGTAATTCAATATTTGGTAGTAACAAATGACCCTATTAATAAAATTAATTCTGCTTTGGCAGATTTTTCTAGTTTTATGAAGCTCAGGAGTATAGACCCAAAGCTGAACACAAAGAACTATTTCTAATCAGAAGTCTGCTCTAATATTGAGAATAAGTTTGCAGTTTCCAGTTTTGAATTTTGTTTAATTTTGGTTTGGCCCTTCAACAAATGCAGCTGATAATATGCTCATGTTGGGAACAGTGGCCTACATGCTTAACATGGTACATGAAAATTCTCTTTCATATCAAGTTCAGCCTGTTCAGACCTGTGTGAATAAACATATGAATAACACTTACAGGAGAAAAAAAATCCAAATCATAGAGCACTAAAAAGTTAATTAATTTTCACATCATTTTGTCTAAAGAAAAAATATTATTATAGTATTCTTTCTGCTAAAGCTTCTATTGGGGTTTAAGCAGGGTTCACAGTTTTTGTGCTGTACCTTGTTATCCTGAACAAGATATCCTGAGTATCTGAATCGCTGACAGAAAATGAACTACATGACCCCAAAGGTCACCTGCCAATTGCTCTGCTGTTTTCTAAAAAATCCTTCTCAGTTTGGTCTCCATTTTTTAAGCAGATCTCGGGAAACGTCAGTTCAGACCTGTTTTAGGTACAATCCCCAGTACTGGGGATTGAATAATTCCCAATGCTCTGCACAGGCAGGCCTGCAAAAACATGTCTTGAGCAAGTAAATCATCCAGGTTAATCCAAAACAAAATATTCCATTTTTCCAAATACTTTTTTGCTTTTTTTATAAAAATTGAAGGACAACGTTAATCAATCTCTTTGATATTTTTGCAACTTCTTTTACTTTTTCAAGTTTTTGGTGGTTTCTTCCCCCTAATTTAATCAGTCCTGTAAATAGACATATTTGTAATGCTGTTGTTGTTATAAATAATTGATTTTCTAGAGCTTCTCTTCATCTTCAAAACTCTTATGTTTAGTTTACCAGAACGCAAATTTTTTCCTTAACCAACTTGAAGTATTCCTTCTGCTTCTCCTTTTACTTGCCTAGAGTGTTTTTATACTAAAACTTTATTAAATGTACTTAGTGATTAACATTTTAATGGAAATATAAATATATTTACCCCCATAGTACTTTTATTTGAATACTATTCTTAAAAGCATCCATTTTACTGTTTAAAAGCTGAAAGCTAGGTTCCCAGTTGAAGTAGATTTTACACCCTGATAAAACAAGTGTTACAGTACTCACCCCAGATCAGGTGTATTCTGGACTCTCCCGTTGCAGTCCCAGGTCCCCATTAACACTTTCTCCTTTGCTCCCTTTCTCCTGAACTATGGGATTTCAGCTCCTGGAGAGTCTGGAAGTTCCTGGAAAGAACATTAGCCTACTTCAACAGAGCGAGAGAGAGACATATAAGAATTGCAGCAAAGAACTGATTTATTAAAACACTTGTGTAACAAACTTAGAGAAACAACACACTTGGTGGTACAGAAGTTTTAATAAACTGCAGAGACAGTCCCATCTCCTCCTGCAAACTGGGTAGCACCTGGCAGAAAAGTGGAGAAGTAATTGATGTGTCTCTATTCAGGTGTTATCTCCAGGATTGCAGAATCTGGCAATGTCAATGAGATTTTTAAATCGTGGGCTTTGGCAAGGTTACAATTTGAGATCCCGCTACTACTCAAACAAGTTTGCATTGTGCTCTAGAAAGCTTTTTCTTTTTCCAAAAATGTTGATCATCTCTTCCTGTCTCACACAAAGAGCATTGAGTTGAAAAAGGATGATAGAAAGCCTAAAGAAGTATGGCAGTTTAACAGAAGCCTTGGAAGGAAATCACAGGATAATTTAATAGGTGTTTTCTTTAATGAATTTTGTAGAAAATATCTGTTATTTTATTTATATTTTAAACACTGAATAAGCTTTTTTTCCATCTTGAAAAGCTGTGTCTGAGAACTTTCAAAGTTGAAAAATTTTAAGGAGAAAAAGAATGCAGTTTATAATTAACCTCAAAACTCCAGTAGGTATCAAGGATGCTCAGTTTGGAAGATAAGACAAAAGTCCAAAAAATATAATCTGTTGAACAGTTAAATCTATCAATCCTAAAATGTTTTTCCCTTCATCTGAAATCACAATAGACAGAAGATGTGTGGCCATTGTGCAGTGGGCAGGGCAGGGAGAAGATAGAGAATTGCAGGGAGGTGAGGAGGGGAAAAGGCAGATGACACTGTCCAGTGACCCAAGAATCATCTGTAATATGGGAGACACACGTGGCCAACCTCAGAATAGAGGACTCAGGCAAGAGGTATCCACATCCTAACTTCATGGTTCAAGCTCTCAAATGCCTGCAATTATAAGGGCAGCTTGTCTTTTCCAAATGACCTCCTGTCTCTATACATTCCAAGACCCCGAGTCTGGAAATACTGTAAAATAATGGCTGTTGGGTTTTAGTGTGGGGGTGAGTTTGTTTGCTCTTTTAATTTGGTTTTTCAAAAATAGAGCAAAGCCACTTCTCTGCTTATAATGTGAATAAGGAAACTCCAGAAATCTGCAAGTACCCACTGTAAAAATGGAAGTCATAAATCAGGAAAAAACTAAGCCTAACTGCTTAGGGTAATTACAATGGTTAGAACTCATAGATACAGACAAGTTTTCTCAGCTACAGACACACTTTATATAGTACTGCTCTGCTGAGGCACAACTGGTTGGTGCTGGGTTGAAAATGGAGCTTTTGTCCCAGCTGTGGCAGGCTGCAGAGGGGACAGAGCAGCAGAGAGATGCAAGAAGCAGGAGCAGGCTGAGGAGTGGAATGGAACAGAGCCAGAGCTGAGGTTGAGGTAGCAATTATCAAACAAAACCCAAATATCTTAATAAAGTTTCACTCCAGCAATCAATTCAGGGCACTGTCTGGAAATTGAAGGGGAAGGGGACAGAGTGGGAGGGAGGAAGGAAGGATCAAAGGAAGGAAAAAATAAAATCTTCCTCTGTCTTTTCTGGGATCTTAGTGGAGTCCTTTCAGGGACACATAATTTACATACTAGACCAAGGATCAGTCCAACATCCTATACTAGAAAAGAACCAATTCTAAATGCTTTGTAGAAAGGCAATAGCAGAATAGATTGTATCTCCAAAGGTCTCATTTACTCTCCACACATCTCTGTGGCAAAGCTATTTTCATCACTTGAAGCCAATATCTTCCCCAAAAATAAAGAGGTTAGAAACAAAGATGGTAAAATAGATGGGATTTTAATACTGAGATTACGAAATGCTTTTGAATCATTAGAAGCTTTTTTCAAAGAAAGGTGATAATTTTAAGAAAGCATGAAATTATATGAGCAGTGTCAAGAAAAAGTAATCATTACAAAATTTATAATGTGACTGGTAACAGGACTTAATTTACAGAATAAATCCATCATTCTAAAAAAGGGGGCATATATTTCTTTGCAACCTCCAGTCCTACGAGCAAGTGAAGTGGTCAACAACATCCATGTCAGATCAATTTTTTCAAACTCACTTTAATTTTTCACCATCCTGTGAAGAGTTTACAGTGATGGCTTGGATGCTGGCTAAGGCCTAGGACACTGCTGCTTTACACAAGCAGCACGTGAAGAATCTCTCTAAAGCTCCACTGTTGTTTCTCATTATATATTTTCCTCTGGATGTAGTCTTATGTCTTTTAGAGTAGGAAACATGGGCATTTTCAGGTCCTGAAAACCTGATTTTAGAAAGCCAAAATCAGAGACATAGTCCAAAAACCTGTTAATAAAAGCCCCTGTCCATTCTGCAAGGATGCAAAACCTGATGGGCATTTTGACAACGAGAGGAATCCTGCTGAACCTCTGTTTAGGATTTTAACTAATAAGTTTTCCAAGGAAAGGATGCTCAGAGGAGCTCATTGACATTAGTGCAATGCCTCATGCCTTTAGAACAAAGGTGCTATGTATAAAATATTTTTTCAGCATTAAGTGTCACTAATAATGTTTAATATTTTTTAGATTCAGTGATGGAAGGGGACAGAACAGAGGGTCCTTTGTGCAGCTATCCCCTGGGAGATATTAATCACAGATGTCCTTCAGATTTGCAGCATATGCTGAGAACAGCCATGCCTGTATCCATGAGCACACACCCTTAAGACCTCACATGGCACATTTTACTCATAGGTACAGGTGACATCACGGCCTTGAAAACAATTCCTAGAGAAAGGATATTTCCATCTGATAAAAATGTTCCCCTGTTGAAAAAAATACCACGAAAAAAAGCTGCAGGCCTATTTCCCAATTTTCTCCTAAGGTTGGTTTCCAGCTAAATATGGGAAAGAGAGTAAATTTTCAGATTCTGAATATTTTAAATAGGTCCTTTTTGACTTTTCTGTTCAGCTTAATCTGAGAACTTCTTTATGGGTATAATCAGTCTGGAAAAAAAACACGGGGAGAAAGGAAGGATATCTTAATCACTTCTCCCAGAAATTTCATATTTTAGTTACATTGTTTCATAAGAAAATGTGAGAGTTTTTCTAATTTTTCTCTTTTTTATGATATGATGCCATTTTCTCGGGTAAATTTAAATGCCATAACTGCCTACAATTATCTAGATTCTCTGTTTTGGACCATTGCATCAAGTTTGTAGTACCAAATTTCTAGTTTTCAATATTCTCCAAGTCATAATGCATCTGGTTCTGCCCTATATATTTTTATTTCTCCCTTTTTTACTGTATGTTAGAACCTCAAATTCTCCACTAACTGCAGGCTAGAACAGAGCAAATATTATTTAAAACCTGACTTTTAACTTGGCTTGATAAGTAAATCAAATTTTATAAATTATATTTGGCTGGTTGAAAAAGTAAGTTCACTGATAATAGTCCTAGACTAGTAGTTTGTACAACCATGAGGGTTTGGAAACATTTTTTGCCTGACCTTCCTTCAAATGAGAAGACCCACAGGCTCCTGGTTTGACTCTCAGACTGATCCACTTATCTCTAATCTCTTTTTTATTGATATATTTGAGATATTTTGTGTGCATACAATGTTACCTTTTTAACAAAATAAATCAAAGTCTATCATAATTAATGTCTCTGTCCTTACTCATTTGGCACATAGAGATGATAAAATGTTGCATGTTCTGTTAATGCTGAGGGTGCTAAAAAACATCTGACACTATGCTATCAAGTTAAGCAGGAGTAGGTAAAGGTTTTCCCTCAACTGGAAAATACTGAAATGCCAAAACCTTAAATAGTATGAAGTGGAATGACTCACAGACTTCACAAAGTTTTCAGGAAAAATAAAACTCAGAATAAATCTGTAAGTCCAGAATTTGGCTTATCTATATGTGCACAAGCATATATTCAGGTGTGGATTCTACAGAACTGCTGAGATGAAAGAGAAGAATCCTTAAACAATTGTTTCTTTCCAATCCAATTTTGTTTGTTTGTTTTTGTTTGTTTGTTTCTGTGTTGAAAACTGTCAGATTGAGACTAGCCAAAAAATACTAAACAAATTAAAAAAAACCTAGCTTAAACCCAAAACCAAATTAGGGCAAAAAGTTCTGCATTGTAAAACAAGCAGGTTTTTTTGTTTGTTTGTTTCTTTGTTTCTTTGAGACACAAAATGTACTTTTAATGCTTTAAGCTGTCCTAACAAAAGAAGCCATGCTGTAAGACATTTGATTTAGAGCATAAATCTTTCTGAAAAAGGCTTATATTGCAGGTGAAACAATGTTCTACCAATTCATATTTTAAGGGCAAACTGTAGGTGACCTCTGGAGTCTTAGTCAGCACCAGAACTCTCAACACAGCAAGAACAAACCAGCACCTGCAGTCCTCTCAGTCAGGTGCTCTCTTTGGACATTTCCAAACTGACCTCCAGCTGTAGGCTGGAGACTTCTTTTCTTTACCAAAGCATAGGGGTACAAGATTTGATAAACACCTATCTGACGCATACGCCTGAGTGGTCCTTTTTATGAAAATCACATTATGGGAGGAAGGGAGAAGGGGACAGCTACTGACAGGGCGCTCCTGGACCCCTGGTTTGTTATGAACTGTTCCTGTACTCCTGGAAAGAGCTGTTTATATCTGGTGCCATAAATGCAGGCAGTGAGTGCACACGCACATAAACACAGAGAACAAAAAGAATTCTTCTCCTAAGTCAAATCTCATACCTTTGGCCTGAAGGTCAATACTAAATTTGTGTATTAAGTCTTTAATTTAGCATGAATCATACAAGGAAAAAAAAAAAACCAAACAAACAAAACAAAAGAGCAAACAGATCCTATTTTACAGTGAGGGTAGTCACACAATAGGACAGGTGTTCAGAGATGTTGTGTGAAGCCTTCACCCCTGGACTTTTTCAAAACTTAGCTGGATATAGCCCTGGGCAGCCTGCACTAGAAGACCCTGCTTTGCACAGGGTTATGCATTCATTACCTGGAGCGGAAACTTCAAGTACTCATTGTCTTTTAGGATGGGTCCTTCTGATCTTTATTTTACAGTTGTAAATTAATATAAATTCAGAGGATGCATAGACTCATTTTCTTCCTCTAATTTTTTTGCTGATCACAGTAACTTCTTAGAAAGAAGCCCTTCTGGCAAACCTGAGTGGAAAATATCTATGTTGCGTACAAGAAACTACTATGAGTAAATTAAACATATTTTTTGGTGGAAATCAGGATAACTTCAGAACTAATAATGGTTTCCCTTGGTCAAGAAGGGGGAAAAAAGCAAAATATTCTAACAGATGATGACTAAAGGATTCTGGTTTTAAGCCATCTTTGGAACCCATAATAGTCTTTCATAGAAGAAGGAGTTGAATAAGAGAATGCAGTTAAATGACAGACTGACCCAAAGTGCATAATAAGGGGACCATTTACAAATAACTCCACCTACCTGATTAGGATTAATTTAGTAGATTTTGTGCTTGATTTCTTTCTTGGTTTTTTTTTTTTTTTTTGTTTTTTTTTTTTTTTTTTTCTGCTCTGTTTTTCTCTTACTCATTAGGATAGTGAATAGTCCTCCTCTCAGAGATCACTCCTGAATCATGTTGCTGATTTTTCACCAAATATTTAATAAAACCAAACCAGAGAAAAGAGAATGCACCAAATGTACATACTTTCTGTAGTTTATTCCAGAGGAAGAGTGGTACTGACATATGAGCATGAAACTCCTCTCTGTAATGTACATTCCAAGTTTTCCCCTGAGAACATGTGACTGTTGGAAAGACATTGGACACACATACAATACCTACAGATGCATTCTCTCTGCAGTTTTTTCCTCGTGTCATTCTAAAGAACCATTTACTTTCCCTGCATTTCAGATAATTCCTCACAAGCTTAGTCTCTTCCACACTTCTCTCTTTAATTTGGAACAGTGAAGGATTTGTTATTCTTTCAGTTTTCCAGATAATTCCTTAAAAACTGCATAAAGCACCTTAATATGAGAAGATGGAAAATTACCCCAGTAATAATTACATGTTTTATCTCCATATTAGGTACAATGGACAAACCAGTGACCTTCAACCTTTTCATATCTTTGATCATCTAGCAAATAGTAAGGTCTGTCTTTTTACATCTATAATGTTGGACACATTACTGCTACATTAATGAAACCTGAAGTCATATTGAGTCCTGTAGAATGCTAGAGCTTTTTTGAAGTGCTGTAAAAGTTATTTGCAATTGAAGTCTAGGGAAAAATAAAAACGAATCAAATATAGGTTTCCCAGATCTTTTTAGTTGCCAAGAGTGGGACCTTGGCAACAGCCTCTGGTGCTAAAATCAGCAGTCTTTCAGACAAACCATGCAGAGTTCTGCAATGATTTAAAGACTTCAGATTAGTAGTAGGATCCATTCCAGCTAAAACACAGACTTCTAGCTTGTCCACCGACTTAGTTTAAAGTATTTGGATGTGTTGAGCCTGGAAAACAGTTTTTCTCAGAGGGGACAATTCTACTTTGAAGGATTTTGTCTTATTGGTTGGAAACAGAAGAGAGAAAGAACAAGATTCATTCCAGAAGTTTTCACTTGCTATACTGACCTTTTAACTAAAAATAAAAGATGAATAGCTGAATTATTCCTGCCTTTTTCAACCAAGTAACAGATATTTTCAGTGTTTCAGAAGAGATGAGAACACCCAAGAGGGACCATTTCACAGGTTTAGTAAGTTTGATATTATGCATTCTTCACAGTGGTGACAGATCTATTCTTGCGTTATTGTGCATATCAACTTTGTAAGAAGCTCCTTTTGCCTCAGAAAACAGTGGTGGATGATGTTCATAATCTCTCTGTACAATTACTGCAGAAAGAAGGAGGTGTCCAGGGCATTTTGCCATATGGTGGAATTTCTCATAATCTATCTAATATGTAGAAAGCTTAAGAAGATATGAAATTTAATTAAACACACAAATTTGGAGAACTGATTGAAATAGCTTTCTCTCCACATATTTATATATACTCTGTGAGTAATCAAAGACCAACTAAAATATGTACACCAGTAAAGCTCTAAGGTGTGGAGTCACAGAATCACACATTCACAAAATAAGTTGAGTTGGATCATCCTCAAGGATCATCAAGCCCAATTCCTTGCCCTGCACAGCACCATCCCTAAGTGGTGCCTGATAGTGTTGTCCAATGCTTCTTGAATTCTGTCAGACTTCCCTGGGGAGCCTGTTCCTGTGCCCAGCCATCCTCTAGGTGAAGAACCTTTTCCTGACAGCTAGCCTAAACCTTCCCTGACAAAGATTCAGGCCATTCCCTCGAGTCCTGTCAATAGGCACTGCGGGGAAGAAATCAATGCCTGCCTCTCCTCTTCCCCTCAGGGGGAATTTGTAACTGCAATAAGGTTGCATTCTCCTCTTCTCCAAGCTTAACAGACCAAATGACCTCAGCCACTCCTCATACAGCTTCCCCTCAAGGCCCTTCATCATCTTCATTGCCCTCGTTTGGACACACTTTGATAGCTTTATATCTTTCTTATATTATTGTGGCACCCAGAACTGCCCCCAGCACTGGAGGTGAGGCTGCCCCAGAGCAGAGCAGAGCAGGACAATCCCCTCCCTTGTCCAGCTGGCCATGCTGTGCCTGATGCCCCCAGCACAGGGTTGGCCCGCCTGGCTGCCAGGGCACTGCTGGCTCATGTTCAACTTGTCATTGACCAGGACCCCCAGGTCCCTTTCCATGGTGCTTCTTTCCAGCATCTCATTCCTCAGGTTTTATACCCATGCTTTTCCCATCCCAGATGCAGAATTAGGCACCCTGTTCGCCTTGTCACCCTGTTTCCACTGGGCATATTCCTTCTTTTTGCACCTATTTCCTAGAGAAGATTCCTGTTCAGCCAAAATGGCCTTCTACCTCACGGTCTTGACTTCTGGCATTTGGGAATTGCCTGCTCCTCTGCCCTTAGGAGGTGATTAAGACATAACCAGCACTAATGCACCCTGGTACCTGCAAAATCATTTTCCAAAGGGACCTTACTCCATAATTCTCCAAGCAGGGTGAAGTCTGTTCTCCTGGTGTCCAGAGCTGAGATTTTCTTGGCACTTCAGTCAGCAGAGATTTTAACTCAATTGCTCCACCATCTCTGTGTCCAAGACGGCCACGAGCTCCACTTTGCCTATGTGGTCCTCCGTGCTGACGAGCACCAGATCAAAGTGGACCTCTTCCTGAGTCAACTCCCTTAAGATCTGTACCATAAAGTTGTAATCCAGGTTTTTTAGGAATTTTCTGCCCCAGGCTGTGCCATCTGAATGATGATCCTAGGTCATTTCTGACAAGTTGAAGTCCCCCATAAGGACAAGGGTGGGTAACATGGAAGTGTCCCTTAGTACCTCAAAACATAGTTTTTCAGGGTCATTGTCCTTGATAGGCAGCCTATAGAAGATTCCCATGGTGATCATCCACACTATTTGTTTACCCCTTGATTCTCATCCAGAGACTCTCATCTGTGCCATTGCCATACGTGAGCTCCATACATTCTAACATTCTATTCCACACAGTGCCTCCCCTCCACCTTTTCTGCCCCACCTGTCTCTCCTGAAGAGTGTGTAACTGCCCCACAGGGCACTCCACTCACAGGACTCATCCCACCAGGTTCACATTTGCCAATGATGTCAAATCTCTGGAACTGGGCCTCAGCTTCAGGCACCTCTTGTTTGTTCCTCATGCTGCAGGCATTAGAGTAGAAATATTGCAGGTGTTCTATATCATAGCCAACACCTCCTGAGCCATATTGAGGAAGTGCTGGTTTCCTCAAGTTTTGATACACTGTCTCCTTGCTCATCACTGGCCAGCCTGATTTTGTCCCTTTCCCCCTCCCAAGCTAGTTTAAAACTCTGTCAAAAGGTACCACTAGCACTCCTGTGCTAGAACTCTTTTTCCCCTCTTTAATAGGTGCAACTTATCAGATGTCAGTAGACCACATGTTGAATAGATCATCCCATGGTCAACAAACACAAATTTTTTCTGCTGACAGCAAGCACAGAGCCATGCATTGACCTGGTTAGTGGATCTCCCTATTCCAACAAATGTTATTTCTTGTTACAGGAAGAATCAAGGAAATTGCTTCCTGTGCTCTTGATCCCTTTACCAATTGTTCCAGAGCCCTGAAGGCTCTTTTGATTGCCTTTGGACTTCTTTTGTAATTTTGTCACTGCCAACTTGAACAACCAACAACGAATAGTAATCAGATTCCTGAGGTAAAGAAAAAAAAAATCTTTAGCAAAGACAGGCCATTTCCAGCAGCAAAACAATATCACAGACACACCACCATACTTTTCCTATGAGAGAATGAGAAGAACCAGGATGCCATGGGTAATAATGGGAAAACTTATCCATATGATAGCTACCCAGTAAACTGGGTATTTTCAAATGTTCTGTCATTCTGAATATTGCAATCTTACCAAATATACAGAAATAAAAAAGCAAATTAAAAGCATTCACAGTCATTTCAAAGGAATAAGTAAATCCCTGTGATAGCTTTATTTGAAAATTGATACCTTGCATGGTTTTGCAGAAACCTGTCAGTACATGTTGCCTCACATCCATATATATCTGATTTTTTGAAGAGTTAATCATTACGTCCCCCACCAAAGTCATAATCCTTCATTTGTGTTGCATGATTATTTAACATGGTAACAAATCATATTATTACAGTGTATTACAAATCTAAGTGAGAAATAAGTGGCAAGAAATGGAAGAAAAAGGAAGGAAAAAGGAAGAAAACAGGTTTTTTAGACCAGTGACAAGGAAGAAGAGGTATGAAACAGGGCTGAGAAAGTGTAGTTAGAATTGTCACCTTTTTTCTCCGAGTGTCACTGATTCATTTTCCTTGTACCTTTCTCTGGAATTTACCTGTTTGTCTTGCTCCTAATCCCACAAAAGACTGAGAGTCCTGCTGATTTTCCAGTTTTACCTCTTTTCCAATGATCTGCAAGCAAGGGCAGCTAGTTTGATAGAAAAAATAAGCTCCTGCAGAACTGTTTGTTTGATGTTGCTTGCATACATTTCTTTATTTTGTGAATATTTTACTTCTGACAGTACTAATAACTAGGCATCAAACATAGTTCCCACTAAGTAACAGGTAAAACTCACACTGACTTCAGTGAAGTCATACCTTCCTAACTGTGGATTGCAGTCTTTCATCCATGCAGAAAGAATATTCTGAGAACACCATGTGAGCATCAAACCTTTTCTTTCCCTGTCAGGATCCAACCTATTGATGTGAACAGAGGGCTGAACAATGCCCCCTCAGACCTTTTTTTGGTTGGATGACTTAAAGAGTCCATCCACAAATAGCAATACTGCTGTCTGCAAATCTGAAGAATTTCTGTCCATTTTGTATAGGCCAGCACAGAGCTTTAAAATCATAATATCATATGCAGACCCCCTTGTACACATATTAATTTGATTACTCAGGTGGTCCCACATAACATTCTGACACCATTACTGCCTCATTAATATAAATCTAGAGGGCAAAACAGACCCTCAACTTATTTAATACTTGACAGATTTTTTTACCAGTTGGCATAAAGTCTCAGAGTTGAAAATTTTAGAAATTAACTGTAGAGATCAATGTACCAAAGAGAATGGTCCTGTGTTAGGTACTTTCCCTCATCTGGCCCTTTCCATGTGTGTCTCTTCAATTGTGTTGTGACTCTCATGCTCCTTGTGAGTTCTTTGTTGAGGAAATTGCATTCTGCAGGTCTGTTATTCTCAGGGTTTTATTTTGGTTTAGTTTTTATTTTATGAGAGTAGGACACTACCAAAAAGAACATTTTTGAAAACCGCTAAGTGCGAGTTGTTTTGTGTAGTGAATCAAATACAATGTTAAAAAGTCAAACCAAACCAAAACAAAATAAAAGAAACTCCAACCAAAACAGAAGAACAGAAATATGTTTAAAAATATGACAAGTCAAACCTAGAAGGGAGAAAATTGGGAATCAACTCAGTGCAACATCTGCTTCAGGATAAACCAGTAAAATTTAATTCATTTTCATACCGCATCTTTCAAACAAACCTCTCAAAACTTTTTATACTAAAAGATAAAATGACAAGATAACTTGTTACAGAAGATGTTATTGCAACTGTCTCATAGATGGCAAATGAAGGAAACTGGGTGAAGCAACAGGCTGGTCCAGGGAAAAAAAGGATGCATATTTAAAGAGAGGAAAAGTATTATGCTTGTACAATATAACAGAAAAAAGAGATGAATAATAATAACATGAAGGAAGATGATGTTCAGTACAATGATAGGGATGGGGATGGGGATGAGGATAAGGCATTTTCTCCTGGTATAAAAACTTGCATCTGTTATATATATGTAGTAACTAAATTTTCTGGCCTTGAAGAATACGTAAATTCATTTTGCAAATGGAAAAACCTAGACTAAAAAAATACTCTAATAGGACTGTTCTAGGACAGAGGCAGCCTCCTACTCCATGCAGCTGGAGGATGAAATATGAGACTACCAATACGTGCCAGGACAAGAATAAAAAACCTTGTCTGTCACTTTTGGCATATCCAGTACTTTCCCATTTTTTAGTATAATAGTGTATGGTACTTTTCAGCAGCTCCATGAGCTAGAATTTCAGTTTGAGTGCTTGAATTATTTATTAAAAGTACAATTTTTGCCTTGGTCTGTCATCTCTGAAGATCACAGCACAAGTCAGCATCAGGGGCATGGATGTGACTCAGGAGCCGTGCCCAGTGCTGAGCTCCAGGTGCCTGGCAGACAACATCAATTCAGAGAAGAAAGGGACAAGAAGAGGGCCTGGGAAAGCCAATCCCCATTCCAATTTTGATCACACAATAGCATACAAGGACCGTTTAGTGATTTGACAGTAGAAGATAGAAGTACTCGTTCTCTGGGCACAAAAGCAAAGGAAAGGAATGCTAGTTTTAGAAGACTGTATTTTCACAGAGAAGGGAAGCAATAGGGAATTAAGCTGTGGAAAAGAAGATGAATGCAAAATGTAAAGCGTGATTTTTAAAATTGTTTATGTGCTAAATTATTTTTGACAGACAGTTGGACACCCAATATCTGTGCAAGCAAACAAGACATTAGCACCATGCCTATGTATTGTCTGCCTTTGGAGGACTAGGAGAGTACAAATTCTTCATTTTTAGTCACTGTATTTTCTCTAGAATTCAGCTTCCATGTTTTTACTCTATTTCCTCACGCATTCATCTTGCTTTGTTGTAGTGTGAGTCCTATGTATTGGATAAGTGGGTCCTAGCTATTCCAAATGAACTACAGCCGCAAAGTCTTTAGTTGGGCAGCAGCTGTAGCTCGTGAAGATAACTTGCATAAAAGGGGGTGGGTCGAGAGCCCTGGAGGAGCTCCTGTGAAGTCATGAGGAACTGCACAGCAAAGAAGATTTGCATGGTAGAAAACCAGCTAGAAGATATGGACTTCAGAAATATGATTGCAACAGTATGGGACTCTAGAAATGTGATAATAACAATAAGAATACAACAATTGGTGACCCCAACGTGATAGAGACATGCAGCCTGAGAGCTAAGGAAAATAGGACAGCCAAGAGCTGTAGCAGCCTGAGAGCTGTGGAACAGCCTAGAGCTGCAGAAGAGCATAGCTATTGAATCAAGGAGCTGTGGCAGCCAGGAGCTGCGAGAAATATGGCCTTTGAGCAAGAAGCTGTGTGTGTTGTACATGACCTTTGAGTCATGGGGGAATGTGTGTATTGTACTTGTGTGGTGTATGAGGCCATTGAGTCTTGGGATAAAACATGTATTGTAAGGAAATGCATATATTGTACTTGAATATCTATATTGTATTTGAATATATCCGTTAGTAATAGAAAAAGGGGGAAATGTAGCAAGGGTCCTATATATTGGATAAGTGGGTCCTAGCTATTCCAAATGAACTACAGCTGCAAAGTCTTTAGTTGGGCAGCAGCTGTAGCTCGTGAAGATAACTTGCATAAAAGGGGGTGGGTCGAGAGCCCTGGAGGAGCTCCTGTGAAGCCATGAGGAACTGCACAGCAAAGAAGATTTGCATGGTAGAAAACCAGCTAGAAGATATGGACTTTAGAAATATGATTGCAACAGTATGAGACTTTAGAAATATGAAATACAACAAGATAACAGCACTTTGTACCATAAATAATGCATTCATGGCTTGCCATCCAGCAATTTGTTGGCATCAGAGACATTCTTGCAGAGGTGTGAACTTCCACACATAGTTGTACATTTTGAAGAATATGGATATTTTCTTGTGATTGAGAAATATGGCAGTGCTGACAGGATATTCCCAGAACAGCATATACATGGCAGGGTGCTTGGATCACACCTGCCAAAGAAGCAGGCTCAGTGCCAGTGCACTATATGCACTCCCAACTTACTGAACTAATATAAACCAGCATCCCCATGCTGTAGTTGGCAGCCCTGGGACAGTCTGATGCACCCAGTTACAACTCAGCTGCTCGCCCATATGCCACCTGTTATGTGACAGACCTACGGCGGCAGGAATGAGACTGAAGAGAACAGAGTTGCATTGATATCCAAATATTGCCTTCAAATATATTAATCTAGGAACACAAAAACATTGATTATAAAGATTTCTTACTTACTTTATTATATATGTTCTCACTCTTTATTAAATATGCTCTTACTTTGTAGTATATATGCTTATCAGTAAACATAGATTATATAAAAATTAAATTTATTATTTGATTTGTTTTATAGCTGTATTTAGTGTTCTTTTTATATTTAAAAAACTCCAACAGTAGATACTGTAAATTTTCCCATTTTTTTACACCATAATAATTTTGGATACCAGAACAGATTGCAGCTATGTAGAATTCAAGGTAACATATTTTAGACTTTGTCATGTAAAGCTACTACTTTGCTTGTTAGAATTGTATCATTAATTTACATAATTATGGATTAAAGTGGTAAAAATATTTTAGGATTCTACTTTATTTTTTTGCATAGTTTCCACTTGTAAGAATTCAATTACCACAATTTTAGAAGTTGTATTCTTTCTTCAGAAGGTGTGTTTTAGACAGGCAGTAATTATTTTGATCCCTTTTCTCCATAAAACAGTGATAGATTAGTGAGGTTGTTTTATTAATCTGCTATGTTTGTTTTATTTTTCAATTAACTCCAAGGTGACTTTAAATACCCTGTTTAAACTTCCTTGAAGGCTACAAATTAGGGTCCATAGCAGGTATGAGACAGGTTTTATTCCAGCACTATTCCAGATCTTGGAATTATAGGCAATATCATGGCTAACCCCCTCATTCCTCACAAAAAGATTGGGAAAAGGAAGCCTTGGGCAAAATACATTCAGATTCCCCAAAAGAAGGAACATTTAATCTCTCTGACCCAATTAGTATGTTTACTGGGCCTCATGATTCTCTGTGCAATATAATCTTTGTTGGTTGTCTGTATAGGACAATTTCTCATGTTCTCAGACACTCTGTGAGAAGCCTCGCGCTTCAGTTGAAACTGAACATTCCTGCTCAAATTCTCAGGTTAATTTTCCTTTCCTGGATGTAGAAGTGAGGATTTTTGAACATTTGTGGTTGCTTAGTCTGGAGAAAAGGAGGCTCAGGGGAGACTATCATTCTCTACAACTGCCTGAAAGGAGGTTATAGACAGGTGGTGACCAGTCTCTTCTCTCAAGTAACAAGAGACAGGGCAAGAGAAAACAACTTCTGTTTGCACCAGGGGACATTCAGACTGGATATTACAAGAAATTTCTTTCCTTAAAGAGTTGTTAAAAACTGGAACAATTTGCCCAAGGAAGTGGTGGAGTCACCATCCCTGGAGGAATTTAAAAGATGTGTATATGTGGCACTTGGGGACATGGTTTAGCGGCAGAATTTGCAGAGCTGGGTTAATGCTTAGACTCAATGATCTTAAATGTCTTTTCCAAACTAAATGATTCTATGATTCCAGGCACTGGCCTCTAGGAAGGATGTTAGCTCTTAAAAGGAAGCACGTGCCTAAGCCATTCTTCCCCAGCTAAGAGATTTTTGAAGTGACATTGACTGGATGTTCATGGCATCCATTGCCAATAAGTCATGAAGATGTGAAAAAGGGCAATAACTGAAAGTCTGTACATTGCATATAAAACTTAGAGATAATTACCATATGGCTGTACATTGATTGAAGTTTAAACTCTCATTTCAGTTCACTTCATGTTCTCTGTGTATCGTATTTTCTTCCATTCCCTGTATGTTTTGTTGTGGGGCTGGAGTCTTATGAGAGCTGAATGCCCCTGCAGAACATTTTGGTAACATATATACAGAGCAGCATCTTCTGCAAGCCCCAGTATTGCCAGATGCTTCTCCAAACACCATCAAGGTGTGTAACATTTAGCTGTCCTAAGTGCGTGCTTGTCAAGTTTCACCTTTTAAAATTAAATATAAAGACTCGTCAGCATCTTTCATTGTCCTTCCAGAAGTACAACAGTCAAGCATATAAAGGCATATTGATAATATATAAATACCAGTAATTCAATATTAATTCTACTTTTCTTTTTGTGTTTGCACAAACCCTGCCTAACATTGACTTCCATCAGTCAACTTGCTCTATCAGCACAAGGTGACCATTTGTGTAATGTAATGTCATGTTTAGCTTCCTTAATCACACACACCTAATTTTCTTGACATTGATTTTTACTACAGTTTTATCCATAGAAGGATTTATACAGCACATATCTCTTACATCTTTCTGCCCAAGAGATGATAACAAATATAATTCAACTTAATTGAATAATAGCACACCATTTACATTAATAAAAAGTATCTAAACTTCAAGGAGTTATTTGGATTTGAGGTCTGAATGCAGGAATTGGCAGTCAGGCTTGCTAAATTGTAAATTCTCTCACATGCAGTGTAATGCTTCTGGGGAAAGCTTTTAGTTCTTCTGTCATGGCATTTCCCTCTGTAAATTTATTTACTGTATCTGTCACACAGAAGTGTAAGGAGAATCACTCCCTGTAAAACTGCAGTTGGGATATTACTAAAATAGAAAGATTTGGAATTCCAAGGGTTTTGGTGTGATTGCACTGTACTCTGGGTGGATAGGATGGTAGGTTACACAATCTCCCAATGTACACCACAGAGTACCTCTAGAAGCACTTACAGCCATTGAAGACCCTCATTCCTTCCCCAGTATAGAAGGGGCAGAGAAGGGCTATAAAACTAAATTAATTTATTTATTGTTGGCTTTACTTGATTTTATGAAAAGCAAAAAGTGCTTTTCCCCACTTGCCTATTCTTGCCATCATTTCTAGCACCCAGACAAGACACTAAAATGGTAAATTGTGTACAATAACTCAAATAGTGTCTGTGAAGGCAACAAAAACCAGTCAGATCTTCCTCAGACCTCCCCACTCATACCCCCTCTCCTTTGCTGTATCTGATGGACAAATTAATTTGTCCTAAAATAAGAATGCTAGCTGGGCATTACAGGATGAGCTGTCTGGATATTCACACAATGAATGCATCCCAAAGAAGAGGAAGCTGCGATGATTGAGATTGAGTTTGGTACACATGGGTCTGGAAAAGGGTCTTAAATGGTGCTGAGGACTGGGCCAACAGGGTGAACTGCTATCCCAAGGTTGTAGGCTGTTCCCAGGTGGATCCATTGGTAGGGATGCCTGCAGAATATACCTAGCCCGAAGACAGGGAACGCTCATTTTGGTATGGGTGAGTAAATCACTAAGATCTGGAGCAAAATCCTAAATTGGCACCACATAGGTGCTGTTACTTTGTCACCTAGTATCCTGCAAGGCCAAAAACTGTAAACTTGGACATTTCTGCACTGACCTACTTATGTTATAAAAGTTTAGACCTGTTCTTATTATGTACTAAACTGGCAATATTTAGATATTATATTAGCAATAAATCTTACATAATCATTCACAACACCAAAATTTTATTTCTGAGAAAACACCTGTGGACCTTTAGATGAGCATACATATTTACACAGCTGACACTTAATAAGAGAACAAGTATTTCAAAAGCACCTGAAAAGCAACACACTTCCACATACATTAATTAGTTTATGTGATGCAAAATAGAGTCAGGTCCTGACAGCCACATGAAAATGCCAAATTCTATTGACAGTCATACACAATTAAAAGAAAAAAAAAAAAAAGTGTCATTCCTATCAAGTCCCCAGTCATTAAATTTGTTTAGTGTTTCTAAAGTGGTGTTATATTGATTTAATGATGCTATTAGTGATATCTGCAGAGAATATATGAATATAAGCAATTACTCTTTGGGATATTCTGTACTGGTAGAGAAAACACCTAATTTCACTAATTGCTTCTATTTCTGTTTCTGTTAACTGTACACTGTATACATGTTAATAATGTTTTTATCAGTAGAAGTGAATTTTAATTAACATTCAAGTGTAGAAATTTAATTAAAACCAAACATATTCCAATGTTTTTTTTTATTAAATCAATTCATAGTTATTTCCAGAGTTAAAGTATTATTCCTAGGTATCAATTAACAAAGAGATCTGCAGCTTACTGTGAAAGAAAATTTAAAAACCTGTACATTAAACAGAATCTAGAGACTCTATCTCTAACTAATACCCAAAATCAAACTGTTACATGAAACCCTACCATGAATACATAATAGGAATTGTTACCACATAGTCTTCCAGCTCAGAAAATATGCTGTGGGTTTTTATAAATTCAGGAAAAGCAAGTATGAAGAACTGAAAAACCAAATCACACCCAATTAAGGGGTTTACAACAAGAAATTGAATCCAGATCTCAAGAAAATTGGCTCAGTGCTTTAACTACAAGATATTAAAGATACAATTGATCAGTCATTGAGATTTTATAGATTTGAAATGTGAAACAATTTCAGAGTGCAATTTAAGGTTCTTGTCTGCATAAAACCACAAAAATTGGTGGAAGTGTTTCACAGAATTTGGGAAATTCAGGCAATTCTGAAAATCTGCAGTTCTTCTTGCTTGTTTTAATCCTCTCACCACCATGTGGATATGAATAATATTGATATAAGGATAAAAATATTAAATGAATTATTCCTTTTACCATATAACAAGTATAAATGTTTGAAAATATACCTGAATATTACTAACTGATTTACAGGAAGATTAGATGGGTTTTTTTTTCAAAAGCTAGTAAAAATGAATATAAGTCTTTTTTGACTCTGTGGAAATTCTGATAAGGTCATTAATAGGTGGATCAGCAATGGCTGTTTACTTGGCTGATTTGCACGATTCCTTACATGACTTCAGAATTTTTTTGGAATTATGAACACTCTTCTTTGCAGTTTCTGGAGGAAATCATCCCTGGAAGTTCTAGGCAATTTTCAAAACCCAGTGCAAAAGGCTGAAATGAATCCTCTCCTGATTTGAATCACTGGTGATATTATACATATTTGAGACTATATTTCTTGTGATTCATTTCACAGTATAATTGAACTAGATTCAGCACCACTATTTAAAAAGGATTGCAAGTCTCAGGTGTGACTAATTTCTCACTATCTGGCACAGGTTTGCTTTTATTGGGACCTTAGTAATCCTGATCAATGCCATTTAACTCCTGGCATGCATACAGCAGACACCATGAACAATTCCATACAATCCACTGCTCCTGCTACACATGTGCACATGTGGAACTTCAGCCACACTGACACAGAAAGTTGTCATGAACAGACATATGGAGACATATGACTCTTCTTAAGGTACAGGAAAAGACAGAAAATGGCATGCTGCTATTAAACACACTTAACAGCCAAGACACACACCTTTCAGTCACTGTCAGAGCTCCAAGTGGGCAATGGCAGCTCTCACATATCATCAAAGAAATTGTCAGTAATCCCTGGAGACCATCTCTGTCATAATTGGCACTGATGGGGGGGAAGGATGTCAGGGAGAAAGATATTAACACACCATCCTGAGATGGCAATGGTGGCAGTTAACACTCCTTCAGACTTTCAAAACTCCTGTGGAAGTCATAGCATAAATATGAAGCACCAAGATGACATTTTTTACAGCTGCTTCTCATAGTATCATGACATTTAAAGTGCATACTAAAATCTATCAAGTACATTTAAAGCACAATTATGCCATAACATGCATTGTATACCTAATATGAGCAGGATTAGTCTGTCAGTGTTCTGAATTTGTAATCCAGACAATAGAATAAAATGCTTTCAAAATGCTATTCTTAAGTTTATTATTCAATTAACACTTATACTCTCCCTAAGAAAATAAAACATTTTGAAGGGCACAAAACATTTTTACTGCATATGCGGAGTATGCAATTTAATCCTTAACAAATTGCTTCTGCCTTTAAATTATGTTATTATGTATGCTAAAATAATTCTTACATATTGTCATCACTCTTTAAATTTCACTACAAGGTACTGGGCTATACATCTGCCAAATGGTTTTGCTTTCAGTCTGTTCAATTAAAACCAGAAATATATTTGTCCAGACCTTAATCTTATGCTAAATATTCTATAGAGAAGATTTGAGTTAATTTTATAAAACTGTTTCCAATTTTTTAATGTTTGTATGATTCTCTATATGATGGGATTTCTGGGGGATTTTGGAGGTTTTTGGATTTTTTTGTTGTTGTTTTGTTTCTTTTTTTTTGTGCATGTGGGTTTCCTTTTTTCTTTTTAAAGCTGGAAGTTACACTTTGAAATATGGGTTAAAATGACAGAATTTTTATGTCAAAACATTGAAAAATAAGTGACAGCACAAAAGTTTCCTTTATAATTCAGTCCCCCCATTTTTGCTCTAAAGTTGAATTTTGCCTTTTTGGACACAAGAGAAATTAATGTTGGAGGACATAAGAATTGAGGAGAAGCCACCAAGATCCTCTGGTTTTGACTTTCTAGCCACCACAATTGTGTTTAGGAAATTGTCGTGCAGCTCAGCTCATAACCCCTCAAATTCCCTTGAAACAGATCAATTCACTTCAGTAGCATGTGTAAGCATATTGTGATAGCTGTGATCACAATACTAGTAAGACATCATCTGCTTTAAAACCCAATAGTTTTGAATGTTGCAGATGGTATCAAGACATTAACAAAGTAGGCTGTGTTCCTCGGTATTGGTTATTGGTGCAGCTGTTAAGTTAATGAACTCAGTATACATTCAATTTTAATTGTAGACACATTTTATCTGAGCTTTCCTAGAACAGCTGTGAAATAAGTGGTGTAATTAATGTTCTGTAGGTTACACTAAAACCTGTATATGTGTATGTTATTAATTATATGTTATAACCTTAGTTCAATTTATTTAGCATTTTGTTCCTAAGATAAAAGATCACTGAGTAATTGCACTTTCTTCAGAAAACATTTAAAGGTTTCAAAGTCATCTTCATTTGTGCTTTCACCTGCCAAGTCACCACCAATAAAATTTGTTATTAGATGAGATCAATTTATTTTATTAAGTTAATGCCATCTTCACATACCTAGATTTATCAGGTACTCAGCATACTAATAAAGGAGTCAAGCAGGCTATTCCAGACGTACTTGAAGAAATAACTTGAAGAAATAATTTAAGCTTTCTTTCTTTCTTTTGTATTATTTTCATATAGGGCACTCCAGATACACTATTCCTAGTAAACTGTCATATAAAAGATAAACCATCAAAATCAAAGTCAAATGATGAATCTAATCCTCTTGTCGTGGGGGGGTAAAGGGCATTGCAGGTAGGGTAACTAGGCAAACTGGGGAATGGTGATTTGTGCCATTTTTTTGTGCCAGCTAACAGAAATTCTCAATTTCAGACATTCCTGGTCAAATCCTTTCTTCTATGAGAAACACAGCAAAGTAGAATTGTCAGCCCTTCTGGGACACTGACACTAACACTCTAATCTGAGATTTTCACAGACTCAAGGACGTGATTTCTGAAGTTTTACTTCTCTCCTGCCCTTTTTCTGTTTTTGTTTGTAAAAAGGCTTGTTTGGTATGTTTGGTTTTTATTTTCAGATGAGTTCACAAATTCAGTTTTACATGCTTCACCAAATAAAGACTTGATAATAGTGTCACTCAGGTTTCTTGGGGATAGGGTTATTCAGCTTTACTTATGCATTAAATTATTTATTGTATGGTCTTGTACATTGTGTAACAATACACATTTCCCCTTTTCCCTTGTGTCACTCTGAAATGCTCGAGTGACTGTCCAGGAAGCACTGAAGGTCTGAAAATGACAGGAACTTTTATTCTTCCTAGTACTTCTTTCACAGAGTTACAAATCTTCTGAAATAGAAGATAATGTCATATACTGTTAGATACATAAGTTTTCTATGTCACAAATTCTAGATTTCCATTACATCTGGAAACAAAAAAATCACTGAGGACTGAAGGTTCATTTAAAAATAATGAAAAGCTTAATTCCCTTCTAGTGTAGTCATAACTGCACATACTCCAAAGAAGGTTTGCAATGACAAGGATGCTTCTCCCATTAAGTCTCCCTTCTAGTGTATTTCCATTGAACTTAGGGTGGGAGGGAGAGAAAAAAAAACAAATATTTGCTACTACACAGAGGGCCATGGGAATTCTACTCCTCATTTCCTTCATTAGTAGGAAAACACAGAATAAATATTTTCTTTTGCAGCTCTATCCATCTTTGGAAAGCACAATGGCATCCAATTATTTTACAAAGTAGGCTGCAAACCTCTGGTCTGTAAGGGCAGAATTCTGCGTCCTATTGTTAGATACTTAAACAAAAAATTCTTTTTTTTCTCTAAGTAGCAACATAAATCAGAGAAGTCTGGAACCGTTCAACATCCTTGAAAAAAAAAAAAATCAGGCCATTTATATTTAGGTATTGAAATAGAAGTTAGGAAAGTAAATTTAGTATCTAGTCCTGTTCTGCATTCAGCAGTCATGGACTCTGACCATTCTGTAATTCAGTAGAGGGCAGTTTTTTCATCCTTTCTGCTCATGGCTCTTTGGAGATATGGGTTAGAGAGATAGGGGGTTTTATCTTTGTTGCTATTGAGTTTTCATTGCTGCTGGAATATTCAGCTTTAATTATGGGTTGTTATTTTTTAAAATTCTGTGGTTCTCAGAGAACATCTCATTTCCCTTGTCTTTTTCCTCTGCTTTAAGTATTATGGATCAGCACACCCCCCAGCTAGTTCCCTATCACAACAGCTCATGTTACCATGGGATAGCTACAGTGGTAAACAGATCTGTTCTTTCTCCACTCTTTACTCTTCTGTGCATTCTGCTCCCATGTGCAGTAAGAACTTTGCTCCATCTTTGTAGAAGGTAAAATCAGTCTCCAGAGGACACTGGATCCTTCCTGTGCATATGTTGAAGATCAAGCTGGAAGGAATGAGGTAAATGATGGTTTTGCTTTTCTCAGCGTATTAACTAGTAGCTGTATCACCGCGCCAAAAGCAATGCATTGTATTTCATAACAGCTTACCTAGCCATGTCCCTCATAAGGTTAGAAAAGCCAGGAGAAAATAAGAATCTGCAAATCCCTTCTCATCTGTGTTCTGACTCTGGAAATACCAAACTGTACTGCACTTGCACAAAGCATGCACAGAAAAGAGGAATCCCCTCTGATGATCAGTTCATCTTTGCTTCTGGCAGTAGCCAGGAGATTGATTTTTAAGAACATGTTTCTTTGCTTTCATTTTGAATCAGTTCCTCACAAAACAAGTAACACTCAGTGGAACATTAGTGTATGAACAAGTCTGATATAGGGTTAAGACACACACTTGTCACTTCCCTATGTCTCTTCCAGAGTTTGTGGCTTCTGCAGAAACAAGGGAGCCCTCAGTCTGGCCCCTCTTGTCAATAATTTAATACCACAGCATTGCTATTTGGCTCTTTGATGACCACTATTTCAGTAGCAACATACTGCCCATACCTGCATGTATCAAAATGTATTGGACCCAGATCATTTTCTCTTCAACCAGGCAGCAGTGGAAATTTACAATGGCGTTATTCACCAAGTAACAGAATGGCCTCATCATCCTTAAGGTGTTGGACCAACTGCAGTGCAGTTCTGTCATCCTCTCAGGCCATTGCTCACTGAAACAATACATTCAATTTACAAGTTTCTCTTACAAAATCAAAACGACCATTGTGGCATGCTATAAAGCTGTGGTACAAAACATGTTTCATTCTGCTGCTTCAAAACTTTTTCAAATAGGTTGACTTTATCCCAGTCTTTATGTTGGACCAGATGTCATCTGTTTGCACTTCTGAAAATTTAAGAGGCTTAAGTCCCCAGAGCTTGGGGTTTTATTTTTAATTTTATGCAGCAACTTCTTTCCATTGCTAATGTCTCCAGTTTGTTAATTATCTGCTATAACTGAAAGCTTTCATGATAGGCTCTGAATCTTCTGCCGTTTGCCGAAGGCCTGAAGAATTATGCGTCAAATTTACACACAATTCTGCTTATCCCCCTAGAAAATTTTCTTATAACTCTAATTATAAAGCCATGAGGAGTCTATCCAGATGTTCTAGGGGAGGACAAAATATAGTGGTTGCTACTAAAATTATACAGCTGCATACTAAAAGAGGGCCAACGTACACCTTTCAAAAACTACTATTTTCAAATACTGTCCTCCAGGTGCCTGAAAGAGCTTCTCATAAATGGAAGGGGAAGAGCAAGAGAAGCCTTCATTATCTCTAAATATACACCTCCAGCGCTGTTACAGACCCAAATGAGGGGGAGAAATTTGTGCAGCTAATTCTCTTCTTCAAAATTCACTCCCTATCTTACATTCTGCAACTGGTCAAGAAAGTACAGTGAAATATCCCAATAGTAATGGTACAGCTCAGATAGTGGAGCAGTTCCCATGTGGGAAAGAAAAAAAAATGTGTTCTGTTTAAAAAAAGGGATTGAATGAAAAGAAGTACAAAACAAATAAGAAAAGAGCTCATAAATGACTCAGACTGCAGATGTGCTGCACCCGCTGTTTGCTTGTCCACTGCAGACACTAAGATAGAGAGATTAAGGTGTTAATTGACAGATAGTCAGACAACTGGACTAGATATGCAAAATGCAGCTAGGTTGACTTAAACTGTATAGCAGTAACAGTACTGTAGCAAAGTACTATTTATGCTGATCATAACTCACCGTCCATGCACTAAGCACTGAACATACACGGCACAAAACGTCTCACAATCTTGTGAGTAGATTGTGATGGAGTAAAGCAGGAGCTGTCCTTGCAAAGGATACACACAATCCAATGAAACTTTAACCTGTTTAAAATCTGTGTGCCACTTCCCTTTCAAAGAAAGATAAAACTGGTACTCTTACAAATCCATTTAATTCCTGATTATATTAAAGGAAAATATACAAATTCTTCCTTGCAGAAATATTGCTGATGTGAAGTTAAAAAAAAAGAAGCAAACATTAAAAATTGCCATTCATAAGGAAGATGTACTTTGACAAGAAGTTTGAGTTAGTGTGTAGCCCAATGTGTATGGCATGTGTGCCGTAAAGTAGTTTTTCAAAGTAACCCTATAAACTTCATAAAGGATGATAAGGACCATAAAATCAAGTCTTTATGACTTAAAAAAACAAACAAAACAAAACAACTGCATTGCTTTTAATTTCTTCTCTACCTGTAAAAAAGTAACCAATGAAAATCACCTCCTCACAAGTAATTCCTCACAATCATCATAAATAGATACAGTAGGCACCAAAAAAAAAAAAAGGCAAAAATACTTCTGGCTTCAACATTCACTTTGAAAATATTGAGAAATGGAGCCTCATAAGTTATTCATAAGATCTGAATTAATGCAGTCACTATTCCTGGCTTCTGATTAAATGCTGTCTTGTAACCTAGTAACACTGGAAATAATGACCAGATGATAATTTTCTGTGAATTGAGTCAATCAGGGAAGCTTTCATATGTCAAGCTGCAACATTACTTGCTCAACAGAAATATGTCTGAAGACCCATCCACAGTTGTAGAGACAATTGTCTTCTGTGTTTTTATGAAATAGTGTTTCCAGACAAAGTCCATTCCTAATGATGGATGCATTCTCTCTCTTCCACTATGATAGTTAAGACAGTGGGAGATGGTGATGAAGGACCAGAAATTTTCAGTCATAGAATAATAAAAAAAAGAATTGAAACAGAAGGGTTTTTTTCAATTCATCCTCACTGACAGTACTGCACAGAATTCACTGAACATGATGTTGAGCTGTAAATCCTCTGATAGACTTCCATATATTATACAGGACCACAAAAGCGTATAAAACTTTTGTGTTACTCATCACTAGTATCTTATCTTGCTAGAGGCTTCAATGTAAGAGACAAGCAAAAGACACAGAGAAAAACTCATATTAGTATTGCCAATTTGAGACCAGAGTTGTGTAAGAACCCCCAGCAAATTCCAGAATTAATCCAAAATCTTTGTTCTCCTGAATCTAAAGCACAAAAGGGTCAGTTTTTGAAAATTGGCCAGAAACTATCTGAGATAGAAAAAAAAAAATAAAGAAAAGTTAGTAAAAAAAAATGCAAACACACATGTGCACTCACATAGATATTTGTAGACCACAGAGGTTCAGAAAGCATAAACCATTGAAATGGAATCACTGAAGCAGAGAAAATTCTCAGAGAATAGGAATTATACAATAATTACTCAGATAACACGTAAGTTAAAAAAGAGTCTTAACTACTTGTGGAAGGCAAAGGGGGAAAAAAGGCAATGAAAGAAAAGAACAGAGGACCAGAAAAGCATTAAATTTTATTGCACAAGTTGCCATTTCCACAGGAGGAAAAACACACACACACAAAAAA
>JAHXMQ010012338.1:51447579-51502933 GCA_020466415.1 Ammodramus savannarum pratensis
AAAAAAAAAAAAAAAGGAAGGCTTGGATTAAGCCTGGATGCTGAGCACAGCCATTAGGGAGAGGCAGCAGAGTGGGAACGCGCTGGATGTGTGGGTGGATGCGAGGCGGCCGAGGAGGACCCGCCCGGAGGCCAATGTGGCGGCGCCGGCGGCCGTGCCCGGGGCTGCGTGGGGCGCTCCGCGGGGCCGGGCCGGGCGGGCGCTGCCGGCTGCGGGCGGGGATGCAGCCGGGCGCGGGAGATGGTGGGGAAGGGAGCAGCGAGAGAAGCGGCTGCCGGAGCCGCGGCGGTCTGGGTGCCGGCCGAGCGCTGGGTGTGCCTCCAGCCGGAGCAGCGACGGTGTAAAGGAGGAGGGGGTGCGCTGCGATGCGCTGCGATGCGCTGCGGTGCGGTGCGGTGCGGGCAGCAGCCGCGGCTCCCGGACTCCCGGCTCCGGCTGCAGAGCGCGGGGGTAGGGAGGGTCATAACCGCTGGAGAGGAGTAAAACGCGTTTAAAAAAAAATAATAAAGGAAAGAAAAAAAAATCATAAAAATCAATCCACCTGGAAGGAGGATGGGGAAGGGGATGAGAAGGAGGGAGGAGAGGATGGGGTCAGAAAGTGGTGGACGGAAGAGGCTGGTGTCTTGGGTTAGAGGAGGAGCAGGAGATCAGAGGACAGCACTCGCCAACTTGCCCTCTTGCCTTCATGCTCCGGGGCAGAGGAGTGAAGAGGAGAATCGGGGAGGAAGGTGGAGAGGAGCAGGAGGAGGAGGAGGAGGAGAGCGGGAGGAGGGGGGTCCTTGCGCGCTTAGGGGTAGGGGCGAGCGGCGGGCGGCGGTGTGAGATGGCACTGGCATAAACACACATCCACATCATCTATACATCCGCACGCGTGCAGGCAGGGGCGGGCAGAGCCTCCACCGCCCCCGGGAGCAGCCGGGGGAGGCGCCTCGGTCCCCCCGCCGGGAGGGGGCACGACGGGGCCGGGAGGGGCTCGCGGGAGCTGCGGCGCGGATGCCTTCACCTGGGGCTCTCCATCACTGAGCGAGCCGAGGAGCAGAAGCGGTCGGGTCTGGAGAACTACCCCTGGATGGTTTAAAATAAAAAAAGAGAGAGAAAAAAAAAAAAAAAAAAAGGGAAAAAACCCAACTCTGCAATCCTCTGCTCCCCCAGGCTCAGCAACATAAGGGACTGCAATATTTGAGGCTGTCAGGAGGATGGGAGAGAGAGACTGAGAGTCAGGGCGGGAGAGACGGTGCCACAGCAGCGGTAAGTGTCTCTGCCGTTCCTCCAGCCAGGCACTGATTTCCCTGGTTAGACTTTGGAGAGTGTGCAGATTATTTGTTGTAATATCTATCGCAGCGTCTCTGTGAGCAGTCTACTGTGAAGCCGGCAATGGTGAGAGATCCCGTTTTTGGGCTGCAGGTTTATGTGTTTTGCTTTTTTGTCTTGAATCTTACATTGAAATTGTCATAATTGAGCAGAAAAGTTGAAGTAGAGATTACTATGATCTGCTGTATGCTTCCTGTCGTTTAACTGGGGAGCAAACTACTGCAGTGAATGAGTTGTGAAGAGAGATGAGAGGCTTTTAGTACAAATACATACTCCAGAGGAGGAATGCCTATTCAAATGTGCTAATTTTTTATATTTGGGAGAGCTACCATGCTAATGCTTGAGGTTGAATCAGGAAGTAACCCAGCATATTGAGTTTATAGCGATGCACTGAAAGTTGTGTTGTTTTGGAGTTTTGAATGATACTTGGCTTTGGGATAAACAGCTATCTCTGGAATTAGAAAAGTGCAGCTCCAGGACTCTTCTCCTTTGCTGACAGGCAGAGGAGATGGAATTACATAAAGATGCACCGATTTTTGTCTCTGATGTGAGGGCAGTTAATAAGACTATGTGGAATGTCTGTGAACTGGCTAGAAAATGAACCGAGAGTTATTGTGACATAGAGCATGAAACTGTCTTTTTAAGATTTTTAAACTAGAAAAAAAAAAAATTCCATGACTGTATATGTACTTCTTCAGATATTCAATTGCAACATCTACTAAGCTCAGAAACTTCCTGCAACAGAAGTTAGACAAGATAATGTAATGTGAGTACTTAGGACTTACTTTTTCTGTGTTGCAATATTTCAGAAATGCAGCTTAAAGTTTTTTCAAAGTTTTGTTGTTGTTTTGTTTTTTTTGTTTAAAAAGTAATGCTTCCTTGGAATGACACAATTTTAGTTGGCTTTGGTTTTTTAAATGAAAGAACTGCTGCCAAGGTTTTTTTTTTGAGGTGTTCCAGCATTTCCCTAGACTTCAGTGAGCTGTTGATGAGATCCTGAAGTTTGAAACTATAAATAAATTATACACTCACTATTATCCAAAAGCTATGGGGGGATTCCTGATAATTAAAATTTGAATGAAATTTTTCAATTAATAAAACTGCCTTTAATTCTTGCTGAGTTGTAATACCACTCCTTCAGAAGTACTTTCTGAGAACCAATAGCACAAGTTTGGTTCATTCTGATTAATATTACTACAGGAGTTATTGAAAGAATTAGCAATAACTGGACCATTGCTTAAAAAAGCTACCCAATGCTCTAGTAGAATTTATAAAAATATCTTTTATAAATTGACTTCAGTTACTATAACACTTACCTACAAAGTTTCAAGTAAAACTAAAAGAAAACAAGAAAAAACGCAAACCCTAACCTTCTCCCTCAAACCCCTCATCTATCTTGTTGTGAGGGAAAACACAAACTCTTGTTTACTAGTTTGAGGTATGCTGAAAGGAAGACAGCAAACTGACATGTGAACTATTGTAACTGACGAGTGTTATATGTACAGTGGCCTTCAGGAGAGATTTACTGTTGATACACTATGGGAATATTTAAAAGATGTGGTTAAGAAGATAAAGTTTCAGAAGACAACAAATATATTAGGGAGGGTGAAGTGTTAAGCACTCTTGAAGGGGATAACAGCGAAGTAGTTTCATAAGTGGACTATTGAACATGCAGCACTTCTGTTTCATACACTTAAAAAGCAAATGCCCATGCAAAAGAAGTCAGAGCTTGCAGAGCATGACATGAAAGTGGGAAGATAACTAGGGATATTTGGGAGATAAAAAGTGTACGTTTTAGTTTTTTTGGTCAATGGAAATTTGAAGGTCATATTTTGAATTCTAGGTAAAAATATCGGGAGAAGGGATCTTAATTTAATTTTGTAACAAGGGCAGATGTACTAAGAATGAAAACAGAAAATAAAAACATCTCACTGGCTGAGTTATGCTTGACAATTTGAAAGAAAGCAACTTTGAAAAGAGGTCTTGAGGAAAAATATCATAGCAGCTAAGATAATAGTATGATTAAGAGCTCTGCTGTTAGTAAATAATAAAGGGCAACTTTAAGAAATGCATATCTTGGAGGACTGCTAGCACAGATTCAATACAGGAAGGTCATGACTGGCAAATTTGCTTGAGTCCCCTAAATAAGTTGCTGACATGGTGAACTATTGGGGAACCAGTGATATGATTTATGGGAGTTTCAGAAAATGTCTAGATCTGTGCTCCACAAAATATTGATTTGGAGAGTAAATTTTTGAAGGAGTGCTGGAATGAATTCAAACCTGACTTAGGCATAGGGACCAGAGGGTGTCAGTAAAGGTAAAGAGCTCTGTATGGAAAGAGGAGGTTAAAAGCATGCTACTTTAAGTGACAGTCTGAGATCTAGGTTTCTTTCCTGCTTCTTGTAAATCTGGTATGTTCAAAAAGGCTTAATCTGATTTTCTAGAAATATAGAAAAAAATTGTTCCACTGAACAATTCAATAGACTGGAAATTTTCTGATTAGGTTAATGATAGAAATATTTATTTTAAATAATTAATGCAAGTCTTTACAAAAGACATCATAGAAATCTATATGTTAAGAGTATACATACAAAGGTATTGAGCCATCTGAGGTGATTGGTTCAGTGGCATTGAGAAAACAATAGTTCTTCTGACTGATTTTGTTTTTCTGCTTGTAGTCTGCAACACAGATTCTAGTTCCTACAAATGTACTGCAAAATTTGCCACTGTTGGTCTGCTCCCTCCTTATACTCCTGCTAAAGATTCTGCATTGCACTTTCTCTCATTTTCAGAACAACTTCAATCATTTGAACAATTTGTTGTGCTCTAAAATGCTAAATAAAATCCACCACAGTTTTTACTGCATTCTTAATTCCCTGAGAATCAATGTGAAATAGACATTTGGTTGCAAATACTATATTGGTAGGTGCTTCACAGTATATTTTCTTCCTTCTGTGCATGGCTTCTGTGATGCTTTTTTCAGGGTCTGTTACACCCTGGATTACCAACTTTTTAGTGCTTTACAAGGGAAAAGTACTCTTTTCTGGAAGTGATGGGGTCCCTACAGATTCTTATCCCCTGAGTGATTTTGATCAAAAACACTCTATTAGGAAATGGGTTTGCAAATTACTAAATTGTTAAAACCTTATAAGATAAATATGTTCTTATTTTTCTTAAAGATTTGAAAACCTCATAATGTGTGTGTATGTATGTATAGATGTGTTTATACATACACACATTTATTGAAGAGCAATGATTCTGTGTCTTTGCAAGCTGGAATAGCAGCAACAGTAACATTTTCTAGTTAGTGGAAGGAAATGTAATCTGTTTGTTTTTATAATTATTTCTTGGCTGATTTATGAAAATATCTCTAAGTGTGTGAACCATAAGAAAATTTGATCTTTGCTCATGTGCTGGTTTCTAAAAGGAAGTTCAGGATGATTTCTCACTGTATTTCATAAAGGCAACAAATCAATTTGAAGATGGTGCAAGTGGATACGTAATAAGGAAATACTATGTCAGATTCTCTATGTTGTGAATGTAATAAAATATTAGAATTTCTATCCATGCTACAGCTGATGTTCCTGATCACAACATGTTCATACTTATTCTGTGTAGTCATCCACTCAGCCTAACTCTCAAGCTTACAGAGCCATGAGGTTACATCATGTACTAGTTACACCACCATAGCTCACCTCTATACATCTCCTTCAGGACCGAACTTACACATCAGTCTTGGGAAAAATTAATAACTCTTCTCCATTCCCATACCTAGAAATAGAAAATACATCCAACTCTTTCCATCCATCAGAAAGCTCTTTTGGGAATTACCGTTTTCAACATGCTCTTAAAGGTTTTCTTGTAAATCGTGTTAAAACATGGTGCTGTCTTTGGAGAAACTTCAGCTTTTGAAACTAAAAGCAGACAAACTTTGCAGGTAGTTCACTGCAGCTCCAGAGAGGGGTAAAAAATGACAAATTTTCACTCAACATACAGAGACTTTGGCTTCAGCCTCCTTCTGAGTGAAAATTGTTCAGTTTTTAATAGCTAAAGAGTTACTATATTTTTGGGGACTCCTAGCCTTTGAATCATTTTGATCAAGGCTAAATATACTACTTTGTAATTAATGTAGGCATAGTATTAGACCAGTCCTTTGGGTGTCTTCCCTTAGCAAATAGCACCAATTTGAAAGAATTCACAGATCTCATTTTATTTTTGTTGGGTTTATAGTCTTGATTGAGTACATGATGGCTGTTGCCCTGTGGCTGTGACATTCCTGCTATAGGTAGTAACCACCCTGCTATGTGTTCAACCAAGAGTAGGGGCTGCACAGATGAGCAGGTAAATGAAGATTGCTTGGTCATAGTAACAGAAGAAGGTGATCTAAAAACATAACGTCCTTATAATAATATTTTGGGAAGATATTCAGGCACTGAACTTGAAAAGTTGTAATTCTTACTCAGCCATGAAGAGACATATTCAGAAAATATTTGCTGCAAAATTCTCCCCACAAATGTGCCCTCAAAATGAAATGGCAAATGGGAAGGATATTAACAGAAATTTACTTTTGGGAAAGGTGATGAATTATTAACTGGTTAAGAACACATATATCATATGTTCTGAAAGATGACCCATTGCTCCCTTTGGCTTACTCTATAGCCTTTCATATGCCATTTACTCTTGGTTATTCACAGTTTTCTGCATAGACTTGAAGTGTAATGAACAAAATCACACCAAAATGAGTCAACAAAGTCACAGTTTATGCTTTATCTCTTCTTCTGAGGTGGTTCTCACAGAGAATATTTTCCAAAAGCTGAGTCTTATAGACAGTCCAAGAAACTACTCTGGACAGGCTGGAACACTTGGTGATATTCAGCACTGTTGGTCTGATGAGGTCATTCAGCTTCATGATGCTCATATTACTGCAATGTAATTATGATTATTACTTATCTTTACATTTATTCTTGTGATGGCTTGGATGGGGGGCAAGCTATACAGAATGGAGGAAACAGAAAATACTGACAACTTCAGGAACTGTCTTGTTCCTATATAGGAATTTCAGTATGGCTGGGAAAAAATGCCTTTGAAGTACTGGACATAGAATGAATTAAAATTCTATTACTTTTGTTTTTCCTATGCTTGATAATTTCTTTCCTATAAGCATTCATTTCTTGGTATATTGTACTAAAACTCTCTTTCTGGACCAAATTAAACTTTGTATGTATAGTGGCACTTTAAAAACCAATCCCCCCCTCCCCTCCCAGGTATATTTCTTTACCTACTGTATAGGTTACTTTGATGTATAGTGCAACAAATGTATATATAAATTTTAGATTTTTCTTTTTTACTTTAATTTGTAGGTACATCTTCTTACATATATTTAAAAAAGTGTAGATGTCACTTTAAAATGTAGTTGCCTTACCCATCTAATTCACATCACAAGTATACACTAAATATTATTTAGATTAGAACTCTGATTGACCTAGATGATTTTTTATTATCAACCTAGATTTTTTATTATCAACTCTGATTGACCTAGATTATTTTTTATTATTATAAACCTTATCATCATTGTAACAAGTAGGCATGATAATCATAAATCAAGCTTGTCTTGCACTGAGGGCTGTAAACAAAAAATGGACCCTGAATTAAAGAACATATGGCTTAACTCAAGGACTTCCTTTTTTTTTTTTTTTTTGCTGTTCTGTGTGACCTTTGAAGAGCTTTTAGCTAAGGAAAGACTTCTGTGTTTCACAGCCATGCTACCATGATCACGTACAGATGTCTTCAAGATCACCTCCCACCAGAGGAAAAAAGCCCAAGATGCTATCTGCAACACTGTGACATGTGTCATGATCACATATAAAAGCTACAAAATGTAGCATTGAATATTTGTATGAAAACTGTAGCAGCAGTCCACAATTGCTTCTGAAATTTGTACTTCTTAGATCCCTTTTCTAAATTAACTTATTCTTGAGGTTACCAAAACCTCGTGCAGATCAAAAATTATTAAAAACAAGCATATGGACTTTCACATGATATTATTTTTATAGATAAGTTCTCTTAATTAAAAATTTTTATTTCCTTTGTCATTCCAAAAAAAAAAAAAACCAAAAGAATTAAATAAAATAAATAATTTACTCACTCTTGTATTACGACCCTATTCTTTGTTTGGCTTTTGACTTTTGCACATCTGAGGTGATACAAGGTCCTGATTTCTCAGTCTCATGCTGTGCAAGATGCTCAAAATGTTCTTATTCTTCTTTAACATATGCAGCATCATGTATTGTTGCTGCTTACATAAAACTCAGCTCAGGGAATCTGGGAATAAAACCATGACTTCTCTGATGTCATAAAGTCTCTCTGATGTGCGCGTGCACAGCTTTTCAACTCAAAAGCAGCTGTGTAGTATTTCCTCTGTTTGGACTTTGGAAGATATTTCTTGGACATTGAAACAGCTTTAGACTGAGGAAGACTGTCACATGTTTGTGAAGACTCATAATTGAAAATGTATTCCAGATCAGATAAGCAGGGAGAATAATTTATTAAGAGGGCCATTGGAATATAAAGATAATTTAGAAAACATGACATATAGCCGAAATGTCTGCAGTTTTGTTTTCCCCTTTAACTATCACAACTGACTGATTGCTAAGATCTAAGTATTTATTTGTCTTATCAATCACTTTGTGCCTGAGTCATTCACTGATGGGCATAATCCTCTGTTTGTGACTTCAGAAGGCATCTCTGGAGGAAATTTGAATGTCATCAGCAACGAATTGAGACATTACTGAAGGCATCAGGTAGGAGGAAGATGTTTGCACAAGGGGCATATAAATCAACAACTGGAGAAAATAAGCAGCATCAAAGCAGAGCAATTCAGTTGAATTTGGATTAAATTCTTGCATATTTTCTACAAATTAGAAGCAAGACAGACTGATTGATTCAAATAATGCAAAACCCAAAGTTCTTCCCTAGAAAATAAATACAGGTTGAGAAAATTGGGAAGCATTAAGTGTATAGAAGCACTAAAGAGTCTACACTTGAAAGGTCATTACTTAATGTCTGTCATCTCTGTAAGTTTTCATTAAGTATCCATAAATTACTATCAAGATTCTTTCTCTGTCAATCTTTGCAAAATAGTTCCTTTGAAGCAGCACAACTTTAATTGTAAAGGAATGTAACGGAATTTGCCAAGGATTTCTTTCAAAGCTTACAAAAATATGTTGAAATTATAAACAACATGTGCATGATTATATAGGATTATAGGATTTGTGAATGAGAATAATGTGTGAGAGAAAGAAAAAATTATCATAGGTTTTTGTTATTTTGCTTCAACAGAAAATGATTAGTAGTTTCATATGTCACATTCAGCATCAAAGAAAAGCTGCCATATGAGAAAATACAACCAGTTGAACACGTGCAATGTTTATTGAAGATAATGTGTATAGCAAAAATGGCATGCTAGTTTTATGTATTATCTAAGATTAAAAAAAAAATAGCAGGCTTTTTTTCTGAGGATTGCTTTAAAGTCAAAGTAGTGTGGGTTATGAGAAACTTCTCTAAAATCTATAATGGACACACTTGTATTTTGAAACCTACAGTAGAGTAACTGAGAAACTTAGGGGATCCCAAGAGTTTATCTAAAAACTACCTGTAGGTGGTATAATAAGATCTGGAATATTTTGCAGTGGAAAAAAACAGACTGTAAATAGCCATATGCAAGACAGTGATTTTGGACTTTTTATTATTATTTCTGGGTTTATTAGAATTTTAATGATGTAACAGCAAAGCAAATACAAAAGTTTGCCTTCTATTGAAGCTTTCTTTGAATTGGCTGTGAAAAACTTCATCTGTTAACTTGAAAATAAAATTTAAACAGAACAGAATCAGCTTCCAGCATCAAGCACACTAAACATATTTATAATATAGGCCAGACTTTAAGAAAACTAAGAGATATAGGAATTCTTTTCATTTTTTAAGACAGACACTTTGTCAGATTATTAACAGAAGTTCCTATTACAGGAGATTTTTATTACTCTCTACTAATTTTTCCTTTATTAATTACTGTGTATAAAGATATTATTGGATTTGAATCTTGAGTTATAATTATTACTTCTTAGCATAGTGTGTTTTATTGCCATTTTCCTTTGATTTCCTCATCACCTGAGGTTTTCCCACATGTTGGCTGGCACGAAATTAGTTTTTTAATTTGTATTCTTGGTTTGCTTTTTCTGTAATTTGTATTTTATTGCTAATGTCAGACGAAGGAGATGAGGGAAGTCTTGAGAACACAATTTTTCATCAGCTCCCATTGCCACTTATAAAGGCAGCAAATAAATGTATTCTGTTATTGCAGTAAAGTCAGAGTCCTTGTGCCTTGAGATACATTAAAGACACTCTCTAGCACTCCAAGAACTGCCAAATTGGATGATGCCAAGGGAAAAGAAAGAAAAGAGGAATAAGAAAAAAACACTTCCACGTAAAATTCACACGGCATTTAACAAGCATAAGAGAAAAACACTTATCCAAAGCTGAAAGTACAGGTCACTACAGTTGAGTTGAAGAGCAAGGCTTTCCACTGAGTGGCTGCAAACACAGGTCAGGGAGTGCAGAAATTGTGAGAACCAGGCAGTGATGGATCCCCTTTTCTCTGCTTGGTGCTAAGTGAGGGGAAGAAAGAGGAAGTCCACATTAATTATTCACCTTTTGTGTTACAGACCTGCACCTGCAAATGGATAATCACTCTATCAGTTTTGTGGAGGGTCACACAGCACACACACAAAGTGCTGTTCTAAGTTACTGAGTTTTTTTGATATATTGGGTAGAAGCTATCACCTGAGCACCATCGGAATCATGTATTGTGCCTATCAGCCTGTCAAGTCATATTTCTCCTAAAAATACTTTAGTTATTGGTGTGAAATGTTCGGGGCATGGAGTAGTTTTTAATAAGTATATTCTCACTCAAAGCATGCATTTAAAGAGTATATTTTTAAATACAATGAAAGCAAGCAGTAAAATCCATTGGCCACTAGCAGCTTCTTACTGCTGTTTTCATTAAAAATTTGTGCATCTCTTTAATACCTCTTCTAAATCTCTTTCCTCATTGCCTCAATAGGGTCAGATCCTCACATTTTGCCTTGTAATTGTCATCAGGCTTTTGTGGCTATCCTTTACTCAGAAGGACTCAAAACCATCAAGAGACAAATTCTCTGCTGGCATAAGCAAGTGCAGCAATGCTAAATTTGGTGGAGTGCTGACTGCTCATTTTAGGACCACTTCCCCACCCTGAATTTTCCTGCAACCCTCAACCCGTACTACTCTATGAAGCATATTTTGCCACTGGCAGTGACTGAGGAATTCTAGGTTGGATTTTAAATCTGTTACCAAACGTATTCTGGCTATGCTAGTGACAAGCAGAGCTGCACAAAAATTACTCATTTTTGTTCTGTAAGTGTCCATCTGCAGAAATGATGATTTTCTGCCTAAATATTTTATTCTTCTGTGAATGTGCAAAAATATTATTTTTTCTCCTCCTGCCGGTTCTGCTGACAAGCAGAACTTTTTCATACAGCTCTATAATTAGGCTCCTGAGTCCTGTGGAGACACAGAGCAGAGTGGTAGCCTTTATATTCTGCAGCAGTCAAAAGTTTCAGTTCACAGACCTGTGTGCTTATATCTATCCCACCTCTTTACAAGCTATAACTAGACTCTTCCATTCCCTTTGGATCTGTCCCCCTGTGTCTAACAAAAATGAGAATTTTGAATGTTTCTAGTCCTAAACTGCAAATCAACACTCAACCACTGTGTGAAACTTTTGACAGAATGGAATGGAGTTTCAGGTCATCATGGTAAATACCAGCTGAGAGATCTTGCATTACTTCAAATACAGCAATGAAACTATAAAATTTATATAAAACCAGATAATATTAATTGTATTTTCACACAGTTCTTTTCAGCATGAATGTGAATTTTTGCTGTGGCTTCCATCCCATTACAGTGTTCCTGATCAGAAAAACCAATTATGATTTTCCTATAGCAAAAATATAGCTGTAGAGAAGTAGATCACTGGTATAAGTTGCATGTGGAATATTATATATTGCTATTGTATGGCCTTTGAGGAAACCTTCCATTTTCCTTTAAGAAAACCTTCAAGCTCTTTGGTGTTTAAACATGCTACTTTAAAGAAAATGAATCTTTGCTACTCCAGGCCAAAGATAGCCACAAAACACCAGTAAACCAGTAACATTACTTTTACTTCCTAAAAGTAGTTAACATCTGAGATTTCCCATTTACTAATCTTCTCTCCAAACCATTCAGAAATATGAACTGATGTGATTTTTTTAGCTTCATATTGGTGCAGTTTGGAAAAAAGGTTTTCATGTTACAGATGATGTGAGCTGCTGCTTAATCTTAGCACTGCTAACAGCAAGAACATTTCCTGTCCTTAGCTCATTTTTGCAGGTTTAATTAATAATGTAGACAGTTGAGTCTGCCTGCTTGAACTAAAATAATTAGCAGAGAGCAAACAAACACTTTAGGTTTCACTTTATCAATGATGTGGTGTCACTTTAAATATTTAGCATTTTGATCTGAGTGACCGATCATTTATTGAAAAGTGCCTGGTTACCCTGACAATTCAAGCAAGAAAGCTGAGCTGTGAGAAAAAGCAAGATCCTGTAACTGCTTCTGACCAGTAAGGGCTACAAGAAATAATGTGTTAAAATGAATGTTAAAAATGAGGGTATGAAAAGGTAGGAGCTGTCAGAAAAGGAATGGTAAAAAAAATCAGAGAGGAGAGAAAGAGGATAGAAAGGTGTATAATGCCGCTCAGTCACTAACTGATTAGTTAGATCTCCAGTTGAGGTCTTACAGGAGAAAAGTGTCTCATGCACATCTAAATCTCAGGTAGTAATTTACTCCTCTGTACATTCAAGGCAAGAAAAAAAACTCTCTTAGTCAAATTTATTGGCTTTTTCTTCTAAATATTGTTATTCTGGGGAAGAGGAGACCCAGACCCTGCCAGGAAAGCAGTCAGAGCTTATGTCTGGAACATGCTGAAACCAGTAGTGATTGCAGCTTTGACTCAGGGAAATGCACACATGTTCTGAGAAACTTCATGCACAGTCCTAAGCTAAGCCTACACTTAACAAACCTTGACTGCGTTTTAGTGAAGCAATCTTAGGTGCAGCCCTGAACAAGTACCTTGAGAAAAGGAATGCTAATTATGCTTAATCTTTACTTCATGGCATGGAATAATACTTTTGGATTATAATTATAGCCATTTTGTACTTCTATCAGAAACATACAAAACCATGTTCCTCAACTTTAAAAATATCCTTATTTTTGTAGATTATGTCTTGTAAACTCCAATATCTCTTTTCTATCAGGTTTATATTTCCTATTATAAAAATCACAAAAAACATTGAATATCTGATAAACTCATCATAAATTTTTTAAACAATCTCTTTGGTTCAGTCAAATGTAGTTCCCTTTCAATGGCATAAAATATTCAGAAAAACAGGTCTCCATTCATTTCATTTGGGAGACTAGATAAAGATGCAACCAGTGCCATGTGAAGGTAGTAAATAACATTAATTTCTGGCTGGTGTAAACTCAAAAAATATCTGCAAGTTTCTTAATGTCCACTTTGATAAATTAGTTCCATTACTGCAGCTCATAATGAGGCTTCTGAGCTGTAACTCACAAGAGTTTTCCCTCCAAATTTTTTTGCTAATCATGATCATACTTACAGCCTTAACTACTTTTCATAGTTCACGCTGTATTTGCAGGATTGACAGAAAAAAACACAAAAATATTTTCTTACCTGTAGTGTTTGGTACAAAAGCCACTGCACAATGTTTAATATGACTCCAAAAATGGTATGCCATTTTTGTATGGTTGCTTTCTAGAGAAAGATAGAGCTTTCGTTATATTTTTCAGTAGGGCGTGCTGCCTTCAACAATTTAAAGACAGTGCTGCAGGTTCCTTTCCATTTGAGTAGGAGAATTTCCTGGAAGTATGCTCTACATGGCAGGAGGTTTTGATTGGGTTTAGCTACAGCCTCTGCGGGAAACTGGCTCCATCTCGTCCTTGTGCTGGGTGGGAGATTTTCATCTCCCAGTGACACCAATACAACAGCACTGAAGCACTAGCTGTCTGAATCACTGTCACTATTTCCCCCCTTTGGAAAGAAGCAACAAATTATCACAGTCATTTAAGAAAAAGGGAGACTTAAAGAAGTTTCCAAATGAAGTGATTTTTTTTTTTATTTATTCATTTGTAGTAATCTTTGATGACCATATTTGGGTGCTTATTTGGCAATGAAAGTCCAAGTATGGATGTGAAAAAATAAACACTTTATTTTGTTCAAATATTTTTTTCTTTTATGCTGTTTTTCTTTTCCAGATTAAAAAAGTTCTTTTTATACATTAAAAATAAAATTCCATTCCTGACAGATTTTGCTGGTGATTGTCATAAAACTGAAAAAATCCCTATTTTTAATCCAGTTCATCTATTAACTATAACTGGTTCTGAGCAACCAAGGACCTCATTCTCACACTATATCTATTCTTCCATCTGTAGAAACTGATGATGCAAGCACAAGTGAAGGAGTCAGTTAACTGTTCATCCTCTCTTCATGGCTTTTTCTGTGACACAGAAAACTCTAAAACTGGCAGCAAGAAGCAGTTAGAACAGATCACTTTGTTGCCAAGGTAATAAAATCCATGAGCTTTCAGAATAAGCAGATTTATTGTATGATATTTAATGTTCATGGCTGACTAAGAAAAAAATGGTAACAGCTTTTCATGGGAGATAAGGTGTACATCTTTTGGAATAGCAGTTTAAAATTTTTTGGGTATTTTGGAGAGCCTGTACTAGGTGAGATGTGCACCTAGGGGAGGGGAAAGGGATCTTTAATTACCAAAGACTGCCAAGCCCAATGCCTCTGCATCCCAAGCTGTTATTTTAAATGCATGTATGCGTGAGTGCACAGGAAAAAGGCAATGTTGGATTTTTTTTCAGGATTGCAAGTAAAATTCAAAAGATTTTGAGTTGTGATTGTCACCTGTGATTTCTGAGGCATGACTGTCCTCAGTAAGGGAGAGTGATCAGGAAACAGTCCGTTTTCAAGCATTCAGGCTCAGCTGGGATTTTGTTTGCCTTATTTGTAACCTCTGCTACCAATATGTAAAATTACGACTTGAAACTTTGATTAATATATTTTTTACTGAACCATTAAGCTTGTCTAGTTTACTAGCAGCATGGGGAAATTCACAAATACAACATTTTTTTCTACTCTCCAAATACAAATAAACAAGCTTGTGCAGGCATCCTCAAGGACTTGCGTCCTGAAATACATTTATAGAAGTTAATGTTCAGAGGATATTTATGGAAAAATTGAAGTAAATCATGTCAACACTCATATTACCAAGGTGCTGAATTGGGGCAAAGAATTTATTTTAGTGGACATAAAATATCCCTCCAGCTAGAGAAAGAAGATACTCCAGAGCACTGGACTGAACACAGGAGCCTTGTCATTGAAACCTCCATGGTTTTCAGCCTGTCCACTGTGGCTCTGTGAGCGAGTGCTCCCCTTGGAACTGAAGTTTTAGGAGAGGAATTCAGAACACAGAAAATACGGATGATCTTTCTCAACTCTCCTCTACCTCATTTGTCAATATGATGAATCTGTGTATGCTCAAGGTTTTAAAAGATAAGGTGGCTTGCCATTGGCTCTAATGGGGACTTTTTTTTTTTTTTAAATAGCATGGAATGTTGCAGTTCAGAGTAATTTTATTCCAATATGCTCATTTTTTGTGTAAACAGTGGTCTGCTGCCATTTGGTCGCATACATGCTGTTTTGCTACAGAAGCTGTTCATCAAAGTGTTGACATTTCATTTTAGTGCACATTTGGAAAGCAGATATTGTTGGTAGTGGCAATGTTGCTTTGTTTGACTTAGGAAATGCCATACAGTGTATGTGAAAGCTCTGTGCACTTCAAGGAGTTTGTTCCCAGACAAAAATTCCCAGATATTTTAGAAGGAAAATTAGCCACTTCAGCCCTACCTTCTCCCACAACAAAGTGCAGCCTGCAATAATGCAGACAGAGTTAAAACAAATTAAAGGAAGCACTTCCTTACACAACGTGAAGTCACCCTGAGGAGTACAGTCACATAGTTCTTGGATTTTATTTTTGAAAGGGCTGGATAATTTTATGACCAAAAATAATATTTTTAGATATGCATGCTAAGTGAGGTATAATTGGATTTCCTGCTTCATAGCATCAGCTACAGGGTCACTACATCACTACAGGGGCCAGGAAGGGATTTATTTACACAGACCCACATACGTTCACACCCATGCACACTTCTGCATGCAACAATGAATTTCAGTGATGTGTATCAAGGATTTCTCTGAATGATTGTGCATAAGCCAGTAGCTCTGAATAGCTCAGACCAGCATTTACTTGTCAATAGGAGCCATGCAGAGGAACTGCAGTTATTGCAGTACATGTGAAGCATGTGAAAACTGTGGGCACTTTGTCCATTTTTGAATGGACAATGGCGAGTCTGGACCTCATCACAGGAGGAAAAGAATTTGTGTAAAGTCCAGCTTTTAATATTTAAAAGGCTTCTGGCAATATGAAAGCCTCAGTCGATACCAGAGTGGCAGCTGTTGATTGTAGACACAGTCACTAAAATGTGTTAATGAAATGAGTTTCATTAACACATCTCTCATTCTCCTGTCATGGTCATTTCAGAAATCAACAGGAATAAAAAAATAGGGGAGCTTATCATTGATGCAACTTTTAAAGACTTTTAGTAATTTTCTCAGTGAAAATTAAAAATTTATTTGAAAATTTGGAGGACAGTTGCTGAAGAGAAAGTCCAGGCTATAAGTATGACAAAGTGGCACATGAAGTCTCTTTTTTTTTTTTTGTAATATGTTATCTACACTGGCACATGAACCTATGAAAGGATAGGCTAATTAGTAAGGTTATTAAAGGTATCATATATCATGATCAGCTCTTTTAGCTATCAGAATAAGATCTTGAAACCTCTTCCATCACTGAGACTCACTGTAGAATAGGAGAAGGGACACCAGAAAGAAGCCAATTAAGATCTGTATGTTCAGCATGCAGATACCTAGAGCATGCTGGAGGCAAAAAGTGATGACCGGGACAAGCCCTATATCCTGCTGAGGCCACCACAGTTTGACCCAGCCATTAACAGTGCATGTCACTGAATCTCCTCTTTCGAGAATTATGTCTTTAAAATAAAAGTACAACACTCATTCTGTTGAAATGCAAGAGGATAAGTTTCAGTACTGGACTATCTGTAGTTTGAGCCATCCCCCAACCAAGTGTGAGTCATGGGTTCAGTTTCCTGAGGAGCCAGGGAACGGGTAAACGCACAGGTACATTGCCATAGCATGGTTAGTGGTTCCTGATTAGGCAGGAAGGAATCAGCTAGTTGCTGCTGAATGGAGACAGAAGAAGCTTCCAGCTGAATGCTGGAGGAAGCTTCATTGCTCCTAAGAATTGAATAATTGGGAGGTAGTGTTCAGTTCTGCTGCCAGAAATGTATCTGCTAAATAGAAAATAATGAAACAGTCAGCAGTAGATCCAAGCCCTCCATGAACCTAAGTTTATATGGTCTTACAAGGTTTTATTTAGCTTATCTCCAATTGCTGTTTCATTCACTTTGGAACTAATAAGGATCCTCTTTTACTTACGGTCTATCCCCCCACACAAAGACTTTTACAATAAACTGTAACTATACCAGGAAGCTCAAACTAATAAAGTGTGTGGGATCTCACATATCACAGAATGGTAAAGTTGGAAGGGACCACAGTTGATAATCTGGTACAGCTTCAAACAAATGTAAATTATGAACTGGATGATGCAGGTGATATTTAAATTAACTGAAGAGTGGTAGACAAGAAAAAAGCAGAAGTACAATTGCAGAAGAGCCAAAGAGAATTTTGTTACCTTAATGATGGCCTTGATGTGAAGAATTATTTGACTATGATGAAACTATCAAAAGTATGTTAAACAGAACTATGTAGGCCACCATTATTATAGCAAGGTGAGTCCAGAGGGCAGAGAAAAAAAATAAAAAGGTAAAAAATGTCTGTTTAATTTTATCTGGGAAAATTTCTGATTACTCACCTAGAGAATATTGGAGAGTCAAGGGAGAAGCCCTCCCTGTTCTGTGAAAGGATAGGGCAAAATTGGTCATTATGTAGATATTTTTTCTCAAAGACAACAATTCACCTCAAAAAGCATCAAAAAGCAGTATATTTGTAGGCTAGTACATAGGAAATACATCAGTAATGGGTAAAAAATTTAATTTATACAGAGATAATAATTTTGTTTGTTTTGTTGAATCCTTTTGTAGGATTCTGCACCAGGAAGAATGTTGAGGAAAGCCGTCACCATAGTCAAAAACGCAAACAGATTGGAATACATGTCAGGAGAACCACTACAAGAAGACAAAAGGATTAGATGGCATATTTAATGACAGAAAAAACAAGGGAATTGTGTATGATACTTCAGACTACATGGTCTGAATTCCGTTGAATTCTATTTTGTGTAATCCAGGACTCTCTATTCTTAAAAAATTGGGCCTCCAAATTAATTTCTATGTTTTGCCTAATTGTTACTGAAGGCCAAAGATAAAGCAGAGCATCTGGAATGGTATTATGCAGCTTCAAACAAGCTCATGAGCTGTCATTCTAATTCCTGGAAAGGCATCATTTTAAAAGGAAGGATGAGAGTGAAAAAGGCAACAACATTAAACAGCAACAGAGTAGCCTAATTACTTTATGTTCCTTCAATTATAAATATATATTAGTTTCTGCCATAAAACATTTTCATTTGAGAGATCAACAGGGAAATGGGTTGTATGTGTGTACTCACTGTCGCTGTAGCAGTGTCATTTTGTGTGTACTGGTGGTCTAGAAGACCGTGGCAAATGTGTTTTAGAAAGGTTCTGCAACTCATCCCAGATGAAAGAGGAACTGTACTTCCTTTGCAGACTTTCCTGAATGTTTTTTCCCTTCCTTCCTCCAAACCAAAAGTAATTTCCAGTAAAAAATATAAATTTGTCCTTTGTGCATGGAAAGCATAATTAAATTACTGATGCTTTAAAAGATGGAGTTTAGATCCTGTTAAGCAGATTTCTATTTGTATTGATGAATTCATTTGACATCTGCTTACTACATAAAATATTGCTGCTATCATCTAATGACCAGACATTCTGGCTCCATTCACTGGAAGTGTCATTCAATAGCTGCTCTTTAGCACTAAATGTTGCATTACACAGAACGATGGAGTATTACAAATTTAATATATTTTAATTATTTTTTTTCTTAATGTTACGATTGAGAATTATGAAGCAGGTGTTCTGTAAGAGTCAAACACAGTGCATTATCTACAAAGCAATTTTATTAAAATTGTTAGAAATGTTTGTGTCTGAAGTGTCTGAAAGCTTTAAAATTCATGTAAGCATATTATCCTCTGCCCAGTCATTTCCTTGGAATACAAATGCATGCAAATTTTCATTTCCTTACATACAAGAATTTTTCAAGAGAAGATGAGTGTTCCTCACATTTTTCCATTTAATTTGCAAACTCTCTACTTTAGTATTCTCTCTGCCATTTCTGAATACTAAAAAAATTCCTGTAAATCAATGGAAACACTGCCAGGAGTTGGACTGGCACAAAACATTGCATCTTGCTGGACACTACATTATTTTTATGAGGTACTGTATGCATTCACTATGCCCTGATTCCACAGCAAATGAAATGGACTGCAAATAAACTTGCAGTTTTGGATTAAGAAGATGCTCAACAGGAGTATCACCAATAAATTACTCTTTAAATATACGGTACACTAGCTGAGTTACTCAATAAGTAACACTATTTGATTTGGGAGATTTAGTCATTTTTTGCAGTAGTGTGAGAACATTCCCCTTGGACTTTTGCTCAGAAAAGACTGACATTGACTTTTGCTCAGAAAAGACTGACGTTATGTTTCAGAGAAGAAGGAGAGAAAATTACAATAGCCCTACCCTTGAATCAAGATTAAAGGCCTTCTTCTCTAGTGTGCACAAGCATAGTGAGTAGCTGGGTGGGAGGGAAGGAGGAACTTGGACTGGGCAGGAAAGTGGGTGGTGATTCTCCAATAATGATGCTGTCAGAGAGCTGTGGGAAAAGGCAAGAGGCCTGAGGAGGGACTTGAAGGCTTCTTTGCATATGCTTTTGTGTTAGGTAGGTGGTTTCAAAGATTTAGCTTCAGCATTGACCTCACAAAATCTCTAGGCAGACAATGGGACATAGCACCACATTTTGAACAATTATTGTGATGAAGAAAGGAGAGCAAACAAACTAACAATATCCATTTGTTATAAATAATATAGTATAACATTAAGGTAAATTATATAAATTGTTGCAGGAAATGAGAAGCATGTTTATTTTTTATTGAATTTACCTGGGATTATATTATTAAAAAAAAAAAAAAAAAGAAAAAAAAATTCTGAAAAGTTTAAGGGTATTTGCTGAGAACACAGAGGTTGGCCCCAAAACCCAAATGCAGATATTGAATACAAGTGGCTTTCAGAAGGGCTAAGCTGCCAGTGGCTCTGTCTCCCTTCAGAGAGAGATGATGTCTCTTTGCTTTATGTTTTAAATTGGTTTAGCTGACACAGCATAAAATAATACACTTCTGAAAATCTAACTTAATTTATTACATCTTTACTACAGTATTTTATTTGACCTACAGCATGAGAGGGGATGTTATGTCCCAGCATGTGTCCTTCCTCTAAATTTTATTTACAAAAGTACAGGCAGGAAAGATACTGAAAGAAAGCTAATGGTCAATTATGCTGGGGAGGATCAGGGATCTATTTATCTACCCAAATGTAGGCAATTACTATGTCAGTTTTGATATTTCAGCACATCACCTATAGTAACTTTCAAAGGAATGCAGTCCATTCTAGATGTATCGTTTTCATCTCTTTTCTGGTCGCATTTCCCTTCAAAACTTCAAACATGCCTAGAAACTCCCAGCATCTGTATGTAGTTCTCAGCTGTCTCCATAAAACCTCTTATTTGATCCTACCTTCAGAAAGACCTCATTCTTCATGCTAATTATTAATTAATTAGGGGTAGAATTTATACTTGCATAGCAGATCATTTCCCAGCAGCCCTGGCTAACTGAAGAGGTCCCAGGTGACTGGAGACTAGCTAGTCTGACACCCATCTATAAGAGTGGCAGAAGGAGGATTTGGGGAACCATAGCCCTGCCAGTCTGCCTTTGGTTCTGGGGAACAACATGGAGCAAATTATCTTGAATGCAATCATGTAGAACATGTGGGACAACCAGGGGATCAGGCCCAGCCAGCATGGGTTTATGAAAGGCATGTCTTGCTTAACCAACTTGATCTGCTTCCCTGACAAGGTGACCTGCTTGGTAGATGAAGGGAAGGCTTTGGTGGTTTTCTACATGGACTAATAAAGCCTTTGACACCATTTCCCACAGTGTTCTCCTGAAGAAACTGGCTGTGCATGGCTTGGACAGGAGTACCCTTTGTTGGGTAAAAAACTATCTGGAGAGCCAGGCTCAGAGTGAGTGGAGTTACATCCAGCTGTGGGCCAGTAACACCAGCTGGTGTTTTCCAGGGCTCAGTGCTGGAGCCAACCCCGTTTAATATCTTTATCAACAACTTGAATGAGGAGATGGAGTGCACCCTTAGTTTGTGAATGACACCAAGTTCAGTGGAAATATTGATCTTCTGGAGGGCAGGGAGCTTCTACCGAGGGATGTGGACATGCTGGATTGATGGCCCAAAGCCAATCGGATGAGGTTCAGCAAGGTCAAGTGCAGCATCCTGCTCTTGGGTCACAGCACCCCCAGGGCTATGGGCTGGCTGCAAGGGCTGGGAAGCTGCCCAGTGGAAGGGGACCTGGGGATGCTGGTCAACAGTAGCTGAACATGATCCAGGGTGTGCCGATGTGGCCAAGAAGGCCGATGGCATCCTGGCCTGGATCAGCCAGGTGTGGCCAGCAGGAGCAGGGCAGTGACCGTCCCCCTGTACCCAGCACTGCTGAGGCCACGGCTCCAATCCTGCGCTCAATTCTGGGCCTCTCAGTGCAAGAAACACATTGAGGGGCTGGAGAGTGTCCAGAGGGGAAGGGTCTGGAGCACACGTTCTGTGAGGAGCAGCTGAGGGAGCTGGGGATGTTTAGCATGGAGAAAAGTAGGCTCAGGGGCACTGTATCTCTATAACTGCTTGAAAGAGGGTGTAGTCAGGTGGGGTTGGTCTCTTCTCCCAGGTAGAAAATGGTAGGACAAGGAGAAAAGGCCCCAGGTGGCACCAGGGCATATTTAGATTGGATATTACAAAAAAATTTCTTTCCTAAAAGAATTATCAAGCATTGAACCAGGCTGTCCAAGGAAGTGGAGGAATGATCATCCCTGGAGGCATTTAAAAGACTTGTGGATATGGTTCTTAGGAACCTGATTTAGTGATGGACTTGGCAGTGCTGGGATAATGGTTGGATTTAAGGACCTCAGGGTCTTTTCCAACCTAATCAATTTTATGATTCTATGATCTGTGGAAAGAAACTGGACAGATCCTTTTCACTATTTATACTTGTATCCAAGGTTTTGCCAACAAAGAAAAATACATGAAATGCTTCACTCTTAATGTCAGGATAAATACTTCCTAAGAATTCTGTGGACATTCCTTGTGCTCTCAGAAATTTTTTTGTTTTTAATTTTCCAAGGTTATAGTAGAAGTGCTGTAGCATGGGAAGATGGAATACTCTACACTGACCAAGGAGAGATGAAGTCTATGAGGCAGTTGCAGTGGGAATTGTAAAGCCTCTGAGCCTTAGCCTGACTGTGTGTGAAACAGATGTGATAGTTATCCATCTTTAAAATCTCCAGTGACTACATCTAGAGGAATGTTTGTATTACTGAGCCTGAGGTGGTGATGTTTAAATGCAGGTAGAGTCACATCACCTGCTTTCTCTGACAAGCCTAGTGAGATGCACACTAGGATGGACACCACGGCTTTACTGAACTCAGTAGAAACACTCCCAATGTGTTAATTAGCTATCATTTAAAATATTAGCATGCGCTACATTTTTAAAATTGGCAGTAACGCTGTTTTCTATTCATGAATTCATGTCAAGTATTGCTTTGTTTGTCAAGGCAGGGCAGTGTTTTATTTACAGATCAATTTTCTCAAAAGCAGTAAAAAGTGACAAACTAAGAGAATGTTCTGGTTAAAGGTGGCAAACTTTTTCTAATATGTTGTTCATTGTATTTCTTTTGAAATTTTATTACATGAATTTCTGTGTTGACTACAAAGTGTTGAAATCACTATTTGAAATGAAAACATGATGGATTTTTTTTTTCTCTCCTGTTGTATTTGATTCTGTATTTTACATTTTTTGAGTGATTACTTCAGTTTAAATCTTCTGATTACTTCAGTTTAAATCTTCCTAACAGGAAGATGTTCTGAGATATTTGCAGAGAAAGTACCCCTGAGAGCAAACAAATGACAAATGAAAGATTTCATGTCTTACTAAATGAAGTGAAAGCTTTTTATTTTACCTTAAAAATATTTTTAGTTTCCATTAGTAATCACCCAGTGATTTATTGTTTAAAAGTAAATTAAAATGTTTAGGAAAATGAAATAATCACTTTAAAACACTAAAACAGCAGATCTCAATTCCCAACTTCCTTGTCATATGGAGTTAATGAAATCAGCATTGAATTTAAAATTTCAGATTTAGATTTTTAAAAGGTGTATTTAGGAAGAAAGTCTGTCAGGTTTGAATTGTGTGCATATACATGTACATATACATGGTGATTTAGTTTACATACACATGTAAAAACCTATTCCTTATTTTTGCTTACAGTGACAGGCTCGTGAATGACATAGGAATGAACTGCCCTATCTATAATTCAGTAGCATAATAAAATCATCCATGTAAAGTAATTTCCAGAATAACCCTTTTCAAGTCTTTCATTTTGCCCAAAGCATTTTACAGTCAATGCACAGCTACAGCTTGTACTTCCTAAGATGCCATCATACTGTTTATACTGGTTCAGAGATTGAATGGAGTATGACCTAAACTACAAGAGGGACCAGATGCTACAATGCGTTCTACATACATCATTTCTATTGTAGTCATATGTATCCAGATCTATTAGCCAGAGCTGGGTTTCAGAATCATGACTGTGGCTCTGATATTTAGATAAAATTCTAATTCAATGTCTGAGACATCAGCAGCAGTAAGTCTCCAATTAATGTTGAATCTTGTATAGTGTTGTCATTCAGACATTATTTTTTGCAACTTTATAACATCTCTTATTTCTTCAAATACCTCAGTAAATCACAATTCCAATTACATTTTCTCAGATTTTGAACTGAGAAATGAGATATTGCATCTTGAAAATATTTTACATTAAAGAAAAGATTTTGAGTTTTAATATTTGCCTCTGTTAACTAAAGAAGTAAACAACATATTTCTCAAACAGCAATACTGAAGCTTTGAAGTCTTTTAGTAGATCAACTTCTTTAATGAGAGAACATAAAGTTGCTCATGCTCAGAAACATCTTTTCCTTTGTTAAATAATAATCAGATATTTTCAATACTTTCATAATGTACCAGTGCTTTTAGTTACTGAGAGTTCTCTGCAGTACAATTTGTCTTTCAGACTGTTCCATTTACATAGCACATTCATTATTTGCATTTAAGAAGAGGAGGAGAGATGATCACATAACTTACACCAAAAGCATCAAAAGAATCATGCTTAACATATATAGCAAAACTTACTGTAATAGATAAATATTTCTAAGGATTCAACAATACAGAATTCTAAAAGAGAGAAATAACATACACTCAAGAATTAATTAATCACTTTTTCCTTGTAAAACTCTGTGAATTCTGTAGCTTAATTTAAATTTAGAGTAGCAATTGAGAGAAGCAATTAAAGAAATCTGTATGAAAAAACATGTGTAGTATGGAAAAAACCTTCTAACTATATTAAACCCTTCCATCATGAGCTGTGGAACAAAACCACGCTGACTTCAACTAAGAACCCAAATAATATAAGGGTGAACAGCGCCAACTTTGAGGAATACTGACAGTTTTGTAATTCAGAGCCTTCGCCTGTGTGCAGTGTTTTCCACTTGTGTTTCAGCATTGCAGCTATACCCATACAGATGGACCGAATGAATGCTACCAATCTTTCAACACTAGTAGTTGCCCTTTAAGAGCTCTAATATGTTTTTCTATAATCTAGCTATAGTATTTATGCATATTTAATCATGGCAAATGTTCATAAAAACAAAGAACAAAACAAGTAACATTTGAAGAACATATATTTTTTGCTTATATTTAGGTTTTGTTGTTTAAAGTACTCTGTGCATTGTAGGCTATCCGTAGCCATCTTCAACTGAGAATCTTTTTCTATTTCAATGTTTGGCCCGCTGTTTCTAAACAGTCCCCACTATCTCTCTTTCCATAAATCAGAGAAAACACTGCGAGCCTGAAGAAATACCAAGTAGATGATGGTTTCCTTCCCAGAAGGATTTTCTTCCTCTGGTAGGTTGTTTGAATCGCTTGTTCTGCTTACAACCAATGTGGTACTGCTCTGAAAAACAAAAAAGGAGATCTTAACTTTTCTGAAGAATAAAGATACTCAAATTTTTCTTGTACTAAGAAGTAGCATTGATTAAATGTATGTTAAAGGATATTTATTGACTGCTATGTTACAGAGCAAGCAATATCATTCAGTCTTATTTTCCCTTAAATGCTGAAGGCAGTGCTGAACAAATGGTATAAATAAAACCAGTAGGGAATGAAATCTACATTATATAAAAAATTAGATTTTTGGAGCTTAAAGCTCTTGTCCTCAGTTTCTCCCATTTTGCCTTTTTCCTAATCAATTTCAGAAGGCAAAAACATTCTTTAAAGTCTTTTAAATGGCATGGTGATGAGTCTTTGCAGAAAGTGGCTTAGGTAATCTAAATGTTGCCTTTTATCTTGCCAGATGTATGCTTATTGTAATTGCTTACTTTGTGTCCTATACATGGAAAGAGTGTGAATCTCAGAAATAAAGTACTATGTAATGAATTAGCTCCAGTGATAACTACCCTTTTTATTGTACAGCAGAGTAAACAGCTATTAATTTAAAATACGTAAATTGGAAATCTGAGAACCATATCACACGCTGTAGTGGGATGTATTTCTACAGAACTTGATTACTTCCATAATTCTTGAATATATAAGAATTGCTGTGAAGCAGAACAGTCAGACATTCCCATTAAGAGGCATCAACTGCTACCTCATTAAAGGACAAAAGACTCTGTGGCCATGAGAAGAATCTACAAGTCATTCCATTTCTGAATTAAAACCTTAAATAGTTTGAGGATAATGAGAATAAAGATAAAGGTTTGAAATCTTATTATTTCCTATGAAGAAGTAGCATATTCAGCATAGGTTTGCAAGAGTTGAAATATTATGACAAACCCTGTATAGCTTAAAAACTGTTGCAAGTGGCCTCTGAAAAGTGGGCATGCTTTTCATTGAGAGTACTTTTTTGGAAAGGAAAGAAAGCAATAAAGAAATTGAAACCTGATTCAGTATGTCATAGAAGGATATATGCACTGAAAGTTATTATACATTTAAAGAGATATTAATTTTTCAGTTCTTTAGGGTTATTCCAGAGCTTATGCTTTGGTTAACAGTAGCTACTAGGGTGTTTATGACATTAGATGCTACTTGGCTGAACACAGAGGAATTCCAGGGAGTACAACTCTCAAATCTCCTTTCTTGAACTGTCTTCAGAGCAGCTGTCTGCTACTGGGGTTCTGAGCCACCCTCAGGAGACCTCCGTGATGCTTCTTTCACTCAGTTGCCTTATAAATGAGTTTTAGGATAGTCATTTAGGAAGTTAGAATTCTGAAACGGGAAAGAAACATGTCTCTTTTGTATATGAGGATGTATAACTTAGGCAGTTTATGTATGATCCTGAAAATCTCAATGTATAGAGGTAATTTTTTAGAAAGGAAGAATGATTGCAAAGATTTATTAAGTAAGATTTTTTTCCTTTGCAAAACTACACCTTTACAAAACTCTTTTTTTCCATATTACTAGTTAACACTTTATTTTTTTCCTTTAAATTTACAGATCACCACATAGCATATGCTAGTAAGACAAAATAAAGCAAAAGAAGTTATATAGCCCCTGTATAGTGAAGAGAAAGTCAACTTTGTCAAATTTTACTGTAGACTTTTAAATATCCTGAAAAAATGATAATGCCATTTGATGAGACATAATGCACATTAGGCAAGCTCTTTGAGCAGTCAGTTTTGTTAATGTAACTCGATGGCTTGGATTTACACTGAAGGAGGCAGCTTCAGCCTTGGACTAGCTGTGAAGCCTCTCCTGGATTTTCTTTTACTGTGCTATTTTAGCATGCAGTTCTGTGCATTAATTTAAAATCAGTATTTGGTGATGGCCAGAGCATAACAGAGGTTCAGTGAGGCTCATTCTCAGAGACTTCAGGATCCACATAGACCCCTGCTAACTCCTTACTTTTCCAGTCCCAAGTCCTGACTAAGGGCTGTCCTGAAGATCTCTGCATCCCAGCTCATTGTTAAGGCCTGTGCAATTCCTGCCCTAAAGCTCTCTTCTTTCAAATTTACTGCAAGGGTCTGAATGGTTTTTGTCCTCAGGCTCTATTCTTTCAGACTGATCATCAGAGTTTGAATGAATGTTGCCTCTGGGTTGTCTCTTTTCAGTTGCAATTTCTGACTGGATCTCTAGATGCACTCATATTTTCACATTTTAGCTTCAGTATTTGGGTTTAAAGACGCACTGGCTATAAAATACTTTCTATTTTAATATTCTATTGTGTCATGCTTCAGTTAGATGTTGTTGAATTTCTCTTATTGATAATGTCCTTTTTACATTTCTCAATATTCACTGAGTTGCTTTGCACAGGGCTATTCCTATTATTATCTCCACTTCTACTTTTACTTTGTGCTGCAACATAGTGAGAATCTCAACTGATTATTTATGTAAGAATTTTTTTAAATTGTTTGCAAATTTTGCTTGTATTTGAACATGAAAACTGTCATCAATTTATCTCAGCGATAAGCTAGTGTAAAAGTGAATATGGACACATGCAGCCTTTCCAGGACAATATTTTTTGTTTTCCCCCAGAAGTAATTTACATGAATACTTGAAGCTCTAATTGTGAAGATATTTGTCTTTGTTCCCCTTAACAAAGATTCTTGAAATCAGATACTTAACATCAGACGCTATTTAGCTCAGACCCTGACACCTGTTACAAGAAGCTCACTGAAACTCTTGAATGAATTTCAGTGGGACAGGAGCTTCTAAAGGGACAGATTTATCTAGTCAGTGAAAATTTTAAAAGCATTCTAAATTGGTTTATAGAAATATTCACTTATCATGTGCATAACTTTGTTTTTTCAAGCGAGGTTCATTAGCTGTAAGAACTGTGTGAATCAGCATGGTTCAGAGCATGAGTTTTGATGATTATTATTATTATTCAAGTTAGGGTCTTGGTTTAAGAGTCGGAAGGAAATTTCTGAATGGTTTAAGAATTTGGGATGAAACTTCTGAATGGGATTTCTCTAGAAAAGTAAATTCAAGTGGTGCCTCCCTCCACTGGTCCAGGAAAAGATTTCTTTGGAGAAATGTGGAAAAAATGTTTATTTAACAAGCAAAGTATTCAGAAGCATAAAAAATGAATAACATTAAATAATAGAACTTCTCGCTGTTGTGAAGAGATGGCAAATTCAGAAAGTTCTTGTTGTGAGGTGTAGCTCAGTCTCTTATCAGTCCTGCTGGCACTGGAATGCAGCGTCCCAGGCCCCAGTGGGCCACAGGCATGTGGTTTTTTGGGTTTTCAGTCCAGAGCAGGTTTGAGCAGTTCCAAGAAAAAGAAAAACCAGAGTCTAGGGACTTCTCTGCCTCAGCTAGCTAAAAACTAACTGAAAGCAAAAGAAGAGTTCTCTCCTGCTGTCTGTTGATGCTGTAGACAACACAGTCCAGGAGCCGGAACACGGAGGAGTGAGTGCAGTTTCTGAAAACAAACTGCACACTTCTTTTCCTCTCCCCATCTCTTTCATAACTAATCATAAAGGTGCAGAACTTAATAACCAGCATAAACAGAACAGACAATTGGGGATACAAGCATCATGCAGTCACCCTAGGACAGATGGGAAATCCACATTGTGTGTGCCAAACACAAAAGCTCTTTTGGACTGTTTCTGTTTCAGTGGGTTGCTGTTTGTGTGTTTTATTTTTAATCTAGTGATAATTTCCTACAGGAGGCAACCTCTGGGGTGTGCTTAGCCATCTCCAGAACGTTTCATTCCATTTCCCTCTTCATACTTGATATAGTGAAAAACCAAACTCTTTAAATCTAGAACTGCATTCACATCTACCTTACATTACCAGAAGTGCTGTTTCTTATGGGTTTAAGATCACTTGCAATAGCCCCTTGGGGTATTAATGATTGATTGGAGTCTGTTGCTTTTATTTCCCTTTATTGCAATCACTGTCATATTTCATTTAAGTAAGGAAGAGATAGGATTTAAACTTCTTGACTTGTTTAAAAAAATTAATAATAAACCTAGACTAACTAAATTTAATATTTATGTTTGTTACATTTTACTGCAAGTAGTTTAAAAGGGTCATGGATTGTGGGCATTTAAGAACCTAAGAGTTTTGACAAATAAGTAGCTCCCAGACAGTAAGTAGTTATTATACATGTTGTATTTCACAGCAGGTTTTCATGGAAATATGATTTGTATTGCCCATTAAAAGTTCAGTGTCATTGCTCTTTTTTCAAGGTAAGCTACATTACCTCACATATTGTATGGGATGCTGTAGGAGAGGAAAGACTTGGCAGATAAATTAGGTAGCTGAAATGCAGTTATTTATTACCTTACAATAATCTGCAAAAGTATCTTTCAATTCTTAAAAATGGAATTTAGACTCCAAGTCATATTTGTGTAGAAGGAAGTCCCAATGTCTTGTTTAACCGCATTTTCAACAGAAGTGAATGGTACAAGACATGGGGGAAAAAACCCAACAAATCTGAAGTATTCCTAAAATAAATAAATAAAGTAGGGGTTTTGCTGATATATATTAAGCATGTGATGTGATTTTCCTGATTGAGTACTCAGCAAAATGCAAAGTTTTTTTTTCCAAAAATATGTTATGTGAGACATCTTGTGCAACGAGGTTGTATGAATCACTTCCTAATTAAAGTAAGACTTCTCTTTTACACAATTATTAATTCCATTTAGAAGAACAACTAGCGTAAGTTCAGCAGCATAGTCTAACATTTTTAAATTATATTGCGAAAAGTTTTTTTCTATTTATTTTGTAGTTAAACTAATTTTGCAAAAAATGTTTGGAAAAGGAGTGTGTCTGAAATGCTAATAGGGCTTTGAAAATTCTATTTGGTCTTATTCAGGATTTGGGATTTGAGAATTCAGTGTGTCTAACCTTTATTTATTTTTTTTCCCACACCAGAGTGTTTGTTAGGTTTATGTATGTTGGACTAAGCTGTGTCTTTATAGACCTCTCTTTTTGATATTCCTTGAAAATCCCTAAATAACTGATACCTCCAGGCTTTGACCTCTCATTAAAACCTCAGACCACTGTCCTTGTTTGTCACATTTTCTGTTTCACAGACGATTTTTTTCCTAATAACCTCTAGTCTCTCTTTTTAGCTAACCTTATGAATAAATAAGCACCATCTTTTATTTATGTTCAGTCATTGCTAATAAAAAAATGCTATTTCAAAATGTTCTCTTGGCCTCATTGTAATTTTGAGCATCTGATATAGATTATCATGGAGTCTCTCTTTATCTATTTGTCATAATTTAAGAATGGTGTTGTCCAATTTAGTACAACCTCTAAGAAAGCCATGTGCCACTTTGTCTTCCTGCCCCCTCCAACTGGAGCTGAAAAAAGCAAAGATTACAGTTTTGGATAAGAAAAAATTACTGGAAACAGCAATAAGGTAAGCAAACAGAGAATAACAGCAACAATATTAATAATAAAATGTGTCAGAAAAAAGAAACTATCTACACAGAAAGCCCCTGACAATAGACTAATATTGGACCACTCCATCTGCCAGGTTTTATCAATTGGAAGGAACTCCATCACCTCAGAAGAGAGCCCAGCCCCTTCCTACCACTGCTGGCAATGACATGAGGTGGTGTAGAATGACAGCCATGGCCCCTCCTGGCTACTGCAGAAAATTTAACCCTGTCCTGCCTGGAACCAGGACACTGTTACAGAACAGATACAATGGACCAAGCTACTCTGACATAATATACATTCATTTACAAACAAGATCTGACTTTATTTTACTTGTCCCTATTATACTAAGGAAAGATAATGTTAGGACATACCAGATTAAAAATTATTTGAAGTTTCTTTCTCAAGATAAGTACTTTGTGTTATGGTGCAAGTGTCTCATTTTGTGGGCAGGTCTTTCTGGATGAAAACCAACAAAATTCTACTGAAGATAACTAAAATAAATTTTGCTAACAACTAGACAAAATTTTCTATATCTTCCCTTCTTTAATGAATAAGAAGGAGCAGCTGGAAAAAAGAACTAATGAAGAAATTCATCACAGAATACACACAAAATCTGAGTAATCAAGTAAAAAATTTTAAACTTGCTCTTGTTAGTGTCCCTCACTACTGTGAAATCTACTGCTAAAATTTGCGCATATGACTACATAGAACTTATATTACTCTTCATGGAAGCAATCTATTAAGCTTTTGACACACCCAATTATAATTAAGGCATGCAATTATGTTTTGTTTTAATAGTCATAGCTGCAACAGTAACTTAATCTTTAATATTTTATTGCTATTTAGATACAGTGCATTTAAAGGTATCCTCTTAGGAAGTCATATGAGATTCAATGTGTGGAGAAAAAAGGTGATAATATAACTTTAATTACATTCTAATATACATTAATACATTAATATATTAATATACATGCTCCCATAAGAATTCATCAAATAGTTGTTTTCTTGGTGGATAAATTTACAAAGATGACAATCAAAGCCAGTCAATAGCAACAATGTGCTCTCTTGTAATCTATTATTTACTGTTACTTTACACTTCTGAAAAATGATCCTTTTGATGCTTTTTATTGGTTAGTTTCATTCTTACAATAAAGTAGAACAAATTTGAAAATGTTGCCTTTGTATATTTCTTTGAATCACATGGACTTGTTCATCCATCGTGATGAATTGCAAAGTCTCAAACAGAAATATGGCTATACAGACCAATAAAGATATGGGTGGATATTTTAACTGTACTTCAGAAAGATTAGTTTTCTTTTTTAATTTTAAATTTTCTTATTAGGAATGCCAGATGATTTCACCCTACTTCATTCTTCTCAAATAAATGAGGTTTTACACTTCTAAATTTAGTTTAAACTATAACAGAACACAATCTATTGCAGTCAGAATCAGGATAGTATGTTTACTTGTTTACTTCTGCACCATCTCTAGGCATAAACATCAATTTTATTCTCTACATAATTGACCTTTCTTAAGGAATAGGCACTGGAACAAAACATAGACTCTTCTATAGTAAAGGGAGCTGGAGTTAAAAATATTAGATTTTGGTTACACCTGGCATAATCAAGGAGACATTGGAGTGACCTCCTGCATTTTAAGTAAGTGATGTAAAAAATAAATACATTATTTTCTCAATACCTTCTAAGGAAGCAACAGTCTTTCAAAGATTTAGTACAACACAACCTCTGTGCCTTACATTTGTAAATGCTACTCATGATAATAAAGTAATACACAACTGAGGGCAAGACAAGTCCTGAACTGAAAGGTTGTTTAGTTCTGGTCCTTTATTGAATGTGATCAAAATATAACTCTCAAGTGATAAGCAGATGGACTCAAAACTCATTGGTCTACTGAAAATAGCATTGATTTCTCCCCATAGCACTTCTGTTTTTTCCAACACTTGTAAGAAAGATAAGCTATTTATTTTTTGTCTTTTTGCAAATATCCAATAGGTTCATTGCCATATGCATATGAAATATTTCTTTTATACAGCTATGTATGAACAGAAGGAAATCTAACAAAAGAAGACATGTACACTGTGGATGGCTTTATCCAGGGTGCTTTCCCTAGACTTGTCTCACAAATATTTCTAGAGCATCATCGGTCTCATTTTAAGGCAGTTATTGAAGCCCAAATTAGATGGATTGTGTTCTAAGAGGGCTGGTTTTCTTCTCTTCTTTAGAAAGTGAGCCTAGGGCTAGCTGCAAGTATATAAATTAATGGAATTAGATGTGGGCAGTCAGGTGAGAAGAATATCCACCTTACTTAGGTGGAGCTCTTGTTAAAATATTTTTTTATCTATAAATACTCATTATTGTAAATTAGAATAACTCTATTGACCAGAATAAAGCCAGATGGTTGGTTATACAAGGAAGAGAATCAATGATTTTTATCCAAAAAGACAGAAATTTTGACAATCTTGAGCTGACCACAAACAAACAAGTTTGAAGAAATGGGCAATATGACACATTTTATCATATACTCTTTTCAAACAGAAATTTAAATTATTAGGAAGTACAAGCATACACACTAAGAGTAGGAATGAACACAGAGCTAAGCTTTTGACCAAGCTGTTCTCCTTTTGACCTCACTAGGAGACTGTGTTCGGGAAGGAAAGGAAATTATTTCCATTGCATCCACTAGAACTGATCCTCTCATTTCCATGCACTGCCCTCCTGAGAGAGCCAACTCACAACTCTTTGCATACTAAAAGCCCTAGACATGCTTCTGTCTCTTTAAAAGGTGTTTAAAACTTTTTTCCACTGCCATGACATCAACATCTGAAACAGAGAGGTTTTTTTGTCATTTGCCTCCTTCTACCAAAGCAGTTTATGCTGTAGTGCCTTGGGAGAAAAGCTTTGCCTCCCTAATCTTACCTCACTGTAATTTATCCTTTGAGGTGGTGGTCCCTATAAAATTAGAACCTATATTGAATTATATTAAAAAAATTATTGTCCTCTGAAAATATTGAGGACTAAAGAAACTACTTGAGCTTAAACCTGAAATGATTAACCATATCAAAATACATAAAAAAATAAAGTTACTTTAAATAATCAGAATTTCAACACATTCTATTTTTCATTCAACTTTAATAGAAAATATTATAGCCTAATCCTTTAGAATGTGTTTTACTAAACATGAGGTTTGAAACAAGAAAAATTTCTGAACCAAGGAAAGAAAATATTATCAATAAAATTATAAAAAAATGTTCTTTTGGGACAGTTAGTTTCTAAAATTAATTTTCCAAGGCATTTTATTTATATGTTGGGACAAAGGTGGGCTTTCTTTTTTTCATTTTATAAGTGTTTTTCAGAAAACAAATAATTAAATGAAATTTTAAATGGAAAAAGTAATTAAATAGTTGATCATAGCAGGATTACTTAGGATATCACTGGATATTGATATTAAATTGTTATTATTATTGATATGACCTTTTGCTATATCATCTTGTCTATCTTGCAATGAGGTCTTACCCCAAGATTTCCTTTCCATGACTGTCTTCATGAACTTTTATCTGTGAAAGTGACAGAAACACCACTTTTTCCCTCTTATTCTAGTTAAACCTATTCTTCAGGAGAAACACTTCCAGATTCTCCTACACCGAGTATAGTATCATAGAGAATTTACAATTCAAAACAATGATTCTTGGTAATGTCATTCTGAAGTGTGCACACCCCAAAACTATCTGCTTTATGTAGATATCCCTTCAGGTATTTGTAGCTGCCCTCTCACCACTCTGGGTTATGAACAGTTCAAATTCTTATCAGCATCCCTGGTAATATATCTATAAACTGAAGAGATTTGTTTTAATTTCTCTTAAACTTTTTCTAAAATCCTTCTTTCTTTGTAGCAATTAAGCGATCTCTAAACTATGTATATTTATATAGTTACATTTTTTTAATTGCATTTATGCATATATATTGATAATAAAGTGACAAAAATTATGGTTGACTTTACCAGATGGTGCAGCCTTTGCAAAGATATTTGTACAACATTCTTAAAATCATGTGTATATTTTAAAATGCTAATATGCATTCTCTACAGACCAGGAAAAAAAATCTGTATTTAACTACCCATCTCCTCTGAAACAAGTTTTCAGTGAATGATCTGCAAGTTTTCAAAATCTGTTGATACAATTGGAAAGAAATACACTAAATTTTCATATGGACTGTTGAAGTTTTAATGAGTTGGGCAGTATGAAAACACCAAAACATTAAGATCTGCCATGAGGAAAATAATGCTACCATTTATTTTTTACTTAACACAATCAAGCATTTTAATATTTTATATACTTGCTGTAAATAAACTTAAAGTTTTTCTTTATTCCACATCTATCTGGGTTAGACAGAAAAAGAAATTGAGCAAATGCTCTCATCCCAGTGTGGTGTGACAGATACACCTCAAGGCTATTCCTAAAATCCTAGAATTGTTGGAATTCAGCCAGTTCACTGCTCCATCAATTGCTGATAAATATTCTGTCATTGTCATGCCTTATCTCACCATGCTCAATGCTGTTGAGCTCTCAGAAACATATTTCAGCAGTAAATGATTCAGCAAGCAGAGAAAAATACAGAAAGCTTTTTATATGCTTGGAACTAGGCATTAGATATGCAGGAAAGATGATATGGTTTTTTCTCTGGTAGTACTTGAACTTAACTCCCCATTTCTACACAGTCCTCTTCCTGTGTATATGCTGAGAGACAAAAGACCTGACCAGACCCTTAACTTTGTTGCAAATCACTGCTGAGTTTTGTCTGGATTGTACATGACCCAGAAGTAGAGGATGTGTTTACAGCAGCGCTTTAATTCAAAAAAAGAGTGCATATTTTAGCTGAAGCTCCTCGTCATTCCCCTTCTCTCTGCTTCGAGTAACACCCCAGAGCAGGCGTGGAGAATATGAAGGGGTTCCTGTTGGAGGAACTATACTTGTATTACAGCAGCACACTTAAGGCAGTGTAGCAGTTTGTAGGCATTCACAAATACAAACTTTCTTACATAGGTAGAAACCTTATTTGTTAGAAGCTCTTAACATTTTCCTCAAGCTGTGATTTGTCATGTAGAGGGCAGTGCAAGAGCTGCACCAATGCTAGTAAGTGACACTGCTGCTGCCTGGTAGCCTAGCTCTGTTTTCTTTGCTGATATATTTGTTTCCACTAAAAGTCAAAAAATAAGCTCCAAAAATTTCAAGTCTTATCCAGTCTCAACAATTCATTTATTGTATTTCTGAAGATAAGAATCTTCACCAGTTATTTTAAAGACATTGGTATTGTGTTTTCTTTGAGTCCTAATCCTTGACTGTTTGTATTCTCACTTACTAGTGTCTTAAGATCATGTCAGTTAATTCAAGGATAGCACAATGTTTTATTTTGTCAAATCCTTTGCATTATTTTACACTTAAAAGAATCACAGAAACCATGCTGTAAACTCAGTCACATAATGAGTTTCATGAAAGCTCTACCAAGACTGGTGGCATTTGTAATTTTTATGTAATGGAAGAATGTGATGTTTTCATACAAGATTAAGTTCTTAGTAGACTTATCTGCAATTTGTTTCCACTGTGAAACTTTTGAATTTTTTTTTCTTTTCATTCAATAAAGTCAATTATTCTGGTTTGGTATCAGACTACATTATAGTAGTAGTCTGTAATCTACATAATATTGTATACATATAGTTGCAAAAAAAGGTCAAATATTGCTGTGAAGGCCGAAATGCAACTAAGCAATAAAAATTAAATGTATTTGTTACCCTACAAAAGTTGGTCTGTATTTGTTAAGATGTGAATAATGAAATGCTTCTGCTGGAATTAAAGTGCGAATGAGATGTTATGCCAAAGTCAATAATACAGATTTTATTTAACAATGAATCTTACGAAGAGAGAGAGAAAGAAAGATAAAAGATAGAGGAGAGAAAAAGAAAGATAAAGCAGAAGATACACACGGTCTACGGATACAGCAGTGTCCTTTTTGTCTTTCTTCACCCTGGGCTTCTCAATGATGGGGGTCCTGAGGTCATTCAAAATTTTTCCCTAGTTATACATTTTAGCAAACAAAGCTGATTTCAACACAGTTGCTGAGTTAACTGTCCTCATGACTCTTAAATTCTACATTCTTTGTGTCCATTATCAGCAATACATTCTTCTCCCCCAGGTTTGTTCCCCTCGTCCTAGGTCTGAGATAACATCCAGACAATAGTGCCAGGTTTATCTTATCTCTAGTGTGGGGGCTTACCCACAGAGGCATACTGCAGGGGGGATGTAGTTTGGTGATGGGCTGGTGGCCACAGATGCCCTCTGTCCCATAATTTAGGGTAATCTCTCTTTGACTGTGATATGTGTATGAGCAGTTTCCTCCTTACATAGTTTGCCAGTGGGATTTTTTGTCTGGATCATTACCAGGATGTGCCAGACCTTACCTCTACTGGGCCTGGAATTAACACCATCCTGTTCCTTCATTGTGTGCTTTTCTCACGGCAAAGTCCTTCTGTGGCCTAAACAATGTTTGAGACAGGCTGCTGTGCTAAGTTCTTACAGCACTTTAATAACAAAACAGAAAAGCTTAAATGATTCTTTTTAACTTTCCTCAGATTAAAATTTTGTCTAGTCAAAGTTACGTCAGTTTCATTTTTAACAGACTTGACTTTGATACAAAGTTATTTCAAACTGTATTTGAGAGCAAAGCTAACAACATTGAGAAAGTTTTTTCTAATTGATGACATAGAATTGAATTAATTAATTTACCCGTAAACAATTCCTACATTTTTAACATAACCATGGAAATTCTGCAAGATACATTACCTTGACTATTTCTTCATTCTAGAGTACATCAGGAATAACTTTATACATTATTATGGAATCTCAAGGTATTGGGTGATTAGCTCACAAATGACACAAAGGAGGAGTGTTTCTTCGCCGTCATTTTTAAGAACTAATTTAGTTGTAATATCTTAATTACAGCTATCTGATAGTAATACAGATATCTTGTAAAAAGATAAAACAAAGATCTGTTCTACTTGCACAGTTGCAGTGCAACCAGCTGTGCATTTTAGAAGCTCAAGAAGATTTTATCCTCTAATAGAGCTCCTTTCCTGTATAAACATTTCTCTTTTGTGTTATTTTGTAGTAGTATTTTCTCTGTATTCTCAAAAGAGAGCTATTTTTTTCACTCTATTTCTCAGATTCATTTATTTTTAATTTTTTACAGATGTTACAACTAAGAATTGAGTGATACCTCAGCAGTTACAGAGCTACTTACTTACTTACATTTCTTTCTTACAAACTTACTTTTGTTTCATACTCAGGAGACCTGAACATGAGTGTCAGTAGTTTTTATTGTATGAAACTGGATTTTACTCAGCTTAGAGCAGCTCTTGGGCACCTAAAGGTATTTGTTAACATTTTTAGAGAGACAAAGATGGAGACTTTGCTGCAGTTTGCACTTTTTTAAATCATATATTTGAACTTAACAAAGGGTATGGAATTGTAATAAATGTTTCATGACATGATACACTGTGGACATGATCCATATACCACTGAAGCTAGAAGGAGATTTGTAATTGATTTAATGGGAAACTGGAACTGTTCTTATCAGTCATCCCTTAGCAGGAGAATCGTACAAGCTTTTAGATAACATTGCTGATACATTTGATGCTGAAGTGTTCTGCATGTTAATGAAAATTTGCTGATACTGCCATGTCTGTAAATAGTTTTTTGTATCTTTTCATTTATATAGAAGACTATGTTTCTGAAACTTCCAAACCTTCCCTTTGTGGTCCCAGTCTGAAGAGATAAGGTCTAGTAGTTTTATATAAATACCTGCATTCATTGGGATTTACACAGTAACTTGTTCTGAGGATCTCAACTCCTACAAGAAGTGCATGTTGATTGGATAGACAATCTCCTTTTTTTTTTGGTTGAAAGGAGAGAATCAATTTCTAATAACACCTTGGCTCTGGTATCAAATGGCACCAGTGCTGATAGATTCAGTAGCAGTCCAATCTGCCCTTTGTTAGACTAGTTGTACGTGTGTAAATGCAAAGACAACACATTGGATTTTCCAGGTTCCAGGAAAATCAGAATCACTACTAAACAGAGTTTTAGCTGTACAGTATACAGATAGAAAACAGCACCAAATTCTTATGCCATTAACAATGAATACCAATGACTGAATCACAAATAAGAAAAGTGTGATGCCACCTACTTTTTTAGTGCTTTGATAATATTAATGAATGGACTTGAAACTTCTGTATTCCTATTGAATGGAAGAACAAATATCTATCCTGTCAAGAAAATTAGAGAAAATAAATCCCTCTGCAGAACACAATTTTCTCAATCTCTTTTGTTGTTTGTATGAAGTATAACACTTCAGAATTAACTGTGAAACAATACACACACCAGTGTAAACTGATGGGAATCCTAGTTCTACAAAAGGTACTGTTATAATACAGAGAATTTCTTCTTTCATGGCACAGATCTCAGAACATGTTGATCTTCTCCTTAATAAATGAGAGAAAAATGTCATCAAGGAAAGTGATGTATTTTGAAGGATTTTTATTGGTATTATTTTGAGATAGAAGGTACAGTCCCATAAGATACTGAGCATTTCTAGAAATAAGTAAAAAAAGCATTCAGTGGAAGCAAATGTTTGCAATGTGACACAGTATCTCTGCATCTTCTTATATTAAAAAAAAAAAAAAAAATTAAGTTCATAGGAAGGTAGGAAAGCGCCTCAGGAGGTCATCTATTTTAACTTCCATTTAGGTATATATATATATGTTTCAAGATCATAACTGTCACACATTATTATCAGTTTCTGTATAAGTAATAAATAAATAAATAAATAAAGTAATAAATAAGTCTGTTGAGTCCATAAGATAAGAAGAATCTTCCCTAAGAAGATCTGTCATAGCCAGGATCACTTGAATATATTAGGGTCTTGGAGTACACGATCACTTTTGGGTTTTTATGCTGCACTGAGAAGAAAAACATTTGAATATTTCATTCCAATTTAGAATCAGAGAAAAATCAGAACACGACTGTAAATTGAAATAATCTGACCATACTTTCTTCTAGGTTGTCAAAATAAAACCAACCTAAAAAATAAAGTTTATTTAGGAAAAGCCAGTTTGGTGCAACTTGAATTCTCCTAGAAAACTCTTCTCAAAATAGAAGGGGAATCAGGAAATATAGAAGAGTTAAAAATTCCAGACATACTCTAAAAGAATCACAGAATCATAAAATAATTTGATTTGGAAGAGATCTTGAAGATCATCTAGCTTCAACCCCACACTGCCATGGGTGGTGAACCTTCCACTAGGCCAGATTACCCAAAGTCCCATCCAGCCTGGCCTTGAACACTTCCAGGGATGGGGATATGGAACTGTTTACAGATTACCAGTGATTATTATTCTTCTCCTGGATCAGGGGTGTCTATTTCAAAGGCAAGGAGATGTTTCTAACCAAATGCAAGTAATTTGAGAATCCTTGCCCTTTAGTTAAAATATTTGCAGTTAAACTTTGTTAGCTTTCTCAATTTTCTCTCATTTCCCAGTGAACACAATTCCCTTCATTCACTGTTCAAAATTATGTAGCTTTCATGGCTTATGTCAATGTTAACCTTCATTATACATTTTCAGTTATGGGTTTTCCTGAATGGAGCTGAAAACAAAAAAGGGAGAAAATCTCTGAGCAAGTGTGATAAAAACCTTGTTATTAAATTGTTCCTTCTCATTCTGGTGAAGTCACAGTTTATTGTATTTTTCTCTTTCTGTATTAAACTCTGTATCTGTGCTCTTTAATGGCATTTCACAGAGACGGGTTTTCATTTCTAAAATTTTAACTTGCACTGAAGGAATTTTAAATGAGAATTTCTATTTTTTCTTTCTTCCTTTTTTCCTCATGAGTATGTCTTCATGGTCATGATCTGGAATAGTAAAGCTGTGTGACTGTAGGCCATAGCACTACTGACATTTGTTATGAATTTTCAACAAGGAAATGCAGGTGAAACAGTGCCATTTTTTATGTGCCAGTCCTTTTGACATAAGTCTTACAACCACAGATTAGCACCTGTAAAATATTCAGACAGAACTACCTGCATTTGGCACACCTATGAGCACAGATCTTCCAACCCTACATTTTCATGGGTTAAAAAATATTTTAGTAATTGTGATGGATTAGAAGTCTTGGACTTTTGTAAATTTTGTTACAGATAACTAATCTTTCTCTGATGGATGTTGACAATATATTCACATCTGATTAACTGATATCTTTCTTGAGTTACAGTTGTTTAATAAAATAGTTTTATTTAAAGAGAAATGCAGATATATCTGAAAGGAGATAAAGTTCTATCTATGAGCTTTAGCAATAAAAAACGTGGTGAAAGGAATTCAATATGTGTTACATTTTAGTTTTATTTCTCAGGTTACTTAAACTTGTAAAAAGTTGATCATAAACTAGTTCCTTTTCTGTTGTCTTGAAAATATAAGGTGGCTTTTTTGTGATTATGTTAAAGAACTGGAATTAAAATAAAATATCACAGTGGTTCCCTGAATTAACTTTTAACTCCAGAAAATCTGCTCTCAATTTCTGCTTTTTTCCATATCTGAAAATAATTCCAAGATCCATTCTTGATCTCCAGTATATAAGGAAAGGCCATCCTATAATATCAGTGAATTAATTCTGCAGTTAATGACAGCATCAGTCTAAATTAAAAATGTTTTTAAAGTAGGAATGACAGCAAGAAACGCACTGAAGGTTTTAATTCCCTTTTAAGTCAATCTGGTTATGCTAAATGTCACAAAATGGTGCCAGAAGAGAAAGACTTGCTACCTACCAAAAATAACCCTCAACCAACAAAACCCAAAAAACTAACAGAAACTAATGGCTGGAAACTGAAACTTATCTGATAAAAGTAAAATAAAACACTTTTTTTTCTTCTGTACTGTGCTGTCTCAGAGTCTGCCTCATTTAAATAGTTCAAGACTGTTTTCAGAAGCAAGGAGCATGTTTCTGTAGTAGCAGTTACTGCTATGAGTAAAAAACTGACTGTGATAACTAACTAGTGTCCTCACTACAGCTGTTCTGGAAAATTTTACTTTGTGGCAAATGCAGGGCAGGCCTGAACAGGGCAGGCATGGGTACCTACCATACTAAGCCTCCTCACCTGTTGGAAAAGCATCTGCTTGATGCAAATGCCTTTGGACAAGATAAGGTCTTCAGCCTGCATAAAGCAAGGGGTCAGGTGGTGGTAAAATTGCTTTTTGGCTCTGAAAACTGGAAATCTCACTCACATATGCTCGTGTGCATAAAAATCAGACTACTCAGGGTAAGCTACTGTCATGATGAAGTGTTTGCAGAATCAAGACACAGATGAGAATTGACAAGGATAATGTCTTCACTGTAGCCAAAGATGCTTAAAATACTGTTCATCATCACTGTAATTATAATATCTATAAAGGGAAATGTCAGAAAAACATGGAAAGTTATATTTGAATCATCACTTGGTGAATTGGTTAAGAAAAGCAGACTAATGTGAAAATAATTTAAATATCTGCAGATATTAAGTGATTGTATAATCTCTTCCACCTTGAGATATCCCTGTAAGGTAAATCTCACTTTAATATCTCTACTAATCTTCAGTTTGGTTCTGTTTTCATATATAAAGTAGGTATGTAATGCGCTTCAGGAATGTAATTACATTGACAGCCTACTATTGACATATAAATTTAAAATCCAGAGATGCAAGAGAACAATACAAGGACAGCTTGGAAAGACAGTTATGACCAGCAGATAACTGATTAGAAATATGAATATATTTTTATTTTCACAGTGTGAAGAAGGTAGCTAAAAGGTGTGAATAGAATGAATTAGAATTAGAATTAGAATTAGAATTAGAATTAGAATTAGAATTAATCAGAATTAGAATAGAGTACATAAGGAGCCTACAGCAGTCTACTGCTTCAACTATTTACAGGAAAAAAAATAAGAAAATTATAAATTATGAGGAGTAAGGACAGATATTTTTGAGGGTAAAAACATCAGAGTCATAGGAAGATTGCAATACTTGAATGCCAAATATACATCTTACTGAATGCAAAATACACATCTATAAAATTTAAAACACAGAGAGGAAATCACACAATGGCAGTTCCTTCGTTTAGCAATAGTGACGTTAGTAATAATCTTACAAAGGTGTGCAAAGGAGTAGAGATTGATTTTATATTACCCTCCTTGTCTTCAACTAAATACAACAGAACAAAATAAACATACATTAAAAATATCACTGGAAAAAAAAAGGAAAATTTTATATCAGCTGTGACAAATATAGCTACAAAAGAGGTGCTGCAGAGAACAAAATGTGAGACTGATTGGAGCAGAAATGTCCAAAATCTGAAGATTAGGAAACACTGTCAGAGTAGATATGGGATTTTCAACAGGAAAGGAAAACAGTAGGATCCTGTTGTGACATTGTGCAAAGCAAAATAGGGTAACACATTAAAAACAATTGAGGAGGAGGTCAGAGAGAGGAAAGAAGAACAGATGATCATATTAAAGCTGAGCAAAGACAAATATTTCAGCAATGTAAAAACAAGAACAGAGATTAAAAAAATATGTTAACAATGAATTATCTTTGTGTGGTCAAACGTCAATCTGTATGTCAATCAGAAAACCTGAGTAAATTAGCTGAATGAGTAGTGCATAAGCACTCCTTTTATTTATCTAAATCTTCCAGGCATTAAATAAAGTTGTTTTCTTTTTTTCTAAATCTTCCTCATCTCCTGCCCAGAAAGCTCTTTATATAATTTTGGCTGGTTTAAAGCTATTGCTTGTAGAAGCCACATATATTCAGTGTTCCAGCTTTGCATCTGAATCCGTGCAATATGGAAAGTGGGTGAGCTTCTTGCAGGCTTAGTTAGGAGAGTGAGAGCAGGGAATCAAGCCAAAATTAGAGATTTGGAGCACTTGCCCTGTGAGTAGAGGCTTGGAGGAAACGGAATTTTTCAGTCTGGAGCGGTGATGCCTCAGGATAGACATAATTGTTCCTAAACAAACATCACTGATCATCGAGGAGATGAAGCTGGGCTCTTCTCAGCTGTGCAGGCCAGGAGGATAAAGGACAATGGACATAAACAGATGTCTGAGAGGCACTCTGAGCCTATAAGGAGAATCATTTCCCTACGAGGGAAGCTGAGCACAGGTTGGCCAGTCAGGTAGTGGTGTCTTTGTTATTGCAGGTGTTTCAAAACAAAGCCCAGAGAAATCTCATCAGATCTCATTGGAAACCCTGTACTGAGCAAGAAGTCAGACTCCATGCAGGCTGCAGACCTTCAGAAGCCCCTTTGGATCTGAATTATCTTGTCTGTGATTTAGAAAACAACACACTCAGACTACTGCCAGCAGTAACCAAGTAGCTGCTTGGAAAACTGCTGCCTCTCCCTCAGTGTAAGCTGAATGATGCTTGTTACCTGCTTATTTTAGTGGCTAATTTCAAGATATCAAACAATTCTTCAGTTAAAAGGGAAAAAATACTAAATAATCTTTCATTCTTTTGGGTTTTTTGGGTTTCTTTTTTTTCTTATTAAATAGGATAGTTCTTTCCCATTCCACTCCTCAGTGTATGTTTTTAAGCACTATAAATATGACCATTACAACTAGTAAATATGGGTTCATTTAAATGACTTAAGGTCTTCTGAAAATAATGTAACTCTAAGACAGATAAAACTTCATCTGACATTTTTAACTTAAGGATTTTTCTAAAAGGAACTCAATAAATTTAACTTTCAGTGGTTTTGATGTAAAATTATTTATTTCTACACATGACATCTACTGGTTTAGTTGAATATATTAGACTGAAAAATTAATAATGTGATAAAAAGAATCCTGATATAAATTGGAGTGCATTGGTTTTGAAAAATAATTGGGACTGGATAAAAGCTATTGGAATTACCAAAAATATGCTGCTTTAAATAAAAAATCTGTTCATTTCCTTGCAAATATGTTGTTTACCATACAAATGGTCCGATTTCAGTAGCAGGGATATGTGTTTATTGAAAGTACGTGAAGTGTCTATTTCAGGCAAAAAATGATCCACAAATATTTCGATTTTTAGTACAAAGTTAACTAAAATGTTTAAACCTTAAAAAATTTACTACTTCAGTTCATTTAAATTCTGAAGTTGAATAGTATTCTGTTTTAAAATAGAGCTTATGAGAAATAAAAATGTTTTGTGCAAATGTATGACTTTACAGAAAGTTCAAAAATTAAAAAAAAAATTTCACTCATTGCAACATTCTTGTTCATTTCCATTTTTTGTTAATTTCCAATTTTTCTTAAAAAAAAGTGTTCTGGATACATATTTTGGTAGTTACAAAATGTTTACATAATAGCAAATAGATAAATAAACTAAATAGGAATAATGAAATCAAAATAGAAGTTTTAGTTCCTTAAAGCAGTTGATTTTCACGTATATTCTGAATTCTTATATTAAATGAGGATTAAATTCTCTAAAGACTGTATTTGAACAGGTACAAACTATTAAAGTATCAAAAAAAGATGGATTGATATCATTCCCAAAACAGATGATTCATAGGCCAACTGGCAAACCCCAGATCCTATAAACCAGATGTCTTTATTTTCCTTCTCATTTTCTAGTAACACAAAGGAGTTCTCTGGGGATATGTGATATACAGCTTCAGATGGGAAAAGACAAAAGCTAGTATACCTCCTGTGGAGGAATTCTCAAAGAATCATGGGTATGGCAATAAGCAAAAACTCATTTTTAATTATGAGGACATGGTTACTATTTAATGTACTCAGATTACTTTAAGATATTCCAAAATTAGACTATTCCACAGGTGAAAGAAAAGGTGAATTGTTCCTTCTGATTAATTGTCCTTCATGGAATCTGAATCTCAACACCAGTGGTTGAGGCCATGATACTTAAGATGTACAGATAATTCCAATAATTATAACTGGTTTTGAGGCACACAATGAAAGAAGATTCAGAGCGCTGTTTGCAAAGAACTACTAGTTCTATAAAAAAGAAGCATTTATAATAAAAATTAGAAAGAGCATGTTTATTGCTCCAACCTTGCAGTATTATAATGACAGACAGGCTTATAGTTCTTAAACATAAAATGGGAGCAGGATATAATATAGTTGTTGGTGTGGTGACGTGTCCTGAAACATCAGCAAATGAGATGGAATGCTTAGCTCTGTGGATGAAGTCGTGTGATAATTGCTGGAAGAAAAGTGGGCAGTGCAGTATTGTATGCACCAAGTCCAGATTTTCCAGGAATGTTAACACTGCTGCAGTCAGTCAAATCCAGCTTGTAGGATACACTTCCTTAAAATTGTTCTAGATATTGATCTGTGACTGCTGTTCAAAAATTTCAAAGATACTGGTGTCATAGAATCATTGATTAGAATCAATAGATCAGTTAGAATACTTCATGTTGGAAGAGCTTTTTTCAAAATATGTGATCCAAATCCAGATCAAAGTTCAGACATCTCCCTACTGTGCTGTGAAAGCAACTTGCTCCTCCTTTTCTTTTGTCAGCATTTTGTATCTACTCTGTCAATACACAGCTGCACAATGGGGAAACAGCTTTTCCTTTTGTCACCAAAGTTTCAAGCTTCTGGCTTTCTGCTTCCTGGCATCCTGTATCTTCTACTTGCTCAGGACCAGCTTCTACCTCCTTACACATAATATGGGGTTCAGGTTCTGCCAAAGGATTCCTGTCCATCCCTTCTTGATGGTGGACAGTTTGCTCACCTCCTCCTATACCCCTTTCAGCTGGTGACTTGGTGTCTCTCCCACAGGGAAGGTGGCTTATGTCCCAGCCTCAGGGAGTTGCACCAGGTATTGGAAACTGGGAGGATGTGTCAGGAGCTCTCATTCAAACTGGCCCTGCAAATTTGTCCCTGCAGTGTCCAACACTAGTGTGGTGTTTTCTGAGACTTCCGTTGAAGGGAGGAATGATGAATCTGACTCCATGTTCTTAGAAGGCTAATTTGTTATTTTATGATGTATATTATATTCAAGAATGCTATACTAAACTATGCTAAAGAATATAGAAAGAATATAGAAGGCTAAAAGACACTAATGAAAAACTCGTGACTCTCTCCAGAACCTCAACACAGTTGTGCTGTAATTAGCCAATAAGTAAAAACAATTCACATGAAACCAATGAACAATCACCTGTTGGTAAACAATGTCCAAACCACATTCCAAAGCAGCAAAACACAAGAGAAGCAAGTGAGATAATATTGTTTTCTTTTTCTCTGATGCTTCTCAGCTCCCCAGGAGAAGAATCCTGGGCAAGGGGATTTCTCCAGGAAATATGAGGGTGATACACTAGTGTCTCAACAGCTGTAGCAGTGCCACACACAATCTCTGGGCATCAGACTTTCTCTTCTGGTCCCACCTTGCCATCTCTGTTCACTGTGTTCTCTGGTTGTTGGTACTCCAGATAATGAGGTGAAGGGTCAAAGGTGAAAATACTGAAATGCGGTCAGAAAATACTGCTGGTCAGAAAAAGAGTGTGTGTCCAGGGAGCCACAGAGATGCAGGATACCAGTTCTGCAAAAATAGGAGCTACTATTATCAATGTTTCAGACAGCGGTAAATCTACCTAGGTGCCACCTAGGATGCTGGCACCTAAACAATTTTAAATTAAAAGGTTTGAAAAGCTGACAAATTACTAGAGATGGTAATTAGGTCTGTGAGGAGGTATCCTACATAAGCACAAGCTAGTGCCAGAAATACCAAATTCGCATTTTCATTCATATATATCTATGGATAAGTATATATATGTCTATATTTAGAACAGTAGACTGAACAAGAGATCAAATTTTGACTAGCACACACACTTTCTTGAAATAATTTAACTACTAGAATCTCCTATTGTCTATCTTACCCTTTCTTGTAAAAGGTTTAAGCCTATCACCATTTCTGAATATGGAAACATGTTTGATTTTAAATTATTGCATACAATAAATAGGAACTCTGTGTAACACTTTTAAAAACCTCATAAAAACAAACAAACAAAAAAACCCAAGATTAAGAGAGAGAGGATTTTCCTGTTTTGGTAGGTCCTGCAAACTGTGAATATAGTATTCAAAAATAATTAAACTTGTGTGTTAAGATCAGCATTTTTCTCCTTTCTTTGATGTTCAGGTTTTTTTTTTTTTTCTGCTTCTTCTTAAAAAAAATCTACCATAAGGCATTAGTTTGTGTTTGATATGTAACTCATTTTGGAATTTCAATCTCTCCTTAGGGTAATGTTTCTGCTTACTAAATTTAATGCTTATTCTCCTTGAGAGAAGTGGAATTTCTACTTTTTTTAACTCTCATTCTCAACATTAAACTATGACATACAGAAGTTGACTTTTTCATATATTTTTTTAGTATTTGTGTCACCCTTTGCCCAGAAACAAAATAACTATTTTATTTATTAGCTTCTCAGCACTAAGAATATATCCACCTACATTTTTTTTTTCTCAGATCTTACCGGTGCATATTTTTCTATTGGACTTTCCCAGAAAGTATTTGCAATGTTGTGTACTGTTCTCCATTCATACCTGCCAAAGGATTTTCTGGATCTAAGTGAGAGTAGAAGGAAAAGAAATGATAAGGTTTTTTAATCTTTGCTGATTTCTATAAAGAAAGTTATACACTAACCTCAAAATTTAAAATGCTATTCTAATGACATGCTGACAACATTGTTAATTGGAGCATAGATTGATCTATAGGAACTTTTTCATGTGAATTTAACAGTGGATTTTATGTACTTCTCAAAGGAGATCCTAGCTGATGTCTCTCTTTACCACAATTTTAAGAAAGACACAGCAATTTTGACTAAAGGAAGAGAAAAGGTCTTGAAGTAGCACCCTCAGATCCAGAGCTACTATCTCTTCTAAATGCCTGGATCTGAATAAATGGTCTGCAGTACAAGACAGGAGTAGAAACCCTAGGGGCAAGGCTCTTCTCTTAAAATGCCACACAGAAGACAAAAGAACTCCTGAACCCTTGAAGTGACGGGGGAAATAGTAAAAGAGGAAATGACCTCTTTGATTTAATTTAAAAGAATGCCATACATCAGTTCAAGTATTTTTGAAAACAAGCTTAAAACAGAGTAATGACTGCAAATATCTGAAAAGAATTTCAGTTAGATATGGGTAGAACAGTGTGTTTTATTACCAGACCAGGTAAAATGAAACTCCAAGTAATACATTCATTGCGCTCCTCTAAAGACCTTTAAATTTACTACTCCTTCTCAATCTATATATCACACTTTATTAATCAAGTAATAGTAAGCTCTTGCTTTTCCATGATTTCTTTTCTTTACTAAAATTTTATTTGGGTTTACATTTTCCTGGCTTCAGACATCCCCACAATATAAGAACTGAGGATGGTGAGAAAAAACTGCATTTCTGAAAGTTCTTTGTGAGGAGGTTTTTTCTTCTTTTTTCACAGGCCAATGTGTAAGCCACAGTGGAAGCTCTGAAACTCATATTTCCTCTCCCAGACTCTATCAGTTTACTTTCTGATTTTTCTCCAGTACCTTTTCCTCAAAGGTGGATTGCAGTTTCTCTTTTACTGAATGAACCAAGGTGAGCTGCTGGCTTTGATTAAAACCTTTTAGGAAGACCACATAACACTGAACAACTCCTTTGAAACTCTGGGATATGAACACAGAAACACAGCAATCTGTTAAATGGTCAATAGAAATAAAACTTATTGAGCACTGAGCTTTACCCAGACCTTGGCAGAGAGCAGAAGCGCATCACTTCAGTGACTCAGTGGTGGTACATGCCAGCTGAAGTTGCTTACTGTGGCCTTCTGGGCTCATTTCTCAGTGACTGATCATTATGAAGAGTCCAAACAGTAAACCAGCATTGTTTTTAATAGGTCAGCTCAAATTAATTCTTCTACCAGAAAGAAAATTACCTTGTTAATACACCAAATCTGCTGTTTGTTTGGTTTTTTTGTTTTTTTTTTTCCATGAAGAAGCCTCCCCCAAAAAATTTCCAACAATTAAGTTAGAACCAGAATAAACACAATGATAATTATTATATTAGAACTTGAAAATCCCCAAATAGATGCTGCTAGTCTCAAATAAAACTTGAGCAAAGCTAATCTAAACTCATTTAAACACTGTCAGTGCTGCAGTCACTTTTTAGAAAGCCTGGACTTAGCTTGGGAATAGCCTGGTATTGTCTATTACTTCTGAACCTTTATAATGGTACTGTATGTTTCTAAAAGATCATGAAAAGGAAGGGAAAGGTAAATGCTTTTCTTTCTGATTCAATTCCTTTCTACAGTTCTAACACAGAGAGAGTTTTGGCCAAGTTCACCTTTTAATGCTTTCTCTGTTAAGTATCCCTACAGTGAACAGAAACAATCCTTTCAGTCTTACATTTTTGTGCATAAATGACCTTATCTGTGCTGATGCATATCACCTGATTCTCACGGTCAACCTGTGTAAGAAAAATGTGATGCAATTCCTAAACTGTAGCATAAGCATAATTGCATTCATATTTTGATGTTGAAATAAAAATCTTTAACACATTACTGCAATCACACTTCAGCCAAATGACATACTGGGCATGATGCAGGTTCATCCATCCCATGTCTGTTCTTGACTGCTAATTTGGAATTTCTAATTACATTCTTATGATCTGGCTTCCTGTCAGACTCACAGCTACATAACATGTAGGAGGATAGCTAGATGAGAAGGCTAATTATGAACTAAGGCAGCCAGGAAGGTGAGAGAGAGAGGAGGATTATTTTATTTTTTAATCAATATTATATTTTCTCTTGCACCACCCCCAGTAGATTGTGTCTTAATGAGATTCAGTCCTAATCAATGCACATCTAGCCAAATTAAAGGTCAGATACTGCCTGTGTAGGGCATGTAAATTACAGGAAAGTCTTTGAGATGCCTTCCTTCCTTTAATCCTTTTCTACAGAGTAGCAAAAGGCAGAAAAAACGTAAGTTCTTCCATTAGAAGAGAGGAGGGTGTGTCTTTTTTCCCCCTTTTATTTCCTTCAATGAATGTAAATCAAAGCAGCAGAAAGAAGGCCAGCTGTGTTCCCTGTTCTGTTTTTACTAAGATTTGCTGACTACAACTTTTTTCTTTTCAAAGGAACTATTCCATATGTTTCTGCTCTTAGACATGCTTGATGCATTGATCTTCCAACACACTGCACACATATTTTCATATATTTTTGCATAACCTCTTATCTTGCTCTAGGGCACAAAATACATATTTAGCTTCATGCTATAGAAGAAATATTTTTGTGGGTCACAATTCATCTTTTGCTGTTTCTCAGACACTTTGAAAACATACACATGCAGAAAGCCGTGATGGTTATATCAACAAGGCCCCAGAAAAACCATATGTGAGAGCAGAGTTTACCCAGGTCAGATTCTATGCTATGTAGATAGACCATCTGTTCTATAAATACAATCCTTAAGAAAATAATACACATATTTGCCATGGAAACTGGATTGATCTTAGAAAGGACCTAATGACACCTTACTTTAAATTCTGTATCAACCACTACATAGTAATAGTTCATGAGGGCTTTTTTTCCAATTTAAAATTTCTGAGTTTACAAGCATAAAGTCATTCAATTGCTAGTATATACTATATTTCTGGAATTGAAATCTCTTGGGTTTTTTCCTTTGTTTTTTTGGGGGGTTTTTGTTTGTTTGTTTGTTGGTTTTTTGTGTTTTCTTTTTTGTTGTTGTTGCTGTTGTTGATCTGATTTCTTCTCCTGGTTTAAAATTGTACACCACAACCTGCTTATATCAGTTTCATCATGCTAGAAACCTGTATGACTAGTCCTGATGGTTATAAGGCTAAAAGCAGAATTGGAGACAGGGATTCACACTCATGGGACAGAGAAGTTCAAGAATTTTCCCTGGCTAAGAATCTGTGTAGAAGTGTGATCAGAAGCAAGAAAGGTTTATAGCAGAAATGAAATTATAACAGGAACAAGAAATCAGAAGCAGGTTCTTCCAGTCACAGCTAAGCATGCAAGAGAGAAAACCAAGGAGAAAGCCACAGTGGCACAGAAAGTAGCCAATAATGATCTGTGCCATACTCTGCTAAGGGACACTGCCCATTCCTCCTGATCAATAGAGCACCATCTCTGTTGGCTCTATCAGCACTGCAGGACTTTGAGTAAGAGCAGGTGGTCCACTGCAGAGCCACATTACTGAACCTGCACCTGAAAAAGAAGATTTTTTTTCATTACTAACAAGAATTTTATAAATTCAATGATCGTTCATGCTGCATTTTTAAATCACTAGTGGTTGATATCAATAAGGGTAAGTTCAGATCCCAAAACATCAAGCTAAATCTATAACAATATAAACCAGTTTTCTTATTTGGGTCACTCAGAAAGTGGCAGGATTTTTATGTCAGGAAAGACTTAAAATGAGCCAAAGCCAAGCTTTTCTTTTCACAATATCAAATAGTGGGTAGAAAATTGAAAATAATTCTACTATCAGTTTAAATTAAGGACAGTGTGAATGTGGGTTTTCTTGAACTTTTACTAATGAGACAGCTAATGACTACTGCTAGAAAGTGTGCTGAGCTTGCTTACTGTAATTTTGCCTAAAGATCAAGTTCAGGTCTTGCTCAGGAAGAAGCACGTTAGCTGTGTATAGAGTGTGTAGTTCCAAGCAACGACTTCTATTCTTGTCTCCTGAGTTTAACTCATCCATTTGCTCACAATTGACTTATCTTTATTGCCACCTTCTCATCTCCCAAGAACATTCAGCATCACAGTTTTGGTGAGACTACAGGGATCAATCAAGCCACCAAAAGAAAAGAATGCAACTCCCCAGCCTGCTGTGCTTGATTCTCAGTGGCCTCTGTTTTCACCTGCCACATAGCCATTTGCCTGGACAGGAGAAAATGTACTGGGATCTAAAGTAGAAAGCAATCATCATTATTTCAGATTTCTATTTAGGAACTACAACAGCAATGATAAGGGAGTGTTGCTTCAAATTGGGCAGTGTTACAGATCTCTTCTGAGCAGATGGGCTGCAAAACAGCAAACTTTGCATGGACCAGCTGCAGGCTTTCATAACAAATACAAGCTGCTGATAGCAGTCTAGACAGGCACAACAGCTAGAAAACACATTTCCACTATATAATAGCCTGTTGAAGAAATGAAGATTGCTCCTTGGCATTCCTACTTAAATTTATGTGCTTATTAATAGAGCTAGATTGTTATATACTCACATACACTCCTCTACCAGTCTGTGCTAGTTAACACAAAATGGATGTAAAATGCTACCAAGGTAACTAGCTAGGAATTGAATATCACAAACAGATTTTTATTTTCTTTTTGCTTGTTTGTTTACCCAAAGGAAGCAGCAGTTTTTTTCAAATTCAGATGGTTAATGAGGAAGAAAGTCCAGGAAAAATCAAAATGTCATCTGCTGGTCAGTTAAGCCTAAGAAAATTTCATTTTTTAACTCGTGTAAAGTATTTAATTTTGGAACATCAAAAATTTTAAAATGGATTTTTTTTATAAGTACTCTGCCTTATAAAAACTGTGAATCACTTGTAGTTCTGGGGTGTTTTCAAATATTTCTGTGTTGTTTTCATTTATTCCATATGGCCAGCAGAAATTCTGTATCTCTCAAGAGCATGCTGTAGAGCTCCTGCTGACAGAAATACAACTTCAATATCATTTCATGAGAAATAAAACTCTATATGTATTAGAAAAGATGAAAAGTAGGATATTGGAAACATCAGAAGAGATATTTCTTTTAGCAGCGTGATACTCAAAATATAACTTAATATTAAACCTGATCTTGAATGAAACTTTGCAAGACAATTTCTTCATTTTGATTCAGAGGACTATGAAATGCTTAAAAGTATCTTATCAAAATTTCTTTTGGAGAAAATTTATTTAGAATTACAATTTCAGGAAAAAAAAACAAAGTGTTAGAATTTTACAGAGCCGGGATGAAAACTAACCTTAAGATCTGGAGTCTCATTTTCTCAGATGAAAACTAACTCAGATCTGAAGTTTTGCAATCTTGCTACATTAGTCTGATTTAGCAGGTGTTTTTACCCTCTGTAAATCTCCTATCATGTATAACCTATAGCTAAAGGGACAACACTCAAGGATTTTGTAGCTTTCTTACAAGGGATTTTTAATTCGGAGGAAAAGTCACCAGCACTATCTCCTGTCCTGAATACTCTTCAGATCTTCCAGCACAGAAAAGATATCTCATAGCTGAAAGAAATAATTCCATGGTTAATTGCTGTGTAAGGAACATGGTTTCTATTTCCTCCAACAAGCTTGTGATATTTGGTGATATTTCAGTTAACTGAGTTAATTATTGAAGTAATGCTGAATAAGTGAATCATAAATTCCACAGACTCTGTGTTTCTTGCATGTAGAAGCTTCTCCCACCGCTGTTAATACTTTTAACTGTGTGCAGTCTGGTGTTTGTGTCTTGTGTGCCCAAGGGTTGCCAACATTTTGGTAAGCAAATGACATCACTAGAGTCTAGATTTTCTGCAGGTTCTATAACACTGGGACTCAGGATATTTATTAAGTGGGTTATACAAATATATTCAAACTTTTGCTCCAGATGTCTTCTCAAACTAGAAGAGAGGAAAGACTGCTGAGAAAAATACAGTGTGAAACACTGCTTTAATAATGACAGATGAGAATAATCACATTCAGCAATCAAAATTACTTTGGAGTTTTGAAAAAAGAGGATAAAGAAAAGTGACCAAAACCTCAAACTGCATTTAAAGAAACAGGAAAAAAAAATCATAAAGGAAAAACTCATAAATATGTCAGTCCTTCATTCTCCTTTGTTCAGTACATGATAGTTCCAAACACTTCTGCTTTTAAGATTTTATTTTTGAGTGTCTTTATATTATTTTGCATATAATATTGGACATCTGTGTTGGAAATCTGTGACTGACAGAGAGGAAAGAAAAAAAGTACCTTATTTAATAAAAACAAGAAGGAAAAGTTGTACTCTTTTAATGTCTTTGAAAAAAAAAAATTGCTACAAAATCACACAAATGGTTTTACATGTAAATAATACATCAGTGTCCTAAGAAGGTTTAATGAGCTTTCCCTACTTTTCTGTTTTGCTTTGTTTGAAGATATTCTTCTATTCAGACTAATGATTGAGACTAAAAATTATTTGCTGTATGAATTCCACAATATTTTTACTGGGTTTTCCTGTAACACAGCAATTGTAGTCTTCTGGCACTTTCTAGTTACATAACCAGGGATGAAGAGTTGATTATGATCTAAGTACATGCAATCATTCAGATTTGTATAAGCAAATCTAATAACTCAGTGTTATTAAATATGCTTCTGCAGTGTTTTTGAGCATCAATCACAGAGAAATAAAAGGGGGGAATATTACTTATTTAAATTTTTCAGATTAGTATAAATAATGCAGTGAGAAGAGTGCAGATGGAAAGCATCACATGTTCCCTGCCTCTTCCCTCTCTCTCCTCTGTTGTTTTTTAATTCCTCAATAGAGGAAACTGGCACAAAGAGGAAGTTTCTTACTCGTTTGGAAGCTCGCTGAAGCCAAAGGGGAGACTCCACTGTGCCTCAGGGAGTCAGTGACTTACGTGCTATGAGACTGATATCTGACTTGCAGGAGATGGCATCAATGTACCTGTGAGAAAGGCAAAAAATATTGTAAAAGAAAGGAGAATGAAAATCTGAGCAGTGAATTTCCTACCACCAATGTGGGAGTTTCAAAGCATGAGTTGAACTTTATAATTCTCTCAGTTAGATGTACTGTGATACTGCAGTTCTTTTCCCATTTTAGATGAAAGAACTCTTAGCAAAAAAAAAAA
>JAHXMQ010012338.1:51502943-51513642 GCA_020466415.1 Ammodramus savannarum pratensis
AAAAAAAAAAAAAGGCAGCAGGATTCAGGGGAAATATGACTTTTTCCTATTCTGATCTCAGCTTCTGTGATAAAAACTCAGGAATAACCACAACTGGCTCTCCAGGAAGGGCTTAAATGCCTTTGTTTCAATGCATTCTCTATTTAAGTGTCCCATAGATGCCTTGCTATTATCAAAGCATGGAAAAATGCCTGGGAGTTACACAACAAACACAGTTAACCTGCCTGAAGTGAATGATTCCTAAAACTCAGCGTAAAACAAAATGCTTTTTCAGTTGCTTTGTTTTCTAACAGATGCTGTTGTTTGAATTGTGTGTTTGACTCTACTCACGTTAATTAAGCGTAACTCTGCATCTGAGTCCCCCAGGTCAGTGTTTTATATCCAACATTTTTTCTGTCATATTGTTGGTTTTCAGCCACTGTTGTACCACAGTCAGTTCATTCACATGCAAGGCTTATTTGCCATAAGCAAGCAATTCAGTTTCATTAACAGGCCTTGCCCCTGACAGACTAGCAGCTGTGGCACTCCTAGTCCTCAGAGCACCTGTGACTGGGTTTCTACATGCCTGGAAATTGCTGTACATGTTTTTCCCATTTGGCACTATAAATACAGATCTGGTTGGCTATGAGAGTAGCAGCACTGACACATGCATGAATTCACTTGTTTGTAGCACAAATGCACCATTCTAGGAATGTTTTTCTTGGAAATACAGTTAAGTGACTGTGCATAACTACATATTTTCCTATTCTGAAACATTGCCTGAACACTTACAACTGAACACTAATTTATCAGTTTTGGTACCTAACAAGCAAAAAGACCCCTTTGATATGCACAGTTTCCTGATTAATTATGTATGAGATCAATTACAGAAATCATAGTATCATAGAATGGTTTGGGTTGGAAGGGACCCTAAAAATCATCTGTTTCCAACCTCCTTTCCATGGGCAGGGCCGCCTTTCAGTAGACCAGGTTCATCATCCAGCCTGGTCTTGAACACTTCCAGAAATGGAGAAGCTTTTCTGGGAAACCTGTGCAAATGCCTCACTGCTGTCACAGTAAAGATTTTTTTTTTTCCTACCATCTAATCTCATCTTGCCATCTTTCAGTTAAAAGCCATTCCCCCTTCTCTTATCACTGCATACTCTTGTCAAAAGTCCTTCTCCAGCCCTCTTGTAGCTCCCTTTAGGTACTGGAAAGTGTCATAAGGTCTCTCTGGAGCCTTCTCTTCTCCAGGCTGGACAAATAGGGTCTCACAAGAATAGTCATCTTCTGTGATCTGCTGGTCATGCTGCTTTTGATGCTGCTTCTTTCAATACAAATATTTGTGACAGAGTGATAGCAGAGTAAATCAGAGGATATGAGTCAAGATGTTATGAGAATAGGAAGAGGTATCTCAGCATCCTGGTCTTTTGGGGGTAGGCTCAAGACGAGGTATCTTCTTGAAAAGCTGGTGAGAAGAATAGTGTGGGAAAAGGGAAGGACATATCTGTGATACAGGGAATGAAATCTATTAGCACTAGAAAGACTCTTGTCTCAGAAACTATGAAAGAGAATAAGAGTAAGAGAAAGGTTTCTGGAAGTTACCTAAGAAAAAAAGAGATTTTATGGCTTTTGTCTGATTTTCGTTTAACTGATAAATTTACATTTTAGATGAGTAAATACTGGGTATTTAAAATGCAACTTTTGAGGTAGCAAATGACATTAATGGGTTTACTATAACTAAAAAACAAAACAACAGAAAACCCAGTATTGCACTCAGAAAGGATGTGAAGAGTTCAGTAACAATTGAACTGAAGCTTTTCTGAGGTCTGTGGATACTAGTTTGTGATATGTCTTAGTTAATAACTTTGTAGTTTCTGATGCTTGTCTGATGTTTGTTCTGGAAAGAAAAGTCAATATCTTTCACCAGCAATTGTGTGAGTCATACTCTTTATTGGAGGAGTCAGTTCTGTGTGGGAGTGGGACTTAAATGAATGTTTATATGTGGAAAAACAATTTTGTTGTTCAAACGTGAAATATAAGTTCTTTCAGAAGCCAGTTAGTGATGGCATTTTAAAGCATTTTTCTCTTCTCTACAAATCCTCTATGAAACAACAGTTATGTGTCAGAGATCATAAAATGGTACCATTTCATTGCAAACTTGTTTTTTTTTTTCCTTAACCTTAAAATAAAAGATCTTTTAGATCAAAGCTTTTAAGAGATTCTATGACAGATAGAGAGTAATGTTTCTCCCTAATGTTCTATGTTTAAAGATACTCGCTGTATAATTTCTTAGAAAGCTGAGATTTTTGGAGAAAACTAATTAACATTTTATTGATTTTATCAGTTTCTAAAATTATAAAGTTGAAGCTGTAAAGCTTATGTAATTTATGTAAACCAAGTGAAGTATGCTGACAAAGTGGTGACCCTGTTCACTACCTTACACTATCCAAATCCTACATATAAAGTTGCCTTTATCATCCAAGAACAGTTAGGATAAGTACTTTTGTGAACCATAAATTAAGGATCTACTCCATGTTATTTAAAGAGTTATTAATTTTACCTTTCTTTTACTAGTCACACGGTGGGCTTCTGTAAAATAGTTTTAAAAAGTAAAAGAAGACTTCTGAAATATTTATCTATGTAGTGGAAAAGTTGTAATTAGTAGTTTGAAGCAAGAGAATTCTTTGCTTTATTGATTGAAAAGCTAGATCTTCAAGCAGATATACTTCTATACAAAGAATGGATGGCTGAAATGAGACTCTTGAATAAAGATCTCTACTAGAGTCATTCTGTCTATGGAATGAATTGTAAATGGTGCATATTTGACACTCAAGAGTTTGTAACCCTGAGAAAACTGCTCAAACCTTGAGGCTTGTGCTTCTCTGAGTGGAAGGGTTGGATCAGGAGATGACCAGAGATCCCTTTCATATAAGAATTTAAATTATTAGGTCTGAGGTATTAGAGACAACTTTCACCAGACATATTGCCAGTCTAGAGGGGATTCACTGTTACATGATCTGATCCAGCCAACAAGCCACACTTGATTCCTCACTTTAGCAACGCACTTCGCAGATTTCCAGAGTCATAGCAACCAGGACAACCTCTGCTTAGGTCATCCTTTTCCACCCAAGGAACCTGAGAGTGAAGCGGGAACTGAGGAAGCTGCTATTGTCATCAGATGAGCACTTCCAGGCACGTTTACAAGTATCTTTGGCCATGACTCCTGACATCAGCCCTGGGGGTGTTCTGCTGTTTCATCTCTTGGGTGGCATGAGCTGAGGTGGGCAGGCACTGGGCAGGAGGCAGACAGCACGTGCCACAGTCACTTACCAGCACCAGCCTGTGACTCCAGCTCACTCTTAAACAGGGATTCCAGAAGTCACTGTAGATTATGTGTCCCTCTTTTGCACAGAACATCTCTCTCCTTTACTTTGCTGGAATCATGCACAGCCCCTCTCCTTCTCTGATAAGTTTTACTGGCTATTGTATAAAAAATATATTTTTTTATGTTTCAGTTATGAACTGAAGTATATTAACAGCTTGGTATCACTAACTTTGCCTTACATACTGCATTTGCAATGGAGGACTCCAGCAAACACCAAAACAAAATAATTTGTTCCTTTTACTTTTCAACATGAGTTTCTGTCAGGAGGTCGGATGTCTGATTGCTTAGGATTCACGGGAGATGGGAAATGCACAAGGTGAAATGGTAATTTCTTTTTCCTCTTTTGGGTGTTGAATTCAAGAAAAACAGAAAAGCTTGTTAAAAAGTATCACATACACACATAGGCATTATATATATATATATATAAAATATATGCAATTTTTAGGCATAAAACATTCTCTGAGTTCCAGAGAGACCATTTTTATAAAAATGTAAAGGCATCCTGCATCATGGAAGTCTTCACATCAGGCTATGTTTTGGCTTTAGACAAAGGAATTTGTGTTGCAGTATAGCTACAGCTGTATCCATTCATCTTTCTTTGGAATTCTGCTACTGCACTAGCTAAATAATAGACAAGGAGAAGAACTCTGTCTTGGCATTTCGGAGTTCACCATAGAGTTAGTCTTAATTGTCCGTGAGATTTACTATGTCCTTGCAAACCTAACCTTCCCTGGCCCCTTGCAGGCTTAGCACAGAGAAAAGTGCCTATTTTGACACCTCCAGAGGAACTTCTCCTTCTACTGATTACAGTAAAAACTTGAGGAGATTATCCAGCCTTGGTTAAACACAACCTTGACAAACACTCACCTCCATTTACATTCACAAATTAAATTATTCACAGCCATACCTCTAAAGAACAAAAAAGCCAATATGCTTTAAAATCTCTTGTCACACAGAATTACACGGACTCTGCTAACTACAAGGAGTTGGCCCATACATGTTTAGCACAGAATTTGCTTATGCATAGAATTGAGAATCTTGGCAAATGCTGGACATGGTTGGGACTGGATTAAAGAAATGTTTATTTAGAAGATGTCCAGCAAGTGGCATCAGGTCTTTGACTGAGTCTGTGAAGGTCAAATTCAATTCTCTGCCCCAGGCTTCCTGTGAAGGAATGGTATGACACAGAATATGAAGTTAATTATATATCATTCTGCTCTTACAATACTGAACTGCTTCAGCTCCTAAGACTTGCTTTCTTTGATGGCTCAGGTACTTAGAAGTTTATGTGTCGTTAAATCATTTTTTAATACAGTTTAAAGTGCTCTATAAAGTTGCAGGGCTATCAAAACAGTAAAATTATCTGACAAAATCCTGAGAAGATTATGCTTGCCCACTTAGTCATAGTATGAGAAAATTCCTATTTCTGTGATTAATGATGACTTACACTGTTAAAGATGGCAGTCTGAATTAGAACAACTATATTAAGAAAAGAGAAAACTCATTAATTTATCAGGAAGGAATATTTGGCTGTTCAGTTCTGTACACAAGCATCACAGTCTTGAAAACTGCTTATGGTTCCTATGGGGAATGCTGTTTGCAGAATTAGGCTTGTCCCTGGCATTCTGAGGTGGAACTCACCCTAGCTGTGAAGTTAATAAAGTGCAATTAATAAAGCAAGAGAGAAAACTAATACAAAGAAGCAGGAGGATCAGACTCAATAAACAAGAAAAACAAGTTATTGAGTAGAAAGCAAAAGGAGAGTTGCAGAGGAAGAAATGCCTGGTTTTGGAAGTGAAGAATCCTTCTCCATTTCCTAGGTCATTGCATTTGCCTATAAAAGCATTCAATTAACAGTGCAAATCTAAAATTTTCATTAATTTGTAACTAACTATTTTATGCTGAGAAAATACAGGGAGAAATTCAAATATATAATCAAATCAGATAAAAGTAACCACCTCCCAGTGACATTTCTCCTTCCTTTTAAAACTGCTGTACACATGTAACTGCTGGCAATAAAATGTCAAGAATGGGAGAGGAACTTGAAAGATCCTTGATACAATAGGAAAAAAAGTTGATAAAAAAAGACAGTGTTCTGCACTGTTATGGGTCCTAATTATGAACAAACCAGACTTTGACTGAAAGCTGAGACTTTCATCTCCTGTTTTCACAAAGCATGAGACTACATTTGTTTTGAGAGATAATGAGTTTGACACAGAAAGCTCATCCTGGCTACCTTTGAGCTCAGCAGCATATGGTCTAAAACTCCACTAATGATGTGAAAGCTTGAATTTCCCACATTTTGAAAGTATGTGTCCGCTCTTGGAAGAGGCTTGCTTATCCAGCTGTCCACAAACACCACTCAATTCTGTTGCATGTTTCATGTCATTAACAGACAGTGGTAGAATAAATAAATTGAATTTTGAATAAAAGACAAATGCCCATATATTGCCTGTGTAGGAGAGATGTACACACTCAGGTATCAAGGTTTTTGGCCTCACAAATCTGTGTGGGTTTGCTGGCTTCCTTACATACTAACTTAAATATCTGTCCTTACATGTCTACTTAAAAATCACTGACAAAAATGATGCTTAATGGAGTCAAACCCAAAACTGGCAAATTCCAAATCTTAATCATTCCAATGCATAAAGTACGGTTGTAATCAAGTATAAAGTTTGTGGGTACAAAATCACATTTTTCATTTCGTTATTTCAAGATAGCATTTCATTAATTACTCAGCATTATAACAGCACTTCATGAGGAGAGTCATGGGCTTATTCTATGCCCTAGTTAGGATAATAAATTATCTTCTAGAGTAACATTATTGATTTAAATTGAAACATAACAACAATAAAAAAATTAAAACTTGGCAGAATTTGTTTTTTCAGTCCTTTGGAGTCTGCACAGGGACATTCTGTGATCTATACTGTAGTCTCATAGATTTCCAACATATGGTAGCAATGTGACTACTTTAGTGAAATCAAAAAAATTAAGATTACCTCATTATCTAATAAAAAGGATTTAATAGTGATGGAATTCTGTCATAGTGGGATAATTAACCTTACCACTTACAATATGTAGTTATTCATTAAGAGCATCTCACATCAATTGCCAGAAATTATTAAGCTAAACCTCATGATACTTGCAAAGAAGGAATAATTATCCCCACTTTGCAGATGGAAAAGCTGATTACATACAGATGCTCACAAATACCTTGCACCTATGACATACAGACACCATTATACAAAAAGAGATAAGGATATATTTTCCTAATTGATTATCTAATATTTGATATTATATACATGCTGAAATACATAGCGTAATTTTTCTGAGGTGCTGAAAATCTTTTATCTTACAGTCCAACAAGTATGGAGATGAAGCTTAATCACAAATCAGGAAGAAACTACTTCTGAGCAGCTTCAGAAATTCAGGTTTGCTTTTAAAAGCATGGGGACTTGTATAAAAAAAAAACACACAAGAAAGTTCAATAGAACTCTGAATCAATTATTAGTCTTCTTTATTTGAACATTTTTGTTGTGAGTATTAGTTTCTATGTGTCAGAAATGTAGTTAAGGGACTTTGATTATGCACAGATTGCAATGAGAGTACACTGCCTAATGGAATTCTGTCAACTTTATCTTGATTTTTATTAATTTTTCTTGATTAAAATATGACATACTTTACTTCATTAAAGAAAACTCAGTGGTAGCTAATTTTACATCTGTTAATTTTTACAGGGACAGGGTGATGTTTTACATTGCCATTATAAAGCAGAGATGACATGGAGGTCATAGCTGTGTTGCCCACTAGCAGCACTCTGTGTTCTCCAGATCCTGAGTGGGAGAGGAGAAAAACTACTACCAACACAGAAAATCCATATCTAGCTTAATAATAATGAACAGTTCTCTTTCAGTTTGCTAAACCTTTGTAAAGCCCTTGTGTTTGAAAAACATAATCAGTCTTAAATAAGCTAAGCATGGCAGAGTTGACTCCCACGGAGTGCTACTCTTCTGGTTTATATAGATTTAGGCAGGGGAAAGGCAGTGAATCTAACTTAACCCCATCTTCATTGCCTCTACATTTTAATCAGAATTTAATCCCCCAGTATTTGCAGGGATGCTTTGGTAAACTAAAGTAACAGACAAAGAAAAAATAACCAAGGAAAAGTGAGTTAGGACAAGCATGCATATGAGGTTTCTTTCTAGCAAAAAAATAGGTTTCAATTAACTTTTCAATATTTTTCAATAATTTTCTTTTCAGCATATTTTTTTCTTCCATTTCATTTATTTATTCTCTCATCCAATTATTTTATTTAGAAAGATACAGTATACAAAGTATGGCTAAATATGCTTCAATCATTAGGTGGGCTTAAGAGTTGAAGACAAGGAACTTGTGAAGAAAATATGTCTTGAGAAAACACCCATTAGACAACAGTCTACCTGATTTAATGATGTGTCAAATAGGATAGAAACCTTATTGAGTCCCAGGGCTTAAGTATTTTTTCAAGTTTTCTTTGAGATAGTGAGGTATAGTGTGAAAGCAAAATGCTGTGAAGGTGACAGACCATAAAACTGGTGATGTGACGGAATGAAAATGGTCAAACACAGCCATCCTTGCTTTTGCAGAGTAAATAGGAGCTCACTTGTCCTGCTGGGATTATTTGCAGAGCACAGTTTGCCAGTAAATAGGTGTGAAAATCAGCTGTACTGTGACTGAAAAATGCCCTGAATGTGTCTGTGGAGACCAAATTGTATTTTTCTTGTCCAATCATTCCTTAAAACCTACAAAGTTAGGATCTCTTATTTTATTTGGGGGCATCTTTGTAAAATATCTGGTGAACAACAGGAACATTACAATAATTGTTTTGCTTCTCTATAAGGTAATTAACAAAGCCATTACTAATCCAGCTGCCTGCTGTACCTTAAAGGTACAGAAAGTCAGAGGTGAGACCACACGGTCTCATCTCAGTTAATTGGTATCACACTCCCTTGTAAGACCTTGCTTCTTTTAGTGACCTCCTCCTACCCCAGCAGAGATATGGCTAGGAGCAAGTGAGGACATGATCCTCTTCTGTCACTGCTGGGTCTGAGTGCCCTGAGTGCTGCAGCCAGGGCTAGCCTTGGTTAGCTTTGGACTACCAGTGTCAGGATCAGGAGCAGGACTGCAGCTCACCCAAACCTGCAAGCAGGATGACTTCCCGTTTGGACTCAGGCTTGACTCAGTCCTTATTTTATCAAAACCTGTTTGTTCCCATCCTGAAACATTAGCTCCTTCTCTGTGACTGCAATAAAGTCAGTGTTACCCTAGTGATTTCAGAGAGAAAGAGCAAAACCATCAATGGAGAAAAATGGTTTTGTTAATTGAGTCTGCTACCTCCTAGTTCTTGTGTCAATAGGAATTCAGTGATTTGCCAAGTTTTTCTAAGGAGATTAATGATTTTGGCTGCCTAATTTAGGAAACCTTTAAAGCCTCTTGGGCTTTAGGAAGTGAAAGTGATGTTCCACTGAAGTGCTTCAGGCTGGCTATGTAAAAGCCACATCTCTGAAGATGCACCCACCCAAATATATGCATATATATTTGTACATGTTCTTTTCTTTGCTACAGTTGTGCATTTGGCAGAACATGAGCTTGCTGCTTCCTCTCATTGCTTTGCTAAAACTGACAGTCTGAATTGCTAGAAAAATGTATATCCACTCACAGCTCTAGCTTTTTTGATAGAAATTAACTAAGTTCATATTTTCCATGTGATAGAAAGATCCAAGAAGCATTGCTCATGGTAAAACAAATGAATCAATAATCTACCTCTGTGATTTGATTTGGGAAACAAAAAAGTGCTGCAGTTCATACCGGCCCACATAATTTCACAGCTCTGGAAATTCATGCAGTTTTTAGAATTTTCCTTCCATGACAGGTTTCTATGCTAAGAAAAATTCAGCTTTGAGATTTTTACTTACTCTGAAAGCTTTATCACATTAAAAAAAAAAATTATCATCATTTTTATTAGTTTCTTTTCCCCCGAAGATTTATAAGAATTAAGGTGTTTTAATTAAAATCTCATATGAGAAAATATGTATTTGCAATTACTTCCCAAAGCACTAAATACATTTCCTCCTAGATGTTAGTGTGTGTATATGTATACTTATGTATAAGATTGTGTATACTTATAAGACTATGTATACTTAGAAGACTAAAAAATAAGTTCTGCACAATAATTTATATTTACAACTAGAATTTTTATTAGTACCATGTTATTTGCAAACAGATGAGTAAATCTTCAAGTAATTCAGAATTGCAGTTTAAGTTCTTTATTGAGTTGTTTGTAGATCACAAAAAAATTTACCTTTTTTGGGTGAAGTATTTTTAATTAAAATAATCCTAATTTAGATATTCTGCCTGCTTTTTTCTCATAAATTGTTGTCAAAGGAAAATTATTGCATTTTGATTCTGTAAACATTTCACATTTAATTCTAAGTTTATGTTAAGTCCAATTTATTGTGACAGAACTATTTATGTGCTGCTAAGCAGTGAAATAAATGGTTGCAAATCAGTTAGATAAATATATTAATTAGTTAGAAGACAGTCTGTAAGAGAGAAAAATCAATAGTGTGTGGAAGGTAACAAAGTATCAGCTTTCAGCTATATGACTGACTGTGCAAGCTGAAATTTTTCACATCCAGAATTCGAACTTTGGACCATCTTTCTGTTAATGTCTGTCCAAAAAAAAGGTAAATGCCTGAATAGCAGTAGAACACAAGTTCTAAATGGTATAAACCCTGTAAAATCAAAATACATTTTAAAATATACTTGTATCATTTTCCATATAGACTCTCAGTTCTAATTATTACTGTCTGGGCTTGCCATGATAATATCCCACTCACTGGGTTCCGCAGACTGACATAAACCAGAAGCATACCTATGTCTGTAAGTCAGTATTTGGACTTAGTTCTATGCAGAATTGGAATTCTGGGATAGATAAATGTACATTTATTCTAGTACTATGATTCTTCTAATCTGGTGTACAAGTGTTTGCCTAAATATTACTTTGTACTTTTTGAGGGATAACTTTTGAGACAGTGAGTCTTTCCAGTTTTTAAACCCTTTCTTGATGAGTTATTTTTAATCCATTTTGTTTCTCCTTCTCAATCTTATTGCTTGCTAATTGGTAATAGCTTTCATTTCATGGTTTGCATTAATGTCACAATTTCTTCTCTCAAATACTGGTCATAAAATTTTTCTAACAGTGCATCTAGCGTGCAGTTTTAACGTTGGAGTGGAAGTCAGAGTCAGCTCTTGTCCCGTTCTCGGCTGTACCTGTGGCTGGGAAGGGCTCAG
>JAHXMQ010012338.1:51513742-51616537 GCA_020466415.1 Ammodramus savannarum pratensis
GGACTCTGCACATCAGGACTGATGTGCTGAGTTCCCACAAGCTCTCACCCATCAAGTTGCACAGTTTTTGACCTTTATTCCTCAAAAGAATAAGAACATGCTGATGGGAGATTCACAAATCTTCTGGGAGTCCAGAGATACAAGCTCTATCAGCAGATGGGCTGAGAGGATGATGTCCTACTCTGGCCAGAAAAATTACCTTTTTCTTGTGAAGACAAGTTTATTCAGAAAATGTCCAAACTTTCTGCTCAACCCACCTGCATCTGAGGCAAAAAATTATAAATATTGGAGGAGGGATCAAAAGAAAACCAAATCCCATTTTTTCTGAAAACAAAGACTTTGATCTTTTAAAGAAATCATGGATAAAAGTAGTGAGAACATCTGCTTTACCTAGTCTTTCCACCTCTGTATCCACCTTCAGCCTCCTAAACCTCTTTTTTTTTTTTTTTTTTTTTTTTTTTTTTTTTTTTTTTTTTTTTTTTTTTTTTTTTAATTCTGTAACAAAATGGCTAAAGACAAAGCAAATTGGGGTCTTGCTCTGTTTTAAACCTTATTATCTAGGAAACTGTCAAAGATCCTTCCGTTCATATATAGCTTGATTAATTTCTGTAAAATATTATGGTTTTTCTGCTTTGGTGCCTCCATTGAAAGTGAGAATGACTGTCCTCTGCCTCTGTTAAAGAAGGATTTAGCTTTCATCTTTCAGTGGCTTAGACATACCTTGGCTTCTGGTACTTAGATTTTGTTGTGGAGACAGGATGGTGGGATGGCCCATATGGATGGGTGCTTGGGCAACGTTTATGTTATATTGGGTTAATGTGATAAAACAGATGTTTATACATATATATAAATTTACATATATGGGTATGTGTGTGTATTAAGGATGGACAGATTTGATGAGTTCTGTGAAGAAAGAATTGAATGTAGTATAAATATACTGATATCTGTTTGCAGACAAATGTCTAAATTGCAAAGATAACTTAGAGTACCATGATGAATGAATAATTTTAACTAAATAATTTCCTTAGTGATATCACACTGATTTTGAGGGGTTTTGCCCTAAATGTCTTGAAAACCAAGCAAATAGTTGTACGAGAATTATCCACAAATTTATAATTATTTTTCATGTTTTCAGTCAGGACTTCATAGTATAATTCTTTTATGGGTTATTTCAGCATTTGCTTAATTTTGTGTATGACCGCAAATCCTGTTATCAGTGGACTGCTCTGCTGAAGATGGCCAGGTTTAAAACTTAAGTATGTGCCTTAGTACTTCATGAATGAATTATGTTACCTTAGAAAATGCAAACCTCTCAAGAATTCTATCAAATGTCAATTAAACTCTGCTGAAAACTCAAACCTGTGTAAGTAACTGGGGATCTGGTCATCAGGAATTGAATAAGACCTACCCAATCTGTTTTCCTCTGACATAATTCAGCAAAGATTTGTTGTCAAAACTGAATTAAGCTCTTGCTTAGAGTTAAATAGTTAAAAACTATTGTTAACAATACTCTAAGTACCCTCTACACAAAAGCTGAAAATAGAATTCAGAATATCCATTAACTGGGTGGCAGTCACAGCGTTGGACTTTGCTCATAACATGAACTTGCTTTTCAACAGAGCGGATGTGATTACTTGCTACTTTTGTCCCATGTGCAAAATGTGGCTGAAAACATAACAGTGCAGAAGAAAGGGCAAATTTTAAATAGTTTGCAACTCAACTGGAGAGAAATGTATCAGCCAAGAGAACCACTTTCTGTAGCTTAAGGGCCAGCTTTCAGTATTCAGTTATTAAGCAAGTTGGAACTGAAGAAAAAGATTGCACAGAGTTCTTGCAGCTACAAAATTTGCTTTTCATCTTTCTCTGCAATTACTGTAGCCTTAGCCTCTATTCCCACAGCAATTAACACATTAGCTCATTTTGACCATTTTTACTTGATTGTTTTTTAAAGTCTTTGAAGGAATCTCAGCAGACAAAGCTCGATTGACAGGTGGTTACGCCTTTATGGGAATGGTACAATTTGGCTTTCTGTCTCTGCAGGTTTTAACTCCTTAATCATTCTGAGCTCTGTGCACATTTGGCTTCTTCTGTCTTCCATGTTTCATGCTCTGCTGAGCTGCTGGCTCTGTGTAGATCATCCTTTGATCACATGCCTCACAGAGCCAATACACATATATTTCCACTGCTGATTCACTCTGTGCATGACTGATTTCATGCATTTTATGGTTACTTTATTCAGAAGACTGCAGTGATTATTTCCATGATAATGTTCTCATCAGATAGTAATACAGCAGGTGACTACTGGTAATTAATCTTCAATCCCTTTATTTTTTTTATAACAGAGGAACTCTTTAATGTTGTGCAAGTCATAACCTGCACATCCATAAGTGTTGTAAGAATCTGCCAGAAATAGCCAAGCTCTTCTAGAAAATGATGTCAAATGTTGAAAGTCTTATCTTAAGAATTTATGGGGTCTGAGTGTCCTATCACAAGTTTTATAGGTGTCATTCTCATTAAAAACAGAAAATTTCATGTCAAAGCCCCCAGTCAAACAGTGGTATATGTTACTTTTGATAACTGCTATTCTCCCTTGCAGATAAATTACAGTCATTCAGCTCCATGGGTACATATTTGCTGTTGAAAAAATGGTGTAAAAGCAGCCTTTTTTTTAGAATCTACATCTTTGAAGGCCATTAATGCCCATTCAGCCAACCTCTCATAGCAGTTAATAAGAGTATTAATGACACTCAGCAGACAGTAATGTCAGTCACTGTTTGGACATTACTAATATTTCCCATTACACACCTCATGGTAAATTTACTATGACTGCAGCTCCGAGAATGAGTAGAGCAATGTCACATTTACAATTTAATTTTAAACTTTATAGAGAACAAAACATTTTTAAAATGGCATTGTGTTATGAGAAATGATGATGGCTGTGTATTAGAATCAATAGAGACATCTGGAGTAGCCCTTTCTGTGCCTTCCAATAAGCATGCTGGTTGATTAATATTGGTAAAGGAGTCTCAAAGTCTACAGCATCTAAGGAGCTTCCAGAGAACCCAGCATCAGGTAAAGTGCAGGGTAGTCACTTGACTCATCTGCTTTTTTGTACTAAGGAAATGAGGCATCTTTCAGTCATACTATGGATATTTTCCTGGCAAGACTACAAGAAATTTCAGTCTTTAAAAACAAAACAAAGAAGCACTCCCCCCGACAACCCACAAAGGTATTTTAATTGCTATCAAAACATGTTTAGGATTGATTATACAGCATGCATATGCTGCTATTCAAACAAGCATTGATATGGGCTTGCAAGGCAATACTTTTATCATCTGAAACACACTTTTTGGAATAAACAACGTATTTATTATGCAACTAAAATAGATATTTTTAGTTTGTTTGCATTTCTGTGTTATATCAGGAAATGCAAATATGTTATCACCTGAAATACATAATATTGCCTTTGTCCCACTTCTTACAAATTTTGAAAGACTACTGCTTAGCTTTAGAATTGGAAAATTGTAGCAAAAACAAAAAAGAAAATTTATCATAGAGCACATTTCTCCGTTTGTTTTAGAGACGAATACAATCAGAAAGAAATTCAAAGCTTTTGGATTTTTGGACAACCCTTTGATTCTAAAAGATTATGAACATCTTGTGATATGGCTAGAAATGGAAGAACAGCTCTTAGGACTCCTACATTTTTTAGTGTATGTGGTAGGATTTTTCCTTTACTTTGGTTTTAAGGATAAGGAACTTCATTGGACCTTTCTGGGAGAATATTTGCATGGGAAATTTCTATGGGAAAACTTGGTAGAAAGATGTAAGTACCAGAGCTTGTAGATAGACAGCGGGTGAGATTTTCAAAAGTGCCAGGGCATCTAAATACATTGGAAAGTCATACTATGATCCTTGACTAGATTGTAAGCCACTTTTATACTGTAAAAGCTAATCTTTAACTTCCATGTCTGAGATTAATCTCACCTAACTTGAAACATTCTTCCTTAATATGGATGTATTTGTCTGAGCTAGACAGCAGAGTGAATTCGTAAGTCAGGGAATAGAAACAGTCACTTGTGGGACACAATTAATCTAATCATGACTTAGAAATCTAAAACAGTTCAGATGAATTGAACTCTACAAATGCTTATTTGTCTCCACTTTCTGTAGCAGAATTCTGGGGTGACAGTGATATCCTTGGTTATATTACTGACCTATAAAGTCAGACAGCTAAATGTCTTAACTGCCTTGTTTTGGATCAAATTCTAATAGCCAAATAGCTTAAGCAAGCTTTGTCCAAACCTATTGTCAAGGCAAAAATCAATAATCAGATGTGGACAACTCCCCTCTGTGCTTGGTTTTCTATCTCTGGAAAAGGAGTAGATTAATTCCAGAATGAGAGTTTTGTAAAAAAAAAAAAAAAACAAAAAAAAACCAAAATGGCATTAGTAGCTAATTGATAGATGATAATTTTCAAAGTTTCATGCAATATAGAACAGTTGATTTGTTGGGAAAAAATAAAATGTGGATGAAAGTTTTTTTTTTCTTTTTTTGTTGTTTTTTTAAATAGGGTAATAATTTCTCAATACAATATTTGTATTGAGTGTTGTGAAACCATTTGCTGAAATCATTGCCAAAAATACTAGTGGTGACTTGGTCAGTCCCACAAGACAGCCTTAACTTGGGCCATTTAATAATAATGCAGTTGTCAGGAAGAACCTGTTGCAAACCCTGGTGTTGTTCCAAAATGCTTCTCTGGCGAAAGCAGAAAAAACCAGAGATGTTTACCAAAAGAATGATGTGGAGGCAGGGGGCTGAGGGAGCAGATGAGGACACTGTATATCCAACCGCATAGAAAAATAAGTGAGGTCTTAGAGATGCAAAAATCTACTCTGTACCAAAGCCTTACAATATCACCCTAAGGCAAACTCCAAGCCACAGGCATTTCACTCTGCTTATTAGCTTCCCTGAATGTAGGCTGTGTGTTCTGTGTTTAAAAGCATTAAAGCAAGGTTTTGTGAAAAAGTGGCCCTGCAATTTAAGGTTGATTAATGGCATATAGGAAAAAAAAAACAAACTCAACTTTTATTTTTCAGTCAGTCTCTCATCTTTTCTGAACTCTTGTAATGTTTTTTGCATACATTTGCAAAGGCTTTTACTTTCAGCTCACTCCTTGCCTACAGGCCATGCACAGTGCAAACAACTGCTGCTTGTGTTACTGTCCTTGAATAAACCATATCCAACTTTCTTCATAATATTAGGTCTGTATAAAACACAGATTTTGTTGTGCTACCTATCTTCCAGTAGATCTGCCTGATGAGCAGTGTGGTGTCAGGTGGTACAGTCAGCAACAGCAATTCCTACTCTTTGCTAGGATGTCTTCTGAGATGCAGCAATCAGTTTAGGATATTAAAACAGTTGGAAGATCCCAGCCTATAATAATGCCTGAACAAGCTGCCGTATTGTCTTTTTCCTACATTATTTCAAATATACCTTCCCAACTGTTTCCTCTACTTAGAAGGATCTCACTCAAATGGTCAAGGACCTGTAAATTCTGGCCAAATTTCTAATCCTCTGTCTTATTTTTAGTTCCCAGTTTTTCTGGGCCCATAAGTACTTTTACCTCAATGCTCTGCTCTTCCCTGACTTTCATGAGATTGCCCTCCCTGGTTCATCTTTTTTCTTTGGGTGAGGACATTTTTATATCTCCTAGGTTATTGATCTTTTCCTCTGAACCCTTTGTTATCTCTATTTTCCACATACAGTGTTTCCATTCCCTTCTTGCTATGTTCTCAATTTTACTTTTTTCATTTGTTTCTTTCTTATCTCCTGTTATCCAAACTGTGGTAATATTCTGATATATTTTTCCTCTCAATATCTTTCTATTCAGAACTATTTCACTTGTCTCAGCTCAAATCAGGTCAAGATTTTATTTCTGCAATCTGAGTCTTGCAAACTCCAAAATTTGATGAGAAGTCTTGTACCATTTAATCTTTTACTTAAAGCTTCAGTTCCTGAAGGCAACTAAGAACAAGAAACTCTGAGCTTTTATCAAAATTACTAAAACTTAGCCTTCAGGATTACTCAAAAAACCTGAACAAACAAAAGAACATATTAAGGACTCATACAAAAAGGCAAAGAAAAACCCAGACTATCTTTTTATTAGCATTTTACTACTATTTCCATTAAAATGCCAACCAGCCTCACTTTTGAGAAAATAGGAGAAATACTTTTTCAGTAATATTTCAAAGTTAAAATTAGAGGCACACTTTCTAATAAAAAAAAAAAAAAAACCCAAACGAGAAAATAATAAAAGCTCACAAGGAACCCCTTGCAAACACTGCCACTAAAAACACACACTACAACATTAAAATGAAGTTCTTTTCATATGGATCAGAGAACATAGTGAGTATGCAGTTTAATTCAAATTCAAATTAAGATCATTTTTTGTTGAAGATGAGCATCCTTATCACATGGAGCAATTTTAGAGAAGTGTGTGAAGCTGCTCAGGAAGCCACCTCTAACTCTATGCAACAACCTGGGCTGTTGTCAGGCACCATGAAGTTAACAGTATTTCTGCAGATTTTTTAAGAGCTGTGTAAATTGGAATCAATTTGTGTATTTACCTTTATTGATCCTACAAGCTTTTGAATGCTGCTACATATTTTGTTCTGCCAGTAGATGGTGATATTTATATTAACTATTTAAGTAAATGGGAAAATATATACAATTATTTATTTCAGTATAGATTCCTTATATACCAGATATGTTTTACCAACACAAGCTAATTTCAAGAATTTTGGGTGTTTTTAGTAAGTGCAATGCATTGTGAAAACATATAATTACATGTCTGGCTTTGACATCATTGTGCTCGCTTTGGGTTTTAATGCCCAAAGTTTTATCATATTTTGAGCCAGCAGCATTTAACTAGTTTAAATCTTTGGATTGGCTGAATATTTCTCAGAGCTCTGTGTGAAACTGAAAGGAGAAAGCAGGATTTTGAGAGGCCATTTTCTGTATCACAGTCAATTGCAAATGGAAGCTAACTCCTCACATATTCAGTAGAATTAATCAGGTTTTCCCCCTTGCTACTGCACCTGCCTGTTTACTGTTAATGACATTCTAAAGGCATTCTTAAAAGTGTTGCAGTTCGAGTTGAAGGATAATTTAAAGCATATTAATGTATGCTTAAATTAAATTGCCCTTGGTCAGCTCTAGCACTTTCCAAAGACAAATTACATAATTCACTTCAATACTTGCAAGCTTATCACAGAATATTTCAAAACATAGGATGTCAGATTTTTTTCTCAGTTAATTACATCAGGATGGTTGCAGTTGCTAAATGTGGTAAAGTATAAACATTTTTAATACACTAAAAATGGCTTACATATATATAAGCCTTCATTTAATGAGATACTTCAGTACATATCTAAATTCTAGCATTTATGTCTTACTGACTTGAGGGAAAATGTCCAGGTGATAGTAGTTTAGCATAGTGTTGTGTCTCTCGCTTGACTAAGATTTGGGACAAACATTAAATTCAGTCAGTCTTATTTTTAAGGTTTTGTTCCTTGCTATCTAGATGATAGAGGCAGACATAATATACTCACAACTAAAATTGCTGTAATTTGAGTCTCTCAAGATGAATCTGTATTGAAGGAACTGAACTCTCCACGGTTTTGACTAAAATTTAAGCCTGAAACTTGGTTTTGGAAGCAAAAATAACAAAATTCAGAACATGAGAAATAATTATCTTGGGTATCTGTTCCCTAGAAATATGATAGGACTGAAGGCAGCAACAAAAACCCCCTACTTCCACTTCAATCTGAGTAATCTGTATTTCACTTAAATATAAAAAGGAAATAATTGTTCAGTTTCCTTGAACTTCTCTTTATTGTTGATGTGCATTTTGTTAAAATACACATAATTATTGAAAAAATGCAATTAATAAAGCTTAAAAAAGCAATTAAAGTATAGTTACTTAAAGTATAAATAAAAATACTGTTACTGCATTCAATTCCATGAAAACTTAGTTGTTCCAAAAAAGGGAGCAGCAAAAACTTTGGATTTAATTCAACATCATATTGGGGTTTTTAAAAAAATATTTATAATAGAACTAAAGAAGTTTTCAATTGCCTGGTTTTGGGCTTTGGATTTTTTCTGAAATTATCTTTTTTTTTTTTTTTTTAAGAGCAATTCTTACACTGTCTTTAATCAAGCTTATGGAGCTGGGACTACATTGAAGAGAAAAGAGATGTTTCTCTGTAGGGGAAAAAAATAAAAGAATCTTTAATGCAGATTTGCAGAATAAGGAGCCACAAATTTCTAACTTAAATATATAAATTCTGAAGGATTAAAAAGATTTTGCGCTAATTTTCTTCCATCTAATAAGCACCTCTGTTTTGCTTGTGGAATCACCAAGTTGGAAATATAAAATATCATGTTAGTGTTAAAACATATGATAAAACAGTAGACAGAAGTATCAAATTACTTCCATATATATTTAGCTTTCCACATGGGCTTCATTAAAAATGTTACGCATCTAAAATGTATGCATCAAATGTACAGCCATCATCTGGTTGTAGAAGAGGGAGAGGGACTGCTGTTCTTTGACAATTATTTTAGGGTATTAGCTCTTTACCTTCCCTTTGGATACGAGTGCTGAATCATTCCCATTGTCTCGGGGTGTGCTCAGGACAGCACCTGTAGGAGTGTCCTTATGGACCAGAGGTCAGGATCTGCCCGACAGACAGTGCCTGCATAGCAACTGTAGTTTGGAGTATGCAAAAAAGGTTATTGCAGTACAGCACTGCCACACTTAACGAGGAGCCCGCTTGCCACGGCACCTAAATACAATCATGAACAGGTACGGGACACCCAGACCAGTGACATGAGCTTTTTATTCAACACATCAGTCTCGGCACATTGTTAGACAATGGAGACAGGATGTTAACAGCTCGCTGATCCACAGGGAATGCTAAGGAGGTGTGGCATTACAGCATAGCATAAAACCATCTCAACCTAGATTTCAGCCAATCATACATAGAACAACACATATTGACACGAGTTCTATCCAATCTTATGAAACACACGTAATGGTGGTTAAAACAAAGACTGGTTCATAAGAGACAAAGAACAGAGCTCCATTTCATGCTAACCTTCTAAAGATATACATTAAATAACCTTGTTGCATTCCATAAGCCAGTTCTACAGAGGCCTATTGTTATTTGTCACTTATGCTCTACTGCTTAGAAAACTTTTTTGCTGTATTTGCTATGCTAACAAAACTTCTGTCTGACGCCTACTCTTTTTTAATCATTTCATTAAAACCCTCTAACTTTATGAATTCCAGCACAGCACATGGTTTATTGTTGCCAGAATAATTATTTTTTGACTGATTTCACCTTGATGCCCTAAGATACCAATGTTCCATAATTCCTACCAGCTTCATATTGATTTGTGTTGTTACTGTACATTGTTCAGTAGCTCTAAAAAGGGAGACTATGCTATCTGACTAGGAACCATAGGAAAACCAATAAATAAGCCATCAAATAACAGGCCTTAGAAAGCAAAAGTGTTGCTTCATCAAGCTTATCATTTTAGAGAAATGAGGAAATTGTGGAAAAGATCAGTAAAAAAAATACCAATATGTCCAATTTGCCAAGAAGGGAAAGTTTATTTTGATATTGAAAAGAAGGTAGAATGGTCATGGAAAGAGTATTCGGAAAAAAAAAAACTGGGCCTTTTCACATTTGGGCAGGAAAATTTGCTCCGTATTCCTCTCAGTGTCGTAATTTCTTTCTTAAAGAGCAGTAGGAAGAAATTCTAAGATCTGTGAACAACCAGAAATTTTAGGTTACATTCCAAAGTCAAAACTGTCTTAGATGTTCCCTCCACATACAGAAGGAAACCTAAACTTGGAGAAGGATATAAACAAGCACCTGTCAGGCAGACCTAAGAAAGAAGTGTACTTCAGGATAACCCAGACTGGATTAGCAAAGCTGTGGAGACGGGGGGAATCTCAAGACCTTGGGAAATAGAGGTAGCTCTTTCAGTTGCTTTAAATGATAAGAAGAGGTTTTGTTATGCTCAGTAAATCATCCCATGAATTAAACCCTAAAAACACACTAAATTAGTTTGGAAGAAAACAGGACAAAATAAAACCATCCTAACTCAGCCGGTTAGGGAGTCTGGGAAACAAGGCAAAAGATACAGCTGAAATACAATAAACAAAGACTCTACATCCTAACACTTATATTATGTTATTAAATTGCTCTAAATAATTCAATATTTTTAAGTTTGAGAAAAAAAGTAAAGATATTTTGTAAATTTCAATAATTAAAGAGTTATAATAATATGGAAATATCCTACTGTACTTGAAGCTTGTCTCTGTGAAACAGCTCTGAATTTCTCACAGTGATTACTGACTCTTATTGATCAGTGATGTATTGCTAAACATATGGGCACAGTAATACTGATGTAGATTTGAATGTGTGGCATATTATCTACACTTAACAATTGTAATTACATATATTCAGAGATGAGATAGTGATTTTACATTAAAGGATAAATGAAGAAAGCAAATGGTGTAAAACAGATTCAATCCCAATTACTGAGGTGATAATCTGTTTGGAGACCAATGGTGGCAGAGGAGGGGAACCTTAAGCGACTGACTGAAACTTGTTTTCTTTTGTAGGCTCAGCAAAGGACTGCAGTTTAGATTTACCAATAAGTTAAACTGCAGATTTACTGCAGTTTAACTTATTGACTGGGACAAGAATGATGTTCTTAGATGTTACAAAGCTTAAAAGGCAGATAAAGACAAAGAATTTTCAAAGAATAATGAAAAGGATTTATTTCTTTGTGTTTTAAAGGAAGCTTAGTGTATGTTTTGCATCATAAGTACTCTTGGTATTTTTTGTATCAGTAATATCTATTAAAACGCCATAAAGAACTTTGTGAGGATAATTGGAGGAATTTGAGGTTTTTTAAAAGAAGTGCAATCATCAGAAAACACTTTGAAAATTTTTAATATACATAAATAGACATAAAATATTCGCATGAGGTCTCTCTGTTCTTTGCAGTGGTTACATATGCTACAATGGAGTATACATATACTACACTGTTACATATACTGATATAGCACTAAGGTGTAGTAAGGGAGGTCAGGATACTCCTCTGTCACAATGAATCAAAAATATTCCCTGCCCCTGGAGAACCTGAATTCCAATTAGTTAAGATAAATGATAATGAGAACACCAGATAATAAGGTATCTCTTTAAAGTACTGAGTAATTTTGCTCATGAGTCACTGAATTTCTTTGGAGAGGATCCAGTTCTCTTGCCTTCCACTTAGATTTGTTTCTTACTGTACAGTCAGATGACAATACAAAAAGAGGAAGTGAAAATATTGATTTTTGCTGAGATGTCTATTAAAAAGGGAGAGTACTACAATTTTAGTTTATATTTCCATACAAAAAAAAAAAAAAAAAAAAAAAAAAAAAAAAAAAAAAGTGACACTTGGGAAGACTCAGAATGTCAAGGCTATTAAATAATAACTAGATTATTATTTAGTTAGATTATTATTTAATTATTTAGAAATTAACTAGACAAGTTAATATTCCTCAGAGAGTTTTACTACACAAAACAGTTCCAGAAGTTGGATTTGCACATTTCTTTCATCAGTGACGCTCTTCTGTTTTAGAAGTGAAAGCATATTGTCTCTGTCTTGTATATATTAGTGGAAAAAGCAAACAATATGAATGTACCTGATTTCGAGTGTGAATTTAAGCTAAAGCATGTCACTTTCTCTGTGTGAACAATGTTATCCACACATAAAAAATTTCTGCATTCATGGCTTAATCAGAAAAAACTAGCTTAAGGCTGCCTTAATTTACACACAACCACTTTTATCAGCTGGTTCTATTTACAATTATAATACCATAATGCAGAACCTTTCCCCAACATGTTAAAAGCAGTACCTGGCAGTCACTGTTTAAAAACTAACCTGAGGGAGGTGGAAGATGTATCAGTTACATCCATCTTTGAATGTCTTCATCTGTCTTGTAAGTCTCTGCTTTACTTCTTCTAAATTAGAAATCCCTCTATGGGAAGATGCAAGGATGTCTTCCTGGCTCACCCTTTCCCCATTTCAATGAGGATTTCAGACCACTGGCATTAGATTTAGTCATACTTATTTTCATTCAAGATGTAGTCTGCATAAGATTTCGCATTATAGACATAGAAAACATGTATCTTAAACAGTAAGGTAATGTTAATTTTATCTGTGTAATTTATGCAAAATGCATTATAGTGTAAAATAATATTATAGGCACAAGTGCCCAACTATTAATTTCAATATGAACAAAATTCTGATCTTAATATTTTTAAATATAATTTACACAAATTTTCTTTCTGAGTGTGAAAATGTTGAAATATTTTATATAAAAACCCATATTATTTGGTAATCATACATAAAATAAATAGTGAACAAAATATAGACTGAACAAAATAAATAGCAAACAAAATAGTTTGAAATATTTGTAATTTTATGTTTTACTTTTATATAGTATGACACACTGAGCAGGCCTGACTTGCAATAATTTTTGAGATATTATTCCATGTTAGTCTTGCTATTTGTGGGATGCTGCTACCATAAATGTCAAATGGTAGTTTGCATAGATGGATTAGCATGGACAAAGAAAAGCAGGAAGGGGATATTACTATCCCATTTCACAGAAAAACAAGGCAGAGCAAATATCAAATTAGAATTATTTTCTTACCTCTTTATACCTGTAAAGTAGACATCTATACCATGGTTAATACTATATATAATTTTAATTATTGAAAAAAAAAAACCTGACTGCAGAGAAGTGAAAGGCATGATTCAACCCCATGTAATTAGCATGCTATATTAGAATGTTAAGTAAGTGTCTATTCACATTTATTAACTGTAGTACAAGGCTAAAGGAAGTCTTTGTACATCTGGTCTGATGAACTCTATTATGAGAAAACTGACAGATGTGGGAGATGTGGAAAAAAACCACCCCAGTCTTTTAATTTGTAGTCCAATATTCCCGCGGCTGGAACCTGCTTTTCCAAAAAAGATATTACAAAGTTTTGCTCCTCATGAATCAGAACCCTTGTCATGCACAATTCAATCTGAGCTAAACCACTGAGAATACAAGTCAAAGATTTTGAGATCACAGGTGGATCCTGTTGACTTAGGCTGCCTTTCAAGTCTCCAGGTCCTGAAGAAGGTAACAGGTCCTGGAAGAGCCCCTTGCATGCTGTGGTAAGGAATGTCTTGAAGAGAGGTAAAATAAGGTGAGTGATTTACATACCGAGTCTGTAAATCACCATGTCTAAGTACCCAGGTAGAGGAGTCTCGTAAATGATTCCTTCAAAACACTGAACACATTCTAATTTTCCTTATTTTATCCATGGATTTCTCTGCCATGGCAATTATTATGTTGACTTTGAGCACTAGTCTCTATTAATTGGAAGCTTTATCATCATATGCTTTTTTTAGTTCACATTTATGCCACAAAGATTAAAAAAAAAAGTATTTAATTTTTTTAAACACATTGAAACATCGTACAAATACCCAGACTTTACTCATTTTATCATAATTGAACATTTCATCACACAATGTAAATACACTCTGGCTTTCCTACTCTCCTTATGTGGCTCAGTGTTTCTCTTTGTGAAAATAAATGTGTGTGTACATGTGCCACATGCATATGTGAATTTATATCATTTTACATATGTAATAATTAAAATACAATACTAATACAGACATATATAAATATCTATTTTTGTATATAGGAGAAGGACTGTATAAAAGAGCATTGGAGATGACCACAAGAGGATCACTATATTAACATAATTTCAATTTATATTTTGATATTAGGAAATTTTTATGACAGTAGTACAAATTGTTTGAATGCTTATCAATTTATTTTTTTCCCAATTTCATATTTAAAAGGCCACATAAAGTAAAAGTACTGTTCTCCCGGTATTTCTTGATTAAGCAGCAGAAAGAATTAGAAATATTTGATAAAACCTTACCTACTTTCATTTTATATTGATTTTTTTTAAACAAAGGTGTACATGTGAAATATGAGTAAATTCTTTAAACTGTTTACCATATTAATACATCTGAATGTTTAGAATTTACTCTAATATATTCATCAGATAATCACAGGAATTAGTACCTCAGATTCATTCAGAAAACATATTGGTATTACCTGTAGTATACTTCCAAGTGGTGATATTCTGTAGTGACGGGTCTATTTACTTAGCATGTCTTAAAAAAGGTACTATTTTAGTCTTTACCATCTATATTTCAGGACTTCATGAAAGGCACGACCATGTTATAATGCATATACTAGTACATTTTTTGCCCTTTTGATATGTCAAAATTGCTTATCAAATTATTAAAATAATGATGATGATACATGTTAAATGATGATACAAAAAACAACCCCTGAATCTACATGTCCTTCAAATCTGACTTAGGTTGTAGTGCTAAAACTACTAAATTAGTTAAATTAATTTCCTGTGCAATTTTTCATCCCATCCCCATTAAAAGTGAAGTGGTTTCATTACATAATGATGGAAAATGTCAGGAAATGTGAATAGAATTCTGGCAGATGTGGCAAATGTGAGAAGCATAGAAATGTGATAAAGTGAGTAGCACCAGATAAATATATTTTCAGACTAAAATTGAACTAAAAAAATGTTTTCATAATAATAATGATTATTAAGATGGAGCAAACATTAGTATAGACACTAGATTCTACCACACTACCCCATTTGCATTTAATAAATTCTTTACTTAGTATGTTACACTCCATAAATGCATAGTTTAGAGCACTGATGTGTGCTTCAAGGTGTGGCTTGCAGAGCATGTGGCACTGAGCAGGACTATCATTGCTCTTCCCTCTCCACATCACTTGAAAGGAAAGGTATGAGAGTATGCACAATATCATTTCAGCGATGGGAGAAGAGAAACTGGAAGGTAGCAAAAAGTACTGTGAAATATTTTAAAGGCAACACCTGTAGCATGCACTTCTAAGAACTTTGATACCCGCAATTCATGAAAATATCACAAGGATTTCAAGAGTGTTACCAAATAAAAAGTGTCAGTCCTTGAAGGTGAAGTGTTTAATAGGCCCAAGTACCCTTTGGACTCTTGAGGACAATGCTAAATAACCACTAGAAGTCACTATGAGCACACAGAATTTTCCATATCCTAGCATTTATTCTGGAGATAGCTGTGGTACCTTCACATGTCAGGCATGGATGCACCACTCCTGCAGTACAAACTTCCTGTAAAAGTTTCACTGCTGTGAATGAGATGGAGGCTTAAAAACAATTGATTCAGGTCCTATGAGGAAACTAGAATCCAACAGAACTTTTAAGGGGTTTTCTGCTTACTGTTTCATTATATACTTTCTCTCTTCAGCATTTTATTCAATCTTATTATTTGCTGATGCAGTTCTTTCTTTTTATTTGTCCTAGGGCAAACAGAGAGCTCTCCTGATCACTTTTCATCTTCTTCCTTTCTTTTTTAACTCAGGCTTCGTAACAATTTATTATTCTTATGGGCAATTCACATAAATACTTGTTATTATGTATTTATTTGTTAATTTCAAGTCCTGGGATAAGATTCATTCTTGTTTTGCAAACTCCTTCAATTGTTCATTCTTTAAGACTTAAGATGAATGAAGTCTAGGACTAGAAAAAATTTCTAGAGAGTCATAGGAGTTTAGGGTGGGGGGTATTGATGGCTAAGTTTTGGGGAATGTTTGAGATTTTCTTCTAGTAGGAAGCTCTCTTCCAGCAGAAAATTGTGTACAGGGATAGCAATTATGAGCTGTAGATTCCAATTCCAGGTTGGCCATCAATGAGCTCTGCTACATCTGGTAGGCTTTTAACCTTTGTAATCTCCACTCTTTCCACCTTCAAGATGTGAATTTCAATCACTTCCTTGTAGAAATACTACTGAAATTTTCAAAGAAAAATATTGAAAACATTATAGTAGCTTAAAACGATTCACTTAGCTAAGATATTTTCAATTATCTTGCATATGGATTTTAATTTTTAGTTAAACAGGTGAAAGTAAAGATCAAGAGAGATTATTAAGCATCACAGTTTACACACACCCACTCCTATTTATATGCGAATTTTATAAACATGATGTTATATTTTTGGTGTATTTAGTCTTTCACCAAAGGGAAAGTTACCAAAATAATTCCACTGATACTGACTTCCATATGTCATACCTTTTTCATGATAGTGATATCATTTAAATTATTTATACTCATTCGGAGTTTGTGTGAATATTCCTAATACAAAAATAAGGACAAAGTATAGTGAAAGTGAAAGAACCCACACGGTGTTATTAATTTCCTAGGGGATTCATAGCAAATGTTCCTCCCAATATTCAAAGTATTTTCTGCTGCTTCACAAGTGAAAGCAAGAGTGAGAATCTATGGAATGTGTAGAAGAAAACACAAAAATCCATTCAACACATCAATAAAAAAGACAGATGTCAACACTGTGTTTCAATTATTTTGACTGCAAGTAATAATGCAAAAGTGACAGAACAGCTTGGATGCTGGGATTTTAAACAAACTTCTTCCTTCATACTGGAACACATTTCCAAGTAGCTCTGCACTGTAGTGTATGTTTTGAAAATTAAAAGGAACTTACTGGAAAAATGAACTCTAACATGACAGGATGTCAAGACTACAGTAAGACAGTCTAGTCTGGTAGAAGAAATCAGTTTGTTGGTGAGTGAGAGGCTATCCTGAAGTGGAACCAAAGTGCCTGAAAAACCTGCACACTGTGCTGGTGGCAGCACTGATGCACATCCTCAGCATCACTAGTATTCAAGGTGTCTTGTGTATTTATTTAAAAGCTGAAGCAAACACACTCATGATTTCATAGAGCTATGAAAAGAGGTATGTAAAAATAAGTAAAACTACCCCAATTGTGTCTATTATGTCCTGTGATATAACTGTAAAGGAAACAATAGAATGTTTATTCACTTGACATATTTTAAGCATTCAGGGAAAATAAGCAGCTATAGGCAATGTTAACTTGAATATAATAGAAGCAGGGCTGAAAAGTTATTCTTCATATAAATAAGGGCAGTATTAAGCCAGTTTTTCTGATTAAGCCACAGATGCAGAATCTTGTAATGTACAGATAGCACTGTCCACACAGAGCATGTGACATGGTTTAGCTTAATTTGAGACACAAAATCAGGTACACTAGTATTGTTTCCTTTTTCCACTAATTTATACAAAGCAGAGACATTATGCTTGCACTTCTGAAACAGAAGAGTCTTACTGATGAAAGAATTGTGAAATCCAGCTTCTCTTTTGTGTAGTGAAACTCTCTGAGGGATAAAAACTTGTAGTTTTATTATTTAATAGCCTTGGCATATTTAGTCTCCCCAAGAGGCACTTTTTTCCTGTATGGAAATATAAACTAAAATTGCAATACTCTCCTTTTTTAATGGACCTCTCAGTAAAAATCAATATTTTCACTGCTTCTCTTCATTCCTGACAAGCAGGAGAGTATTAAAATTTCTATGCTGACTTTTTATTGTAGTCTGAAGTACTCAGCATTTAGCTTTTGACTCATTTTGGTACCCTCTTCAGTGGATTAATCTCTGTAGATTACCTTGGAAACAACCAGGGATTTGGTTAGCAAACTAAGAACTGGAAAATCTGCACATATTCACTCAAGATTAGACTAATAAAATGCAATTTTTAACAATTATTTTGCATTCGAAAATCTCTACTGTTGTCTAATTCTTCAGCTTTCCAAGACTGGAACTTCTCTCTGTGTGTTTCCTCTATCAGTGAGGTTCCCAAATTTTTCTATTTTGGCTGACACCCACAGCCCCCAAAAAATTCTCCATGAAACTGGTAGCTTCTCTGTTTTAAATACTAGTCTTTCCCTATTCCTGGTAGGACCTCACTTTGAAACTGTGAGTTTCTGTAGAAAAGTGGAGTTAGGTGTATCTTCTTCATTCCTTTAACCATATGATTATATTCTCACTGGAGTTAAATGAAATTTAAATCCCTACCCTTGTTTGAATTCAAAGTTCCCCAGTTTGAATCCAGTCTCCCATGACAGTCACTCAGCCACTGTCAAATATTCTGACTGCTTCAAGGCTGCAGAATTTAGTTGGTTTCATTGAGTATATCAAGGCAATGGTAGCATGGTCTTCTCAGAAATTGGATTTCAATGTATAATCAGTAAAGATCATTCTTTCATCAGCCACTCATGCTAACATAATGGCTTTTGTGAATTTCTTTCTCAGCTCTTAATTTTCACAAAACCCTCTAGAAGGACGTTTGGCATGTAAGACTCAAGTATGACTTCTTCCAAATGATCAGGACATGCATTTACCTTTACTTCATCTCTACACTGTCTTCGCTCTACAACAGAATTAATGCCACTCCCTAGAAGATGTATTCAAGATGATGAGGTTCTCAGACACTGCAATGGTGAAGCTATATAAGTTTTTTGATTAGATAATATGTTCTTTCACCAATTTGAAATATATATGAATGAAGAAAATTAAAATTAAGGCTGAATTGCAGCCACAGCTGTTAAACACCACACTGGTTGTATAATTTAGTTCTTGCTTTCATAGGATATTTATCATAGACCTAAATTTAAGTCTTAATGAATTAGATTAAATCTCTTTGGTGCTTAGGCACATTCTTGACTTTGCTGAGCAGAGACTTGAAACTGAACTACAAACAAGTTAAATACACCCAGCAGAATCATTGGGCTGTTGTTCCATAAGACTGGAAAGCTGACTTTGGCATGAAGACCTGTTTACTTAATTAAATCTCTTAATAAGTAGACCTCCTTTATGACTTTCACATAAATAACAAGCTTAAGCACTACAGATGATTTTTTCCTCAATATTATTGAGTAATTAACATTTAATTCTAATTAAATCCCATCATTTCCTGTTATGGTTAGCACAGAGACCCAGTTCCAGAATGCTCAATACAAGCTGCCTTGCTTCACTAAACAGGTACTGCAGAGAAGTAATGCTGCCCCAGAAGACTTCTCTGTGTATTCAATTAGAGCACAAAGTTGCTGACTAATTTACACAAGTTGATGTGTTTCATGTGGAATAAATGGGTTTGGTTTGGAATAGCACCTATTTCAACGCCTGTATTAAAATACAGAAGGACTAAATCAAGCCAGAGGTGTATTGCTCATCCCCCCCTTCCTTCACTGGCAGTTTAAAGTGAATCCAAAATGCAGTATTTAAACATAGCAAAACCTAAATCTGGCATAGAATATTACATGCACAAAAATAAACAGAACGTCTATTTCATTTTATATGCAGTCTTTCATGTCAAAAATGCAGATAATTTTTTGTAACCTAGATTTCTATAACTATTGCTGTGTAAAATATAACATAAACAGATCAGTTCAGTGATTAGCTGAACCCTAAGTAACCTGAAATCAATGGATGCTTTAAAGAATATTTATCCTAACTCAACTGGCATTGGACAAGATCTTATTTTTCTTACATCTTTCAATTTCTGTGCAAAATAGATATTACTTTTATGTTTCTGATATGCTGACAAGTTTTTGTGATCTTGGATAGATGTAAACAAGTCAAGTGTTCAATTAGAAGTTGGCAGGATTTGTTAGAAAAACCTGGATTCAGCACGCCTGTATGCTCTGTGCCTGCGGAATCAGAGAAAATCTTCCTAGCGAAAGTGATACCAGAATATTTAAATCCTCAACCTGGTCCCTCTTACAAGTGTGCCTAAAGTATGAAAATGTGTCTGCAGTGGTGTGTAGCAGCTCCAGAGCAGCCAACTCTAGAGCATATTGTACTTCTTGCCATGAAGAGATAAACCTTGATGCCATCATTAATAGAGGTTCAAGATAGATCCAAGTTCTTATTTCCACAGCAGGAAACCCAGGTGCTTCAAAGAAGCTGCAATCTTGGAGCTTCCAAATTCATACAGGCAATTTCTGGCAGGAGCCATAGGGATTTGTCTTTAGAGTCAGTTATCAGTGCAGGGCTGCTGGAAATCTTTGCCCCAGTGATTTTGAAGCTGCAATTAATGGTTGAAGAATTGAAACCAGTGGCAATGGCACAGCACAGCTGTGCTGTCTAGAGGCTGCATCTCATTTCAGAATAGTCTCCTCTGTTATTTCATGACTGGGCACAGGGAAAAGATATGAGATACCTGCAGGTGTCCATCCACCCTGCTAGCCACGGGAGTTGCTCATCACAGAGCACCACAGTGAAGCACAGCTCCCAGGTCGGACATGATTGCTTCTGCCTCAGCAAAGCTTTGTACAACAGTACTGGTGATACTCTACCAGAACTTATTAGCAAATATTTCTCTGCCTGTCTTATATTTTTCTCTTTTTCTGTTTTTTTCTTTGTCTTTAAGATTACCCCATTTATTTTCTGAACAGTTGTTTTTCATACCTCTTTTAAATCCATTGCAAATTCTTTGAGGCATGCATTAGTCACTCAGAATGTTTTGCAAAGTGATGTGTACACTCACAGTCCTCCCTAAGCAAAAAAACAATGGAAAGCAACTTGAATGATTTATTGAATAGGGCAATTTTTTCAAATGGGATAAAATAGTTAGCAGCAAAATTCTCACTTAATCTTACTAGATCATGGTATAATTCCCATAACTGTGAGATTACTGACACCACTGTGAATATTGCTGTTTTAATTGTTTGCTAATTAGCAGTTCATGGGGAAGACCAAATTGCTGCTTGGCATGCTGCATTGTGGCACAGTTTTGGCCCCCCTGTCTCCTACACCCCATCTGTTCTTCCCATCTCCACTTCCACTAACTGTGAGCAGGGGACTATGCTTGCTCATGGACTCAGACTAGAAAGCAAATTTTGCCAAGAAGAAGTCTGATTTGGCTATTCTGGACATTTAAAGCATAGCTGAAGAATGCTTTCCTCCCCTTCCTTCCCTAAAATAACATTGCACTAATATAATAAAACCCCTCTGGTGCCAGCTTTCAAGGCTTCAGTCCAGAGATTCAAGTAAAGAAGCAACATCATGGGGGAAATAAAAACAATGAAAAAAAGAGAAAGAATAAAATATCTGAATAACAGGTTTCAAACTAACAGAGCAGTTTTCTTTTCTGTTTCTATAGTCACAAAGTGCTATGCACATGAGAAAACTAAAAATGGCAAAATGCAAGCAGTAACAACTTCTTTGAATAAACATGAAATATCACTGACGTGAAACAGGTCCCTATTCCCATTTCATGTCATTTATGTCATTGTTTGAAATGCAAGAATTTTGTTTTGAGCTCAAAGATCCAATTGTTATTCTCCAAAACCATAAAAAAACTGTCATAAATATGTGTACACTTAAGCCTGACCTTTAACCAGTATTTCTTTAAAAGCTGTAAATAACATGGCCTGTCTGAGGTGAATCTGTATAATGAATGAATAATAATGACATATGCAAAAAGAAAAAAATTAACTCCATTCCAGTTAAAACCAGGACAGTCTCTAATTCAAATCAGGGGCTTTCACATTAATCTGACAAGAATGTCCTGTTTTGTGAAGGATCATAGAGGAAAAGCTGTATAGGGACACTTTTTAAAGGCATTGCTTTTATGAGCCATGGAAATTTCAGGTGAAGGTCCAGACAAGGCAAGAAAATGTCTCAGGAAGGAAACAAATATAATTCTGAGTGTCTCTCTGATGACCTGTTAAGTTCATTAGACGTAGAATATGATTATTGAATGATTATACTGTAATATTACAAAAAAAAATTCAAAATTGCCTAATAGTTGCACTTCTGTCCTCCATTTTCTCATTATTATTTCGTCATGAGATGTAATACTGGGTTACAGATATGAAGCAGTGTAGATGACACATGTCAAAAAGAGGAGTTTAGCATTTATTTCTGGTATTGCCTAACACCAGTCATGAATTCCCAGTTGGGGAATTAATGCTTTGCATAAAATAGAATACCCTTTAGATAGTCAAGTGACTGGGACACCATCACTAATAAATTCAGACTGCTGGGTGACAAATGCATAATTTAGAAAGATTTGCTCTTTTTGCTAGGGAGCAGTGGGTTGTTTTAGTTTGGATGACAATTTTTTTGAGAATGCCTTTACTTGGTCAGGAAACTGAAAACAATACACTCTGAGCAGCAGCACAGACATTCTGCACTTACTGGAGCTGATGCTTAAGTATTCTGTCCTTCGTTCACTGGTCATGCCTAAGTGTCTTGGCAATAGTTTCCACCTATCTCCTTCAGCATTTGCCTTAAGCCATTTCACACATTCAGAAATTTTAATACAGAGAGAGAGACATTCTTCCTCAGAGATTATCTCTTCCTAGCCAAAGACAGAGCAAAGGCATTCATACTGGTCCTGCTGTATCTATTCACTTTGTGTAACAATGTCTTCCATGGGGTGCTGCAATATTATATCAACTATTCAGAAGGAATTGAAAGATTATACTCTTTTCTTTTAGATAAATCCCAGGTGTGATAATACCGTCAACAAGCAGAAGTCTTTTTGTCCTCTACAGGTTCAAAAAGGTAGAGTTTTTTCTCTTCCCTGTCCAACATATGTGCTAAACCAGCCAGTGGTTGGGTTAGCATATTATAAAATGCTACAGGTTCAAATGCCTGACATAATCTGGTGATGCACAGCTGTACCTATTGTTTTATCAGGAAACAGAAAACATTGCCATCCAGGTTCTCATTGCCTGTAGAAATAAAGCATCAACCAAGTATTAGTGACATAAACATAAAGAGGAGCTAGATGAAGATAAAATGAATAAGAAGTTTCTGCAGTATCCGTAGATGTAATGTCCCTCAAAGTCATGAATATTTTGCATTGGGTAACAATTGGAAACAAAAAAAAGCATCAGCAGTTGGGTGAAAGATGACATTTGAGCACTTCTACCTCACAGGAAAGACTAAGTGACACAGGTAAGTTATATGAAGAAATAAATACTTAGCATTTCTTCTCCACCTCTTTGATCACTTACCTCTGTTGCTGAGGTGGGGGGGAGGGAATGGGAAAGCCAGACAGATGCAAAATGCCATTATGATCAGAATTTTAATAATCTCCTCCCTAGTTTGACCATTAACAGGGTGGAATGACAATTAAACACCTCCTTCTGGGGTTTAATTTCCACCAGAGTGCTGTTGCTTGGTGTTGCAAGTGGTAGCAAAATCAGTAGACTTGGGCTGCTCCAAGTAACAATGAGCCACAAAGCTTCAAAAACTGAACAAATTTTTTATTCTTTGTGTTTTATGTAAAAGTTTTTATGATTCTATACAGGGAATGGCTTAGTATGGGTTGGCTGAATTATGCATGGAATTTTGACTAAAGCCACATTTATGGTGCTGAGAACTGGGTATGAATTTATTCAAACAGAAATCCAACAAAGGTCCTGCAGTTTCCCTCAGAGTATACAGATCTTTTATTCACATTAACCTTTTTATGTGAGAAGACAAGCACGCTCCATGGAACTCAAATAAGACCTTTACATCGATCAGAGAATTTAATTCTAACCATTTACCACAGATTAAGAATCCGATTAAGAATATATTACTGACAATATCCATCTGGAAGGATGTACATGCAAAACTGGGTCATATCAACAGCTTTGGCCAGCGATTATGTAGATAAATGTGAAAATCTAAATTGAATACCAGAGTATGGATCTTTCCCTAAAAGCCCTATTTGGAATTATTTTAATATTGCTGCCTATTTAATCAACTGTTGTAGCTGCCCTACTAACCATCTGTCTTAAACACATGGTGGATATCTGGTGCTTGGATTACAGAATCTTTGAAGGTTCCAGATTTTATTAGTCTGGAAATAATTTGGGTAGATGAAGGCTTTTTTAACAACTAAAAGATAGAAACTTGAGTTTTCCTTACTTTCTGAAGTTAGTGAGATTCAGGTATGTACCTCAAAACAAAATGGTAATTCAATATAGATTTGGCTATGCTGGTGCTCACAGTAAGAAATAGTCCTGTCAAAAGCAACTGGTTTTGTTCCAAATAATCTACTATGTAGCCAAAGTGGTTTAAATTCATTTGGAATTGGTCATTTTTCTCAGTAATATTTTTCATTTTAATAACAAGTTTCTGATTGAAGACCAGCTTCTTCCAAATACTAAGAGATATAGAATAGATGTTAATCCTGCCTCAAAACAAAGTTGGTGGCTGAGTAGCTAACCAGAATACAAAAAAAAAAAAAAAAAAATAGAATAGTTTTTTTCTGCCTGAGTTCTGAGTACAATGTAGTCAGGAGAGGCAAAATAATATCTTGATTTCATAAAATGAGTTCAAGTGTCGAATGTGGAACGAAAAAGTCACACAAATGAAAAATAAAAAAAGTCAAAGGAAAATCACCAAGCAATATGTCAACATCTATAATCCTGTAATAATGACCTTTTATCTGAAAGGGATTAAAAAATTATAATAATAGTCATGGTTTTCATAGAATCAGCCAAACATAGTAGAAGGAAGACAAGATTGATGATACCATAGGAAATGAAATATTGTTTTACTGTGAAAAGTTTCTTCTTACAAATCCGTTTTAAGACATTTACTGTAGGTGCAAATAATTCAGTCTTTCAGAGAACCATTTAAACTGGTATTTTCCATGTTTGTCTTACATAATTCATTGTTAAACAGAATCTAAAGAGTTTACTGACTTCACAATGGAAGATAATGACTAAAAAATCAATTATTGGATTCCAGTTGCAGTCAATTGTGAAGGTCATTTAAGAAATAAAAAAAATCACAAGAAATATCATAATGACTTATTCAAGGATTTTAAATACTTCATCAAGAGTTCTAGTTTTATTACCATAAATCAGAAGATAAATTCCCATGCAAATGAAGAAAAATCATGCATTTTCTGAAAGTGGAAAAGTAGAGTGGCAGAATAAAGGATGTCTTTAGCAATGATTAAATAGTCAGTGAATCCATTTTCATCATTTTGCTCATCTCTGCAGACTTGTCTTTAAATTTTCTTGAGTCGTTCCTAGCTCTCGTCAGGAAGGTTTCCTCATTTTTGCAAAGTGACTGTCTAAGTGTTTGTGTTTTAGATGTCTTCACTCTTTCTTTCATAAAAAGTCTTAACTGCCTGGCTCCATTTTCAGTGCCATATGGAGCAGACACACAGACGTTTGCAGCCCTCAGTTTTGCTTCCTGGATGTGGGAACATAGAACTCTTTCTGAGCTGGCCCTGCTACCATTAAAAGAGGATAAAACAGTTTCAAGTGGACCAGGGAGTGTTCCCAAGGACCAATTCTTCCCTTCCCTTCCCTTCCCCTTCCCCTTCCCCTTCCCCTTCCCCTTCCCCTTCCCCTTCCCCTTCCCCTTCCCCTTCCCCTTCCCCTTCCCTTTCCCTTTCCCTTTCCCTTTCCCTTTCCCTTTCCCTTCTTCCCCTTCCCTTTCCCTTTCCCTTCTTTCTTGTAGACCTTGGACAAACAAGGTCCTATCACAAAGGCATCTGAATTTAGTCCCTGGAGTGTTGGAGGCATAAAATCAGTTGGGTGTAGTGGCAAGTGTCCAGGCTGAGTTCAGACTGCCCAGAAGACCCAACATGTTCACCTTGTCCACAATATGACCAAATTTTAGACTCAGGGCATCCTGAAAAAGGACCATATTCAGTGCAATGATATTAACAGTGTGGACATAATTTGGACATCTGCCTTGGATTGTTGAGGAATACATTTGGTGTACACAGGTCAGTGGGCAAACTTAGATGAGCTGTGTGTGATGAGAGCCTGAGCCAAGAGGCCAGAACTGCTAACCCACTGCACAGCCGAGGGCCTGGGGACCTGTGTCCCAGCCAGGTGACCGGACAGTCAGAGACATGGCAGGAGCCAGTGACCCCAGACCTTCCTGCATTTACACTGGCAGGGTGTAAGAGCCCAGGGCTTCCTTTGTTTGGGGTTCCTCCTCAGAGGCACCAGCTTGAGCTGCTATTTTATTATTTAGTTACTACACCAAGATTAAGTTGTTTTAAGGATCGAGTCATCTGAGATCCTGCTGTAGGAAATCTGGGATCAAGATGGTAATGCAACTCAAAATAAGCTTGACTTGTTGATGTCCCTTCGGGAAGGTCAGACAGGGAACTTTCCTAGACATGGAAATGTGCATGAATTGAATCAAAATCAAATCAGTTTTAGCTCTACTAAAAAGAAAATGAGAAAGCCAGGAAGATTGTATAGTAAATTTGTAATTACCTGCCTATGAGGCTCCTGATAGTTTCCTGTCTCTGGAAATGAGCAACAGAATCCTAATCACTCTGATGTCATTGTCTTGGCCCTTTTTAAGGGGGACTAAATTAATCTAAAATTCATCCACTCTATATAATTACTTGAATTTTGTATCTCTGAGAATCTGACAGAGTAGGATTATCTCATTCTCTTAGCAGACGCAAACATATACATCTGATTTCTTCACTGAAGATTTACCATCTATATCTGGTCTAAAAATTGATTGCTCCTCTTACAAGAAATAAATATTTGTAAATCCCAACTAATTCCACAGAATCACAGAATATTCTGAGTTGGAAAGGGCCCACAAGGATCATGTAGTCTAACTCTTAAGCGAATGCTCCATATGGAGATCTCAATCTAGAATAAGACAAATTATACCCAAAAGGGATAGTTTCCCTTGCTTGACTATAAGAAGAACCCAGCTGAGAAACTGCTGTACACAATGAACCTGTGTGTACAGGAGTGTATGTCTAGGATAGGCTGATATAAATTTTTCCCGCTGTAATTAAAATATGCTCAGTATCTAATGCTAGTAGAAACTCCAACACCTTTCACAGTTATACTGTGGTGATTAAATTGTGGCAATTTCCATTTCCTTAAATCATCCCTTTGGTGAGGGAGCAGTAGCTGAAAGGGTGAAAAATGTGGGGATTTGGAAATATCTGGGCATTAGTATTGGCTACTCTGAATAAATCAGGAGAAAAAGTGATAGAAAATCAGTTAGAGGTCATGATGCAGAAGTGGCTGCATTGTAGCCCAGACAACTGAGTAGTCATCTATAGCACTCATTCATCATTTCTGTTTAATCACAGAATCTGAAGCATAAAAGTAAATGTCCAAGCAAATTTTAAAACTGAGTTAAATGCAAATGACTGCATGACCTGCCCCATCACACAGCCTGTGAGGCCAATTAGCACAGACATAAGTTTAATAGATACATTTACTTAAATATCTCTATTTAACATATTTCACTGAAAATAAAAAAGGAAACACTAAAATTATATATTTTTTATTTTACCTATCAAAGTCCTTGCTATCATGTATTTCTGTGTAGTATTAACATGAGATACATTCAACAGAAGAAATATATTCTCTAAAAGATAGGACAGAAGCCTTTCTGTATGCCGCTGTTTACTTTTGATGGATAAGGCATTCAAGACAGTAGCCTTCATTTCCCTAATTTTCTGTTCAGGTCTTGAAATTCATAGGTGGGCACTTATTCAAACAGTTCTGTGGTTCATCACCATTACATTCATTATATTTAAAGTAACTGCAAGTGCAAAGATGGAAATGGGAAGCAGAAGGGATAATTAAGTTCCTAATATGGAAGCAGCTATGCAAGGGATTAGCACAGGGAAAGTGGAAAAATTGTGTATATGATACAGGGCAGTCTGCCAGCATTTTAGGTTATCTGATAATCAACTCCAGACATTTAAAACTCACAAATTTATATTCAAAACTAAATAGGGCTTGACAATGATATTTTGTTCATTGAAATATTGTGCCATACTGGAATCAGCTTGTGAAATAACTTGTTAACCACTATCCTGAAGCAATAAACATGAAATTAAAAAATGTTCAATAGTCCACATCAATCATAGGCTAACATTTCCAAAAGAGCTGTCCTGTAAAAGTGTTTAATAACCATAGTCTAGAATACAGATAGGAAGTGCAAACATGAGCAAAAAGTAACTTTTAAGAGACAAAACATGAAGGAATGAGACAAGAAAACTTCAGACCATACTTTTAACACATGTCATCAAGTGAAAATCAATGGCTTATGTATTCTGGTCAGTTAAACTTATTAAAAAGAGAAAAAATATACAATGCCCTTCCAAAGGACTGAATTGCAAAATAAAGCTATTTTTATATATTGAGACAGGAAAGTAAGATATTTAAAGCAAGTTAAATTAGAAAAGCTGAATGTGATTGCCTACTCCATAATTCATGGTGGGAAAGCTGCAGCATGCCTGTGCACTCACCATGTGTATGCTCACTCACCTTCTCACAAGCCATCATCTCAATGCAGTTACACTGCCAGCTAGAGAGTTTCAATATATACTAATCTTGAATGAATCCAAGGTTTATAAATCCTTTCCCCTCCAGCTCCCAAAAAAAGGTGGACAAGAGAGAGGCAATGAGTGCTAAGAGTTCCTTTAGCTCTTTCTGCTTGGGTAGTGGGTTGACCCTGGTTTGATGCCTAGAACTAACAAAACCTCTTTATCACTCTTCTCCCCTGCTAGGCAGGGGATAGAAAATATAATGAAGGGTTTTTGAGTTGAGATAAGAACAAAGAGAGATCAGTCATCAAATACCATCATGGTCAAAAACCAGACTAAAATTAGATGTGTTAAATAAATTTACTGGTAACAAAATCAAAGCAGGGTAGTAACAAGTTAAGACAGACCTTTATAAACACCTTCCGCCTCCACCCTCTCTCCTTCTCAGATATTTCTCCTTCCTCCCCAGCAGTGCAGGAAGGTGAGGAAGAAAGGCTACAGTCAGCTCATAAGTCACATAATTTCTCCTGCTGCTCAGGGAGATGAGCCCTTCCCCTGCTCCAGTGTGAAGTCCCACACACAGGAGACAATTCTCTATGAACTTCTCCAGCTTGAGTCCATCCCAGAGCAACAGTTTTCTATGAACGGCTGCAATGTGGATCACTCTTGCACGGGGAGCAGTCACTTAGGCACAGCCTGTTCCTGTGTGGGTCCCCCACAGGGTCACAAGTCCTGCCAGCACCTCTGCTCTAGAGAGGGCTCCTCTTTCCCTGAGTCTGTAGATCCCTACCAGGACCCTCCCCCAGCAGGAGCCTCCCATGGGCTCACAGTCCCCTTTCAGGCATCCACCTGCTCCAGTGTGGGGTCCAGCTCCTCCTGGGGCTGCAGGCAGATCTCTGCTCCCCCATGGACCTCCTTGTGCTGCAGGGGCACAGCTGCATCACCATGGTCTGCATACAATGATCTGCAGGGGAATCCCAGCTCCAGCACCTGCAGCACCTCCTTCTCTCCTTTTCCACTGACCATGGTGTCTATGGGGCTGTTTCTCTCACATATTCTCACTTCACTCTTCCCTGGTCACCATTACATATGTGCAACAACCTTTTATTTTTCTTCCTCTTCTTAAATCTGTCATCACAGGGTGTTACCACCATTTCTGATTTGCCCAGCCTTGGCCAGGAGCGCATCCATCTTGCACCTGGCTGGAATTGACTCTACTGGACATGGAGAAATCTTCCAGTAGATTCTCACAGAAGCCAACCCTGTAGCCCCCGCCACTACCAAAACCTGGCCATAGAAACCCAATATACCAATGCACACAAATTCATAACATAATTACACATGCTGAGATTACTGAGGTGGTCCTAATTGCAATTTTGTTTTTCAATTTGATTTTTATTGTAAACAGATTCTTCACCCAAAGTCTCACCTTTTTAATAGCAACATGAGTAAACTAGTATGTGGTTATCAGAAATGTACTAGATCAGAGGTCAAAGGTAGTAATCTCCCTGCTACTGGGCATGATCTCATCTCTGCTGGAAAAAAATCACACTTCAGGTGAAGGAAGTCTATCACATGATCAAAAATGTGGTAACTCTTGCAGTTAAAAACCACAATTTATTTTGATTTTCATTCCAAAACCACTTATGATCCTAATATTAATTTTGGCTGCAGTTCTTTGATTGTCCCAAGTGAGCACGTCCCCTTTAATATCACTTCAACTAAAACACTTTGTATCTGACTCAACACATAATAGGAGGAATACAGTGTAGTCATATATATGTCAAATAAACCTTTACTTTTTTTTTTTTATTTTGTAAGTTCACTAACAAGTCTTAAACTATATCAGTTGAAGTTTCTTGTATCATTGACGTTAAGGCTTTTACTATTAAAGTTGTTCATTAATAAATTATAGCAGTTCTTGGTGACATTCAACCTGTTCATAAAATAGTTTTAATATTAATAATTCATGGCAGAAATTAAAGTTTTTATCTTCAATAATTCTGCAATCTATCACAAAGAATTTATTTTTAAATTAGTGAAAAAACAAGACCAAAAGCAGAATTAATTAATTTATTCCAAATACTGGGATCTCACAGCATAGGTGAAGTAATACCTAAACCCAGCATATTATTGCTTTTCCTTTTATAACAGAATCATACATTTTTGAAGGAAATAAATTACTTTTAATTCTAAGATAACAATGTTGAATGACATTTCTTTTTCAAAAGGGCAAACCAACTTAAAACTGATCTTCTGCCACCTGGGAGATAACCTCTAAGGAACTGCAACTGCTATGTCTATAAGAAGAATATTTTTTAATACAGTCATGTCTTTTTAGCTTATCTCACAGAGGATATTAACAGGAAGAAAGAAAAAGGCTTTCTCATAACTATATTACAAAAAACAAACAAAAATCCCCAGACAGTAAGTTCTCTTTCTTTGCTTGATTCCCAAGGATTTATTAAATTTTTATCCCCATCATTTCCAATATTAGTACACATGCTTAACTGTAGACAAGTTTTCCCTGTGGTAGAGTAACCAGGACAATATGAAAAGAGCTCTCAGTAGATTTCTTATTGTTAAAAAAATGTTCTTAGTAAACATCTTTCTTTTTCATAGTGCTTTGCATTTAAACAATTTTTTTATACATGTCAAAAAGTGATAGCTGGTTCCTCTCACAAATAAAAAGCAAACAAAAGAAAACAAAACTATATTGCTTTCCTCTTAGCAAGGTGCTTTCATCTACCCCAGAATAACTATGACATTTAGAATATGTAGAGACTCTAAAGAAGAATTTTCATTATTTATTTTTTGAGAATAAAGGCTATAATAAATTTCACATGGCAGTTTTTTTTCAGCATGCCTTTTTTGGATGATCATAGCTTTGCCTTCTGGCCTCAATATATATGATCATCTGGATTTCCTCTTCATCCTCCATCTCCTGGGGCTAGAGAGAAAACAGATGGCTTATAATGATACTGTGCTCTTTCAACTTTATTTCAATGCAGCCAAACACATCCTTCAAAGCTTTAGGAAAGAGCTTTCTGATTGTTTATTTACTTTTTTTTTTTTTTTTTACGGATGCAAATTTACTGTCATCTATTCCTTATGTACTCTTTCTTCAAATATCAGAAGACACTCTCTCCTATAGTTTAAGGGCATAACAAAAGATGAATGAAAATTTGATAGTCAGAGAAAACCATGCCTCTTGGATGCTTGTTTGCCAGAATATAGGTATATATTGTCTACTCAGTTTAGGTTAAAAGTTGCCAAGGTTAAAAATCATCTGGGTTTATACAATCAAATCATCTCACTGCTTAAAACTTCTAAGTTGCTTTCATTTCTTTAGACTTCATAAAGATGCATCAGTATGAACCATAACAGCTGTGTAAACACTGGGTAAACTTGGGATCTCAGCTTTCTGTTCTTAAAATCTTGGACAGCCTTATCAGTTGCTCATTTTAGAGGATAAGGAGCAAAATGAACGCAGTTTCAAACAGGAAAGATCTTCTAGAAGACTTTATTAAAGCAAATATGAGTTAATGATACCTCAAAATAAAGACTCTAATATAAAGGTCTTGCAGAATACTTAGCTTTGCAAAGGAAGTCCAGGAGTACCTGTTGCTTCTTATTTATTTATTTTATTTTTTAATAAATATTCAAATATACTGTGCTTAATACATACTTTTTTGTGCTCAGAACTATCAGTTCATTTAGGCACCAGGAAGTTTATGAGTATTGGAATGGATTACAGAAGTCAATGAGTGAGCTTTACTGAGATTCAGAGGCCAGACTCTAAAAATCTGGCATCCCATATATTGGCTCTGAAAGGGTCTAGATCTAACTATGGTCAGCCATGCATCCATTAAGCAGGAACATTTGTGCTTCACAGCACATACTGTCTATTTTACCCTAAGAAAAATGGTTGTATGTTCCTTGCTAAAAGCATATTCTGTGTCTGCTTTGCAATTGAGATTTCCTGAGCTTCCCAAAATGGAAGTCATAGCATTCATGAAGACTGAAAAACAAAATTGCATTTTTAATAAAAGTAAACAAAGCCAATCTATTTTAAGTCTTTTTTTTTTTTTTTAAAAGCATTGAGTGCTCTTGTACTAGAATGAGTTTATGCCAGAATTTGAAAATACTATTGGTGACTATTAAACCTCAGTAAGAATGTTGTCCCTGGTTATCATAGAGTTTTGAAAGATGAATCATATTTATGTATAGTCAACATTTGTATGGCAGTGCTGAAATATTTTTGTAAAAGCATTTTGAGGTCATTTCACAATAACCTGAGAAAACATAGGGTCTAAATATTTCCTGGCTTTGTTTCTGCTGCTCACTTCTGTCTGGCTGGCTGTAGGTTAGGGAATAAAGGAATCACTGGATATGTAAAACTGTTTTTTCCTTTAAGTAGCTGAATAGTATTTTGTTGAGATTTTGGGATTCTTTTGGTTATTTTTAGTGAATTGAAAGTAAATTAAAAAAGAGATTACTAAAATGCAGTTATGTACATGTAAACAGTCAGCTTTGTAGAATTCAATGTTACTTTTAAAAGTTGTATAAGAAAACATCTGCTTTTAAAATTTGCATTAGCACATATGGTATTAATATTTGTATTTTTGTACTTTGTATCAGGTAAGCTACTTATATGATCAATGTTTGTCACAGCATTGTGCTTTACAATATGCATTAAAAAAAAATTACACTGTGGAAAGAAAGTCTCTTTGATGCTATGAAATATGAAAAGGGGCAGTTTTGCTTATTGGCTCTTCCATGTACAGGCACATAGTACAGAATTTAGTTAAAGGCAGTATTACAGTGCATCTGTTTTAAGCAGATGAATGGTTTTGTCATCAGCACAAAAAAACAAACACTAACACAAATGACCAAATCCATATGCTACTGACGCTTGTCTTTGTCACTTGTGTAGCATAAATTATACTGAGTAAAGTTAGCATATTTTAAAAATAAATGGGTTTTGCTCATATTTTTTCCTCAGTGTTATTTTTTGTTTCATCTTCCACTAATGGGAGTTCATTGCTCTCAAGTGGCAACAGAATTGGAAGAGCATAGTAAGCCTTTAAAAATGGTGCAGTCTTGCAGAAAGTTACACTTCTGTGTCCCTTTTAGGAGGCGTGGTTTGCAGGGTAGCCTACACCAGCCAATTACATGCACAGCCTGGCCAGTCTGCCGACTCACTGTGAGTCCTGTCTGTTGTAATGAGCTTGATCAGACTCTAAATTAGGTTTCTACATTTTTATGCTGATTAAATTATTCGCTTCTATGTGATTCATGATATAGAAAAATAAGGATTGAGGAAAATATGCCAATAATTTTTGCTATCAAGCGTTTCTAAAGTACCAATTGCATAAAAAAAACCAATCAGAAGTTGCTGATAGCAATATTTCCTCCATTCCATGTCTGTTTTACCTCACTTGGCTTCAGATACTGTCGTCGAGGCTGTTTCTGTAGACATTGATACATACTCAGGTTTAAAAACATGAACTTAAGACTGGCTTGCATAAGGAGCTTGCAGGATTCAGATTGCTGGAGGACTTTAGAAACAGTTTGGATAAACTATTGCTCGAAAGCACACAACTGAAATTAGTTCTTCTGTCAGGAAAAAAGTCAGTTACCTTCCAGTGCTAGTGTTCTCTGGTCCTGTGGTTCTTTGTTTTCTAGGTTGTTAGTAGAAACAAAGTTGTGGACATCCAACAAATTCTTGCAGACCTCATGAACTTCAACATCCAGGCCCTAACTCTTCCTCCCTTTGCTTAAGCACAAAATGAGTTTCCATAGCTTCCTTGGGTCACTGTTTTTAGCACTTAACTATCTACATAATTATACCTATTTTCCTTATATCAAACATACTTTTCCCTTTTAAGCTCATTTGTTCTTGTCCTGTCCCCCATGAATACGGAAAATAATTGTTAACCAGTGAAAGGTTCCTTACATTGGCATACGATGAAATAATAAAATACAATGACTAACAGAGTCCACCTGATGCCCTCAGAGCTCTTTCCAGTGGAACTTCCCTTGCAGAAGATTTCATATATCTGGAGAAATACTGCTATTATTATCAGAGGCTGAAATTACTGTAGCGATTACCTTGACTGGAATTAGTCATCTTTCCTTGGGTGGAATTAGTAATCTTCTAGGGTTTTGAAGTTTTTTTGCAATCTGCTTTTGCTCCTATAGAACTCACACTAATAAGATGTAGGTATACATCTTATACAGAGATTTATAAAAATATATGTAATAATTCCCAGCTTGCTAAAACTTATCAGTTCTTTTTTATCACATCTTTGTGTACATAGGCTTTCTCGCTAAAACAGGGAAAGAATGTATGATTCAACATATATATTCCCATCATAAATATCTCAGAATTTATGATATATGTATATATATATCTTACATATCATATTTATGATATATGTAAGAGTCCTATTAAAGCACTCAAGTCAATGTAGAATTTTCCCACACACATCCATTGTTAATCTTTGTTTTTCTTACATAATTCACTTACTGCAGGTAAAATGGAAAATTCTTATTATTATCCTTTCCTTGACAGTGTTTCATAAGTTGGAATACTGTCTTTATGTTGATGCCTTTTTGAGGGCTACCTATAAACAGAGGCCAGACAAAATTAAGAGAATAAAAAGTGAGTATATCTATTGAAGGACCTTCAGGTACATTTAGGGCAGGCAAAGCCCGCACAAGGGCTACCCCAAAAATGGACAGCGGGTCACAGGTTTTTACCCTTTTATAAATTTGGTTCATTTGAATATTGGGGCTCAATCTTCCAATTACCACTTCAGGTAATGAAATAATTTTACCCCAAGTTTTCTCCCCCTCAACTCACTTTTGTTTACATCTCTCAGGGCCTGAGACAGTAAGGTGTCTTTTATTTCTAGGCCTAGAGAGGAATTGTTTTCTCTCACCAAAATAGTTAACCCTCTACATGGAGTTTAGAGTTATACACTAAAGATGTGCAGAATTGCAAATATATGAAAAGTATAAAAGCTAAAATCCTAAGGCATCAATATTTTCTTGAACATCCCCTAAAAAAAAATAAATCTGTTTCTTCAAGGTTTTCTAGTAGACATATTCTCTAAGCCTTCATTTAATATGTTTGTTTTTCTCTGTCCTTCTCTCAATTTTTTTGCATCTTATTCAAGTGCAACTTTCCCAGAATCTAAAAGAGTCCTAAATTTAAAACCTCACAAAGATCAGCTAAAATTTAAATTATCTCCTTGTCTTATTATATAAGTAATTTCTTTTAACTCAAACTGGATTGAGTTGCTTTTTTTTCTGCGACTGTGGGGCTTTACTGACTCATTCAATTAATGATCCATCACAATGGCCTCATCCTTTTGCATCATATAACTGCTTCACTTTTTATCTGTGCTTTTTTTTCTTCTTTCTTTGCATGTTTCCTTATTGAATTTTGTATTTCTGATTTTGAGATTTTTCTCCAGTTTATCAAAATGATATTTAAAACTTATACTGTTCTACAGAGTGTTTATAAACAATTATAGCTCATATAATCTAAAAATGCTTTTAGTGTACTTCAATCATTGTGGTCAATATTGTTTTTACCAGGTGTCTAGAGCAGATAGATAATATGGTTTCTCTATATAAACTGGATAATAATTCTTTGAAAAAGCCCAGCCTTTGAAGACAAGTAATCTTTATGAGCCCCAAAATGGGACAGGCATTGAATAATAGAATATCTGGTGTTCTCAAAGTTGTCTGCACAGAGTTGTGACAAATTTATACCGTCATGGTTCCAGATTTCAGCTGATTTCTAGTTACACCAGCTCACAATGAGAGCTGTAGTGTTACACTATTGCCTTTCAAAGTCAAGAATTTTTTCACTTTCTAAAACATTTACTCCTCTGTGCTGCTGAAGGAGTCATTATACTTGATGACTCTTCTATCAGATCTAGTACTGCAAAATCTAATAGTGCTGCAGGGTTATAGAGATCTAGCCATGCACAAATCCTGCTCAATATCAAATAAGATTTTAGGGAGTTCTGAGCTTTTGTTTTGGGTTTATTGGTTGGTTTTTGGGGTTTTTTTGTTGGTTTGTTTGGTTTATTTTTATTTTTACTTTGTTTTCAGAGAGGGGTTATTTTGCTTGTAAATGGAGCAGAGCTGATTTGTATATCATCAAGGGACAAGGGTGGACTACTGAGATGTGTTTTCCTGGAGTTACTTTTCACAAAAAAAAAATGGTCTTCAAAGCTTTTAGACATTTTGCTGTTGCAGGATATAGATGGTTTTGGAAGGCAAAAGAGTAAAGCATACTGAAAGTACATTAGCTAATGCACCTGTGCTGAAATTGTGTCAAGAGAAGTCATATTGTGGAGGGAAAGAAAACCCCAAAATTACAGCAATGCAACCACTCAATGAATTCCTGCAGGACATTCATGTAACTTGGAATTCAAGAAACAGTTCTTTCTCTTCTCAAGTAGATTTTCAATTTTTCAACTGCTAGTTTGCTCCTTTTTGCCTCATTTAAGCTGCTGCAGGAAAAAGCTGCCCTCACATCCCTGTCCATGTGAAAGTAGAAAGAGGAATCTGTTTTCAAGCTGCAGAAATGGTCTGAAAAACTCTAATGAACAAATTGCTTCTACCACTGAGTTTCATTTGGTTTTTTATGTGGTAAAAAGATGAGGGAAAAGTTGAAACTAATTCCTTTTCAGCCCATTGCCCATTCTAAAGGAGCCCTATTGCAAAAATTCGAATAGGTGTCATCAATTCAATTATACTAGAGATGGCAGAAGCAGTTGGATTAGGAAGCAGAGACCATGACTCCACTGTAGAGAAAACATTGCAGAAAATATATTTTTTAGCTTTTACTTTAGTTTTGGTAAAAATCACACAGTTTGCTTGTCAAGCTGCTGCACTCTGTTCTGTAGACTTAGGAACAACAAATTACTATCAATACAGTAATTTAAGTAAAAACGTAGATGTAATTTACCAATATTTAAAACTAACAAAATGTTATATGATGTTTCTAGTTAGGTTACCAGATTGTCACTTGTTAATTACTGAGACGTGTCAGGTGTATTTTCTGGCACCCAGTGTCTCACTACATTGATTTTCTGTATGGAGCTGACTCATGACCAGCATAAGACACAAGCAGAGCAATGGTACCTTAGTATGGATGGAGTGTAATTAGTGTCATTCCAGGTTGAGCAATGAAGCAAACTTCCTTTGTTAAACTCTTCTGGTCACTATAGCTATCAGTAGTTGCAAATCACCCAAGTGAAGTATTCAACACTACTTTTTTTTTTTTTTTTTTTTTTTTCCCCACAAAATGAGGACTAGTGACCTGGCAGTAATTCCAATGAATGAGCCTCTCTTGGAAAATTAACCTGTAAAAGTTAAATATAAATAGATAGACACAAGCAGTCTGCATAAAGTGGTCTTTGGAAAAGTGACCCAACCAGTATAACAGAAAATATTGGTACACAGACTTCACAGTCACTCATAGCAGTAACTGCCTGCACTGTATATGCTGCCTAGCAAATTTGTCCAGAATGTGTAGACATTGAAGACTAAGATGGAATAGGAAGACAAAAGATGGAATAGGAAAAAACTGGTTTGAACACTTTTTTTTTCTTACCAAGTAACATATATTTAAAAATATTTGTCATGAACAAATTTCAGATCATAGTAGGGTTCAAAACCTGTAAAAAATTATTTCTTTTTTCCTCAAGAATTCCAATATTTTCTTCGCATGCTGTGTTTGAATATCTATGATTCTGTTCCCCTCAGGCTTGAAATATGTAGTTAAATGATCAGTAGTTTTTAATTTAAAAGAAATTGCCTAAAATGCTTTAAATTTTCAGAAGTGTTTGAGGTTTTGCATGTAAGAAATTATATTGAAATTCCTATAAATGTTATACATATTCTTTGTACTCTCCTATGGGTCATTCTTTCATGCCTATCTTTCTTATTCCACTCACTGTAGTAAGCTCATGCACAGATTTGGACAATCTGTACCTGGCATTCTGATGGGAAGCATGCTTAGACCTCCATCAAAACAGTTAAGAATAGGCCACCCTAGTGTAAATAAAAACTTGTTATGAGGCATGCTTGTAGTTCAGATTATTCTGAAAATCCTTTTAGAAATAGGCAAAGGTGCTCAGTTCTGGCCAGGAATTTTTTTTGTCAATACCATGATATTCTAGTGCAACACATTTATTTTTTTGCAATTCCAAAGAGGTCAAGTGATTGAAGTGAACATGACAAGACACAATAGCAGTTGACTCATGTATTATGAAACATTTGCCTGATATGAATCAATATAAGCTTGTTTGTGTATTGTGGTAAAGATAATTCATTTTCATTCTCAAAGAATCAGCTGTACATTAATTTCTTTCATGGACTTGAAGCAAAGAAATACTTTAAATTTTTAGAGTGTGATAAACATAAGAATACTTTGTTCACTTTGGAAAGATGTGTATTTTCTCCCATGGTTAAGGTGTACTTATTATTATTGGAGTCAGGTCAATAAACAGCTAGAAATTCTAAAATTGATGTTGCCAAGAGGAGTAACCTTCATTTTGCCTTTTTATTCCTTTTTTTTTCTTCTCTAATATTCTGTGCAGGCAAGCATATGTCACTAGGATGATGTATTTCTGAATCTCATTGAAATAAGTGCCTGCCACTGTAGAATGCCATAAAACTGAAAATGTATCAACAAACAAGAACATAAGGAGGAAGACATGGAAGAAGACCTCATGATCCGAACAAAACACAATTTTCAGAAACTTGATCAATTCTACTCTGTTTTTATCATCAGTCATCTATTATTCTGTCTTGGACCATAAGCACATGAATTCCTCAAAAGAGTCAGGCTCATTTGCTTCATACCTGACATCAAAGCTTTTACTGAATTTGGAGAGCTTATTTTATGTTAGAAGGATTCAATTCTTGGTAAAGCTGTTGTCAAAAGAACATCAAAGGCATTGTATACAAAAAAAGAGCAAGGTGGAGAATAATGGACAAATGGATTTGAAAATGAGGAAGGTCAGACTGTATCACAAAAACATTTGGCCTTAGAAGTCAAGAGTGGACATAATGTTAGTGTATTATTGACTGAAACAGAAAGATGAGAAGTTTTGTTTTCCTTTCTCGTCACATAGGGACATGATATTTTTCAATTAAATTACAGTATTTATTCATTGAAGGTCTCTTGGTTAATTGGTGGTCTTTGAATAATTTGTGAATCATGTAAGTCTCAGAAACACTGCTATGGAGTATCATTGAGAACAAAAATGAAAGATGATTCAAAAGAGAAGAGAGGAATTGTATAAATATAAAAATATCTAGCAGAATAATCATAATTATCTTAACCTGGGAAGGTATACTTAATTTTGCATTTCAAAGTTTAAGGCAAACTCTTACAGAGGACAATAATTTCCCACTAAGGCACATTTTCTATCATACTCTGATAGTTTTTGCATATGGTCCTTCCTTCTGCTAATGTTGCATCCTAGATATTGGAATTTGCCAAATTGCGAATTTGGCTATTTGTTTCCCTGTGAAACTAAAAATTATATTTTAATTTCTCTTTTTCTCATCTGAGAATCTCCACAATCTTTGGAATATGCAGCATTCCTGAAAGTTCTAAAGGTACATTTACATCCACATATATCTATTAATAAAAGCTATATTAATACAGGTTGAGACTTCAATTTTTGCATGAACAAAGAGGATATTGCAAACAAAATATACTGATTATACTGAAGAAAAGTTTCTAAATTAGAGTAATGAATCAATTTATTTTCTAGATGTATCCTAGATATTACCATATCTGGATATGGTGTGTTCTATAGATACATGCTTGTGCATCTGGAACAATAGTGTTTGAATTAGTTTTATTTTCCTTCAGAATACAAAGTCTGTTTCAATTTGCCATGTAACATAGTAAGGTATTTGATGAATGGTCAGCTTTTTTCTTTTCTAAAGAGTGCATTCATTTATTTTAAACTGAGTTTGAAAATTACTGATCCAACAGTTAATTACATTTGCAGCTAGGTAGATGACTGACATACCACAGTGTATTTAAATGTTTAATGTATTTTAAGATGGATTTATTTGAATGGAATAATCACATAGTTTCCATTATCACTTTGCTTTTTAATTGTGCATCAAATTTTGCTAAGTTCAGCATGCCTTGAGTATTAGGAATTCAGTTTTCAATCATAGCTTAAAGGCATTAAGAACTCTCCTTTTTCTTTTGAAGCACTTCAAGAGCAATTGCAGCAAAGTAATGTCACTCAGGCATGACAATGTTTTTATGATTACTAAAGCTTCACCTCAACGTCTTGTGAGAGAGAGCTCATGGCTGACCAGGCAACCCTGTATTGTTTTTATCATGTAAGAAATCAGAATTTGAATTTGGTAGTCATTTTATTCAGTGGATATTGAGAAGAAACTATTTTGATACCCTAGGGTCAAAGTTGCTTTTTAGGAACCTCTTAAGCCATTGCTTGACACACTAGTCATATGAAATTCACTGAGGAATATTAAGGTGTTTGAATATTTCCAAAGGTGCAGGTGATGCATTGCTATGATACTCAAATGAAAGAGCCCTGAGGTGAAAGGCAAGCAGAAACCAGGGATTTGCCTCACTTCATCTTAGACATGTGCAGTGTGGATATGTCAATGTCTGAGCCAAGCAGACATTGCTGATCAGATTGACTTTATAGTCAAGAGAGAGAAAAAGCTGCTTTTATAGCTGGATGAATTTGATGGAATTTGGATGTCCTGTTTAGGATGATATAATTCCCACCTAAGAGTCTTTTTCATTTCATTGATGACAAAGGAATATAAAAATGACTAGCTTAGATGTAAACATGTAGATAGCTGTGTTTGGTTAAATAAATGCCACTATGGAATACCACTAGTAGTGGCAAGAGCAAATTGCTTTGCAGATCCATTTATGACTTTTTTTTATAACAGTCCAGTGTTATTGAAAATGCACAATGAGAATGTTAAAGTGCATCTGTAAATTCTATTAAAAACTAAAATTCAGAGAGATTGTTTCTCTAAAGTAATGTTTTGCTTTTAAAGAAGAAAATTTGAAAAACTAAATCACCAGTTGTCTGCTATGTAGTCTTTTACTGCTTGTTTGAAAAAAATGCTCATGGATCAAAGGGGCTTCTTACATTCATCAACACAACGATGTTCTGATGTATAAAAGTAAGGAATAGCTCAGATAATCCATAAAGAACAAATAAGCAGCATTATCGAAAGCTTGTCAGCAGTAGGTAAATCTGAAAGAGATAGTTTGCAGTCTGAAAAGAAAGCAGCACAAATCTTTCAAAGACGTCAAAGAAGCTGTGAAATTCCATCCATGCTTACATAAGTATAAACACGAAGTAACTTACACAAATTCCATTTAATGTTAATAACAGTAATATGCACAGCTGTGAAATTTAAACAATGCAGTAATATGCAGATGCTATATTTTTTGATTGCGATGTGATTTTAATTGCAATAACTCTATATGATCACAATTCTTATTATATTGATCCTCCTTCTTATTCTGCAAGCATTTTATGCCCTCAGCTAGCCTCATTCTCAGTCCCCTGTGTTCCTCTCCTGCTTCTTTAGGAGGGTCTTACTGCTACTTCTGCCAACATGACCAAATGAGTCTGCAGCACTGATTCCTACATTTGCTCTGGATTGCTCATCATGGTGTGACTCTTGGTGATGGTCCTCTGCAGGACCAGGAGCTGCACTTGATGATTCTTTTGGATCACTTCCAACTTAGCATATCCTGTGATTCTGTGATCATCTTATTTATTTCCAAACATCTGATTTATTTCCCAACATGTTATTTCAGTGTTTTTATTACCACTATTCATAATTTGCAAAGAGATCTTAACTGCCTTTTTTTAAATTGATGCTGAGGTTAATTTCTTCAGTTAAACATTTAGTCTGAAACATATAGTTTGCCTCTTCCCCAATTTTTGGAGATGTGAAATTGCTACCAGTTCTCTTAAAAGCTAAGTCATGCTGTCTTGCTGCAAAACTTTCCATCTTAGCTCTCGTTTAAGGTAGTATAAATACCATCACTTAATGTACCCTTTCTCAGACTTGAAGATGGATAATTTTGGTCTTTATAGCAGGAAAAAATGATTTTTCAATTGTAAACTTTAAGATTTACCTCATAGACAGTCTTTAATCCATGACGACACGGCCCTATCTCCCAAGCTTAATTAGCTCATTAAGACTTTCTCAGAAATATCTTGACACAGACCACCTGAAAATATTTCTTCTCTGTTCTTCACTTTCCCCTTTCACACAAAGAAATGTAGCATTGAAATGAGACACAGTAACAGTGAAGAAAATATGTCGAATTCAAGGTTTACTTCATAGCCACTAGAAATCATCCCCGCCTTGGAGTTTCCAGTTTTGGAGACTGAATTTATGTTGAATGTTTTTAAACCTAATTCATAGTTAGTTTTCTTACAAATTAATCCAAGTAAATATCAATTGTTACAAGAAACTCTGAGAGTAGATATAAAAATGTGGTGAAAGAAGTAGACTTTATTTACCAAAGTGGGATTTATTTTTTTTTTTCAATTTTAGTTTCAAAACATATTATCAGAGCATTCAGATTTGTCGAGGTAGCCTGTTTCAGGATTTTTGTCTAAATTTTTTGAATTTTTGTTTCCAAAATACCTGTTATTTAAACACTTCCTACATCTGTACATATAAAACCAGAATTGTGTTTGAACTTATATAAAAAAGAATATTTTAGAATTTTCTTTCAGGAAGACTTTTTGAAATAATGAAGTCTTCCTACTTGAACTATAGCAAGGCTTTGAAAGTATGAAATTCTTCTCAAAGTAAGATCACTATATTTTGCAGTACTTGAAAGCAATATAAATTTCATACTTCTTAGCTGATTGACTTGAAAATAACCTAAAATCTGTTTACTTGGAGAGATGAACAGGAAGATTTTACTAGAGATGCCATATGGAACAATTACAGTGACAAACCTCAAAAGGGTAAACCACTAGGATCTGTTTTGTACAGTCAGAGCAGTAAATTAATACCCCAAGGATTAACTCACCAAAGTCTGAAGTAATCAGTCGTGCAATAATTGTATCATAGACACTGATTTTGACTCAGCTAAGCTGCCACGGTCCTTTTGCCACTGTGGATTGCAAAAGGAAACTCTGTCTGCTGAGGAGGAGCTGGACAGGTCTAACATCTGATTGTGTTCCAAGCGACCACGTTGACACAGGTATCTGCTCATGACATCAGGACAGCGTTTTGTATGTTTATTTATTGCTTTGTATCAGTCCTTCTGTGGACCTATTGATGAAAGGCCACACAAGTCTGTAAATGCTTGATAATGGGAAATTATAAAATGAGCCTGTTTGGCATGTAATAGTTGCCATATAAACCCTAGCATTTTTAACTATCCATTCAGTGCTTCATGGCAATTTCAGGCAAAGTTCCCAGTGAGTCTAAAGAAAGCAAGACGACTTTGATAACCCTATATATGCTATATATACTTTGCAATGCAGCATTGTAAATCCTCACTTTCTCACGAAGCTAAATGTGTCGAAACACATTTAATCAAGGACAGTGTCCTGCTCTGTTAAATTTAAGACTAAAAATGAGTTTGTTTTAGTGAGAGTGGCTAGTTAATTTTTTAAATCTATTTTTAAAACTAGAAATGGTCTTTTTAAAGTCAGAATAATTTTAATTAAAGCTGAAAAAATGTTTTTAGCTATTTAAGGAGATAGCTTTTTGAAATTTAATATGCTGTATAAAAATATATCAGAATATTTGATTTCAATTTTTAAAAGCTGAGCATTAGAGACTATTTTAGTACGAAAGTGAACTTGTTGTATGCACACAGAAATCTTGGACATGCACAATACATAGCAGACCTGAAGAGCCTGTACTCTTCAAATGATGCAGATGATTCACTTTATGTATTAAATGTACATTCTCATGCTGTGTATTGAAGTGATTGCAATAACCACTGTATTTACTTTTGCACCAACTAACCTGTAGTGCTTTCAAAGATATTTTGGTTATAGAGACCTTAATATTGATAGTATATTAAATACAGTGAAATTAAAAGGCATTCTGACTGCTGTATGATAAAACTAAATTAATACCCAAAAGATTAACCTTCAGTGTGCAGAGTACTGACTACTATTTTAGAAATTACAATTAATTGCTTTTTAAAATATAGTTCCACCAAAGACATTGCTCATGATGGGGGCAGGGGAAGGGGGCCAGGGTTTGTAGGAGACAAGAAAAGCACTTCTAGTCCAACATATGTAATATATTCAAACTCAGTATCTTTTTACCATCTGCTCTAATAATTTCATTTAAGTGTTGGGGTCTTTTTGATTGTTTATTTGTTGTTTTTATCCTAATTTTCTGAAAGGATTTAGTAGCTATTCCATAACATTTATATTCTTCATCAGCACTATGCTAATGAAAGCAAAACTCAAACTCTGGTGCCAACTGTTTACACATAAAGTAGTCTTCTGCAAAACATCTCATGTACTATTAAAAAACTACAGTGTTGCAAAATAACCTTTAGTTAATTTAAGTTTATTCTTCCTTGTGAATTTTCATAGGCGGTGCTTTCTTCTGCTATGAGTATGAGCCTCTTGAATTCAAGGACATGACACTGGGTCAATGCCCTTGCTACATTTAAACAAGAAAGGACTATTGGCTTCAAATAGTTTCCATTGTAAACATATGGCATGCACTCTGAAGATAGGACCTCATTATACATAAAAGGTCTTCAGCAAATCACAGAGCAACCTCATGAACTCTGTTGCAGTTGTAGAAAGTATTTTTTGATCCAGCATTGGATCATAGTTGCTTAAAATATATACAAACAATGGTTTTAGTGACAAAAGATTAACTGAACTTAAAAAACAAATTCTAAAACAGTCCAACCACCTCTAGACTTGCAGAGAAAAATATCATAATCATATGCCTTCAAATGTACTGCTTATCATGTACAGCAAAAATAATTAAATTTTGTATTCTCATTACTTAAAAAAAGGAATATTGCTAGATTTTTCATGCATCAGTGAAAAAGACAAAGATGGTTATTTCCACCAAGGAATATTTTTATTGTGGGCCAGTATGCAAATTTGAAAGACCTTTTTGAAGCCCTGTTAGATACAATCTGACTCATATCAAGTACTTGACTTCCAAGTGGATATATAAGAAACTCAGGAAATAATTTAAATTTATTTCCACACAGAAGATGAGAGGTTGAAAATAACTTTGTCATCTACACTGCATCAGATTTCAGAAGACTAAGAAATGCAATCTGTTAGTTACACATCTTGCTCATATTGCAAAGACTTAAGACCTTAGGCTTGTGGTCTCAAATAAATCTGATGCCATTTCACCCTCCTATTTTGGCCTAATATTTTTCCTATCATAAAAAGATCTACTTGTATTTTAAAGAAGCTATCATACTTTGATATTGACAACCTAAATTTAACGTAGTCCATAGGTTGGTCTGTAGTTTATTTCAGTATTTGAACTTCTTTTTATGGAATAATATTTCTTGTCTTAAATACTCAAATCCAGCATAATTTTTTTAGCTGTAGCTCCTGTTCTTTGAAAAAATTTGAACTTTACAAAAAACTTATTTCTACTCCTTGATCAAGTTCTCCCATAGGGAAAATGTACTTTTGAAATTCAGGTTAGTTGTCTACATATAGTTCAGTATTTTAGATGATATTATGAGCATTTTCCTCTATTTACAGGACATATTAGTTGTACTAAGATATATTGTGGAATCATTGTGGGGAGAGGTGTTTGGTTCTAATGTTGTAAAGCATCATAAAAATTCTGACGCTATATATATGCATATAAATGCATTATTTTTTCCTTAATTTAGTAAATCACACTGACTTCGATACTTCTGGCAGACAATCCAGCGCCTGGCCCCTCTGGGCACAGCCAGCCTGTGCCTGCCATGGAGCTGCTGGTGGCACTGATCTTTGCTCTCTTTTGCCTGCACAAAGTGACTATGTACACACTGACCAGATAACTTTGCCCTGACCCTCCTTGGAACTAATTTAAGAATGTATCTCAAAGGCAGAATATGCAGAAGATTTTGCACGTGGGCAAAGCCCAGCATGTGATTGCATTCTTAACTGCCTCTGCTCCAGAGTGTCTTTGAAATGCAGGCAAGTTATGGGAATTAGAAATAGAGAGAAAATCACTTCATAAAGCTCACAACGCTGTGTAAGAATGTTATGATGTGATTGTTTTCCCAAAGTACAGAATCAAAGTAGGAATTATCTTTCATTTTACCCCTTTCTCCTGAGAACTTTCTAAAAGAGGACAAAATCTACATATTGTAGTAGGAGATTTTCAGAATAATTTTTAATCTCAAGGGTTGGATAAGTATCATGTAGCAGTACCTAAATAGTGGAGAAAACCTTTGTGCAGTGAATTTTCTATACAACATATGTAAATTGTTTGCAAATTGAACTTGGTACCTGGAGACTAAATAAATTTATATAATATGTACCCATTTTTCTCACATACACTTTTTGCAAGTATTGCTGAGTCTTTTTAAAGCATGAACTCATACTAAGTTTATAGCCAAATGTCTTCAACTTAATTTTTCAAATTGTATTTTTCTATGTAGATGAAAATTGTCAAATGCAGATAGCGACACTTGAATGACAATAAATCAGGAAACCTTTCAAAAATGGCTTTCCCTTGGTCCATTCCATCCCTTTCACATAGAGATTCTCTAGAATAGTTCAGATTTCTTGCTAAAGTACTGTTGTGACTATGTAGAGCATTTCACAGAAAAATAGAACCTACAAACACGGATTTGCCAGAGTAGTGATGGAGAGACAGACAGGGAACTAATGTGCCATCACTTCTGTGAGTATAATTTGTTTTTTTCCATGTTTTTCAAACTTGCTTCACCTGATGCATACTTGCATTTGCATTAATTAATTTTTGATTAACTGACATGCATCCAGACTTTGTGAAAAAATAGTAACCTTCATTAAAAACAAAATGAGAATGTTAAGAAATTTTATCACAGAGGGTAGCCACTTTTAAAACAGAATAAAAAGAAAGATAGGAATGAAAATATAGCAGAGGGTTCAAACTAATAAGCTGATTATCTTCTACGACCTTTATAGTTTCACTGGACACACAAAATTACTAAAAATCAATAATATTCCAAAAGAAACTAGGTGATAATTACACATTATATTAAATCCTTCTACTGAATCATACAAGTTTATTTCTGTGTATTACCTTGAAATTTTATGAAGGCTGAAAATTGCAGTGCTCGGGTATAAGGAAGTTAAACACAAAGGACCTCATAGGGAAAAAAATTATCATATAATTAATTACTATCATAATATTTAGCAGAAAGAGATCCCATAAAACTCTTTGATAAAAGTAACATTCAAGAAATATTCTTCATATACTTCTTCTCTCTGTAATCAACACCCTAAATCTCTTTATACGTACACAGCCCTACTGCTCGATGGCTGTTACAGAGCACCCCAAAACCCCCAGAACTTTACAGTTTAAATTTAAGAGGATTTTGTACCTTAAACAAAAATAAAAAAAGAGACAGCTGAAATATTTATGGTTAAGTTTGGTCCTTGGACATGAAAAAAACTGAGTATTTGGAATGGTTGGAACTGCGTCAATGAAAATAAAACCCAGAATTTACTGCTTGAAAGGTTTTACATCACATTACTTATGAAGTTTAAATTAAATCACACCATACTGAAATGATTTGTGGGACCTATTGAGGACCTACATAATTTTACAAAGTGTAAATGAATTAGATCCTGTACATTTGGCTTTCACAAGTAAGCTGATGAGAGCTTTCAATGCTATTCTAAAATTTTTCTGGAAGATCTGTCATTTGAAGTAAGTAATTAGGGCACTTAACAACTATGGATGAGACAATGCATTTTTTTCCTGCCAGTTATAAGTGAAACATTAAAATTTGATGCAATGGATAAAAATAAAAGTGCTTCAGCACTGCAGTCACAGAAATGGCTACAGTATACTATAGATACACTCCAACTTGCTCTGACGGGACCTATTTCAGGTGTTACAGCCAATCCCCAAGGCCAGGACTGCAGCTTGAGCTCTAAAACCCACAGGTAAATTTGCCCACCAACAGCTCAGTCAGTTCAGGACTTCCTTACCCCAATGCAGTGCAAAAGGAGAGGCTGATGCTGAATCTGCATTCTCTTGGGAGTCTCCCAGCCATCAATGTGCTGCTCTTGGTGTTCATTCTTCTCTTGGACCTCACATCCAGCCAGCGCTGTGTTACTGAGCTCAGTTCTTTAGGACATACACATACTTTCCCGAGAGCTGGAGCAGAGGAACTTTTAATGTTCTGTAATTGCTTCCATACAGGTGTTCCCAAATTATCAAGCAGGTATTTCTGTAGGCATTTGGTTTTCAAAATTTTAGCTAAATGCCTGGTTAAGAACCTTAATGTTTCCAGGTAACAAAGGAACTGATCAAGATCTCTAATTGTGTTATCATGTGTTAGAATGTGAATGTGATGTTCTATGATTTCTAAGTTTTCCATTAAACTTCATTTCCATAAAACCACAGTGGTGCTGGGTGGGGTTTTTATGTTACATGAGAAATAAAAAGATTTTTACCAATTCTCAGTAATTTTCTAGTTTGTCTAAGGGAAAATTCAAAGCTCCTCAAATGAAAAATGTATGTGGATGATCTAAAGAGAGTGAAAAAACACTCTTATTATCAAAATAATTCTCAAAAGTGTGTTGTAGCATAATGTCTATCTTCAGAGAAAATGGCCCAGGTGTAAGTAATTACTGCTTTTGCTATTTTTCTATGTGAGCTTGAATGGGGAAATATTCCAATACTTCCTTATCTTCTTGTTAATGCCTTTGTGATACACACCCTGTATCAGTATCTGAGCAGTTGATCTATTATATTTCCTACAAAAAAAAAAAAAAAGAAAAATTTTAAATATCTATGCTCAGTAAGCAAAAGCAAACAGGATAAGTTGACCAAAATATCTTTTAATTTTCTGGATAAAGAAATTCCCCACTGCAGCAGAATGCCTTGCAATCAAAATTTTCCAGGCTATCTGTATTTTGAAGCTACTCTATCAGAATATTCTACAGTTCATTTGTAATATCTCATATGTAATATCTCATGTACCCTGTGTAGTGTTGCCAACCTTTACAGCAGACTGTACATGTCTTTAAAACCTAATGTCAGGGGGTATGCTTTAGAATGTCTATCATCTCTTTTTTTTTGTCACTAAGTGCTTTTAATCTCAATGAAAACTATTTTTGGAAAATTAACAGGACCCCATTTTTCTCTCCATGATGCAGCTGCAATTATTGCCACAATTTTTCCTGATTTGCACAAATATTAACTTATGAAATAATTAAAAACCTGTAGTAAATTATCTCAGTTGGTCAGAGCATGGTGCCAGTAACACCAAGATTGTGGATTCAATACCTGTAGAGGCCATTTACTTAAGAGCTGGACTTGATGATACTTGTGGGTTCCTTCCAACTCAGAGTATTCTGTGACTCTGTGAAATAAAAGGAAGGTGAAGGACAGTTCTGCTCCCTGGAAGAGCACATTGAGGTTTAAAGTACAAAGGTGTAAAAAAACCACTGGAAGGACAGCAGCATTTTTTAATTCACAAATGAATGTATAATCTCCATTAAATATTAAGCTGAAACTAATTTGGATATGGCAGACCCTGAAAGCTGCAAACAAAATTTACTACATAGTACTAGTCATTGTAGAGGCTCTACTAAAACTTTATAACCTTCTTTTAAAGCTGAATAAAGACATTTTACATTCTGCTTATTTATTAGATATTTGCATCAGTACAAGGTGAATAGTTCAGTAGTTTGAAGAGGGTTATGTAGGTGATTCAATAATTCATGGCTCTGAATGATAGAACTAATATAGCAACCTTCTGAAATGTCAGTATGCAGTGTGAAGCCTATTAGTCAAAGGTCCTCTTTTTCACAGAGAGGTTAAATAATTATTACTCAGAACAAAGTACAAATCTAAACATTTAGGGATAGTCAAGAATTCTTGAAGATTTTTCTCTTGGAACATTTTAGATAAATTTATATTTGAAGTGTAGCAACTCTTTATCTTTACTCCAGACAGTGAGGAGGTGAAATGTCAATCACGATGTCTCTTGTTTGTGATGCCATATGGAAACCAGAGAGTTGCTGACCATGGATTCTCCATTTCTACTTGGATTATTAACTAGAATAGGACTTGGCAGACTTGGTTATGATCTCATACTTTCCACTTATCCATGGCCAGGCATGACAAAGCAAAGTCAATTCTAATGCCCATATGCTAGATACAGTTTTAAAGAACACATTTAGTTTTGAAAGGATCATAAACCAGAATATACACATATATAATGTATACATTTTTGTTACAGAGAGACAAGTTAAACATCATCATTTAATTTTTTTGCAGGTGAAAGATGAAAGTAAGCAAGTGGTTGATTATAACACCCTTTAGAAAGCAGTAATGGCCACATGTAGGGTAATTATAATAGTCTTGCAAAATGAACAAGAGCAATTGTGAAGGAGTGAAAGAAATGCCAGAAAGGCATCTAGTCCTAGTCTCTTGCTTCATAGTGTCTGTGGAGTGCTTTAGTTGTGAAATGGGGAAAAAATTCTTTATTGGAAAAAAAAAATCATCTACACCCAAAAAAAAAAATCCCAGTAAAGGTTTAAATATTTTTTTATAAATAAATCTAAATAGCAAGGAGACTGTAACTGGCAACAGCTTCTTACTCAAAAAGGTCAGATTCCCTAGAATGTTCAGGTTAAGGAATCCATACGTGAAGTTTATGGCTGCTTTGAGTCACCTAAATAGCACTTTAGCCGTAAAAACACCTCAGTACCCCTTCCTTGATGCATGGGAAGTTCTGCTTATTCCATTATTTTATTACTTGCATCTAATCAGAAGCATTTTTTCACACACAGCTCATGCACCCATTTGGATCACAGCTGCTTTTAGCATACAGAATACCTTCAGATACGCAATTATTTCAGTCTGTTTTACTGAATAATGTTATTCCTAAGCTTCCTGATCAAATTTAGTTTTGTTTCTTTTTTATCCTGATATTTATGCCTTTTTAATTTAAGATCTGTTCTCTTGGGTTTGATTTTTTCCCTAAATAAATGACACTACACTACCTTTATATAATGGCTTTTCCTCATATCTTAAATTCTATGGTAACCAATATAAAACATCTGGATTTCAAGCAACGGGGTGTAATTCTGCAGATACACAACATAAGACTGTGTCAGGAGCACTTCCTAATAGCTGCTTAAGTGGTAGGAATACAGAAATTATGTGGGCAGAATAAGATACTTGATACTTGAAGCACAGCAATAATTCCTTAAATTGCTATCCATTAACTCCCTGCAAAGTCTAAATCATAATTTAATTGATTTCTCATAAAGCGTTAAAAAAAATCACTGTATGAACAAAATGGCAACTTCTTGAGTAAGAAATTTGAAAGTAAATGAAAAATAAACAAGCATCAATTAAAAAAAGGTTACATAATTTCAAATGCAGGTGTTTTGTTAAATTTTAAGAATAATTTTATAATTTTATGTCCTTCTCATGTAGTTCTCTGCAAATCCTGGATATATTTGGAGAATATGGATAGCTGGATGTTCCTACTCAAAGACACTGTAGAATAATGTATAAATGTATAAAATACTAATGATGTATTTTCCATTGTTAATATTTTCTAAGTAATTGTCAATGCTACTGGAGTATTTTCCTACCTCAAATTGGTTATTTCAGCCTTATTTTGCAATTTCAGGTTTCACACCACTTAAAATTAACATTTTGATTCTGCTCTCAAAGAGCTCTGGGTTATTCCTAGCCTAATAAATCTAGTGCCCAAGACATATTGCCACTAATACATGTGATTTAAATCTCCATCCCCCAGCACAGGTTAGCCTATTGAGAATGGACCGTGGAACTGGGTTTTATGGCATAGAATACTAATTGTCACAGGCCAAAGTTGTCTCAGGAGGATGATCAGAAACAGTACCTGCAAGTGTGTAGCCCCAAACTTATGCTTCAGTAGTACACACATATATTCCATGTGGCTATAAATACAACCTGTGTCTAGAAAATTGATATATAAGTCAACTTCACCAGCCATAGGAGTGTGCTTGATACAGGTGAGAGTTATGACATGGGCATCCATCCCTTCTGGCTCACTCACGTTGATGCTGTGGGCTTGACTAAAGATCTCAAAAACTACTCATGAAAATTAAGTAGAGTAAGCAAGAAAAAATTCCACCGAATGTGTAAAATTAAATATTTTCCAGAATTTTTCCTGATCTCTGTCCTGAAGGTCAACAAAATTGTACTGGAAAGTAAATTCATCCTCTCAAAGGCTTCTTAAAGGTACATGGGCTTTCCGAACTGTCTGTGAAGGCTCAAACTCACATCCAGGAAGCCATGAAATGCAAATAAGTGAGTTTTCCAACCTGATTTTGAAAGTGATGATGCTGTCAGTACATTAACATTTTGAAGGCTTGAATGCATTTTTAAATAGGATTACATGACATATAATATTCTGTCATCTAGATATCTTTAAATTGGCACCATCTCCTCAAATACCTTTTTTTTTTTTGAGAATTTAGGAAAATGATTGAAAGTAGCACTTCCAGGAGGCAACTCACCTAGCTCATTTTAAACTTTGAAATAATGATTAAATGTATCACTAGAGGTATAAAACCAAAAGAAATATAAAACTCAGTAAAGATCTTAAGAACCTTAATTGTTCATTATACCTTGCCCATTCTGTGCTGATTATAAATACTCTTTCTCTGATAGAAAGGAAAAGGAGAGAGAGGGAAGGGAAGGGAAGGGAAGGGAAGGGAAGGGAAGGGAAGGGAAGGGAAGGGAAGGGAAGGGAAGGGAAGGGAAGGGAAGGGAAGGGAAGGGAAGGGAAGGGAAGGGAAGGGACAAACATGATTATGGAGGAAATTTTGAATTACTTTTTTTATTATTGACATACTTTTTTATTCAGTCAAGAAGTTTTGACTGACTTGACCCATAATAACTGTGAAATCAATTTTCACTGAAAATCTCCGTAAAGTAGAAAGTTCCATATTTTTCCAAATGTTCCTTTTATGTGCTTAGAATTTTGACACAATAAAAATTATTCTTGTTTCTATCAGAAAATTTCAATATTGCACTTGGGTTTCTTTAAAATAAGGCCAAGAGTATAGTTAAATCATGTAGTTAAACTCTGTGATATTATGGATTTGTAGTCTTGCTTTTGATCAAGCTTGATTAAATGGTTTGTATATGAAGAAGAATGAACCAAACTCCAATCTAGCACTATGTAGTAAAGCAGTGAAACAGTTGATAAGAGTTCCTTAATTGCAGTGAATTATGAATTCTTCTGATTTCTAAACAGAGTCTCTTCTAAATCACAAACAGAAACTATAATTAACATTAGTGTTGCCATGGGAAAAAAGCCCTCAACAATACACTAATGATCTTAACATTGGCCTAATACACATATGAATTTTGCTTTTCTGGACTTACAAAATGAAAATTTCTCTGCAAGACACCTAACATTTTCATTTATTCATTGCATTGGATTTCCCAAAAATTCTGTGATTCACAATATTTTTTGGCATACAGAATTTAAGAATGAATGGGTTTCAGCAAAGAAGTTCCTTAAACAAAGCTATTCTGTGACTCACAAATAGGTACATAAGGTTCTAATACTTTAGTCTATCTGGTATTATTCCGTCTACAGTGTGGGCCCAAAAAATACTTTGCTTACAATGCAAATTCAACAATTTTAAGTAAGAGAGAGCAATATCTATTATGTGTTATTAACCACCAGAGCCACAAATCATTATTAATGACATATTTCCAACAGGAAACCTGAGAAAATTTAAATAGTTGCAACTGCAAAGCTTCTGGGTTTCATGGTTAGCAGTTTTGTGGATTTTTTGTTTTTCTTCACTGCTATCTGTTTATTTAAAGCTTATATTACAGAAGAACAAATTTTGCTTATCAGTTTATCATGGAGTAAAACATTAAGGTAACAATTTCATAAACTAACAACAGGCAGTGTCCTGTGTAAGAGCAACCCATACTTCTGAAAAAACTAATCAAAACACAAGACAGGACTAATTTGGCAGTAATTTTTTAAGAACTTAGAAAGTTTTTGCCAACACAGGAGCATTAAAGCAACTGCATATATTTTTAAAGCAATTTTCATCTGCTTAGTAGCTACATAAAAGAAAATAGTGTCATGGCCCTACATTTTTTTTCACAAAAGTAAAAATGTATTACAGTATTAATAGTAAAAGTAAAAAAGTATTTTCACAGTATTACAGAAAAGATATGCTGCCACATGAAAAACACTTTCTTTTTGCCTTTTAGTCTGTTTTTTGCTATAAAGTCTTTACGAAAGCGAGCCTTTGAGTTTTAAACTTGACTCCATGAGGTAAGATACCTGAATTCATCTCAAAGGTTGACTTGATATGGTTTAACATCTTCTGCCCAAATTTTACTGGAAAAATGCCACCCCATGGCTTCCTGTAGAGAAATCTGCCAGCTTTAATGATCAAAGTTAAGTATAAAAGATATGTTGCAGTTGAGATAACAGGTATATACATAAACCTTACTTCAGAAAGTTAATCATTTGTGACAAAAAGGTGATAGGTAAATGCCTGTGATGCAGGATGGCTATTTGTTGTTTTAATCCACAACACTCAGGTCTGGGAATTGTTCCTGAGTGGAATCACACAGAACAGCTGTTGCTTTTGTTTTTATAATTATAGTTAGAGTATGAAGCCTGTTTTAACCAGAATGAAGTGACACTGATCTAAGCTAGTAGCAGTCTTTTGAAGTAATGAAATTCATTAAATTAATATAAAAAATCTCTGATTTCAAATCAGATCCTTGCTTGAATTTAATGACGTGGTTTTTTGTTTGTTTTTTTTTTTTTTTTTCCAGAGGTAGCATCAGTAATTTGATAGATGCAAACAAAAAAGAAATATACTTCAGTGTGTGAGTATGAGAAAGGAAGGGAATCTCCTGTGCTCAGGCATTGTTTACTTTCCACCCAGGTGTACACAGTGAAAAGCATTCAGTTTTGGCATTGTCAGGTTCAGCTGTTTCTGTCCAAATATTAGCAATGAAAGAACAAGAAACTTCTAAATAATAGAAAAGGTTAGATAATTGCTGACTTAGCTGATAAAACAATGAAGAATGATCTTGCCTATTCTCAAAAATGTAACATACATGTTTGTTATCTAGACAATAAATCTCATTTTAGTAACTATGGTTGTTGTAACATTATTACAATTTTTATTTTTATAAAATTATTATAAATTTTTAAGCCAGTGCCTTTTCCAGCGCTTATTTTAGACATTCCAAAAGTTGGATGGGAGGGCCGTGTAAATCCCAATTGTACAACTGCCAAATCTGGTGGTGAATAATACGTGTCAAAGCCTAGTTTGTGACTTTAATGCAGTGCTGAGTATTCCATGAGCAAAATTATCTTTGAACTCATCCCAAGACAGTCTTGTAGAATACTATATTCATATTTAGTATGAAAGCAAACAGAGACCTGTTCTAAACTCCATCCATCACTGGTGTCCCCAGGCTACTGCAAAGGCTGGCAAAGACTCAGGCTTTAGTAAGAAATTCTTGTGACATTATCCACCTAGTTTATTTCAGAAGTGCCACCACCATTAGCAGCAAGGAATGTGCACAGTGTCATGGAGCTTATGGCATGATCTATGACATCAGAGAGTGACACAGAAGTTATGTTGCTTGTATTTCATACAAGCACTATACAGTAGTCAGGTGTGGCAAAATAACTGGCTTGTGTAAAGCACTGAAGCATCTCTTTTGCAATTAATTGCATCAGAAGGTCACTTTCTCTTTCCTAAACTATGTATTTCAGTGCCATTGAGAAAATTTCAAGCAGAAATGCCAAGTAACTGTAAGGCTCTCTTTTCATTTAAAGATGTTGGCACTTTGTCTAAGAGACACAGTCAGACCTGTGGTTTTTCCTATCAGTCACGAAGTCATGCAAAAATGAAGAAATAAAGCCAGGACTTTCTTTTAAATTTTATTCTTGCCTCTTATAGGCAATAGATGTGAATTGATTTTTTTCTGGACTACTAGGAAAATTCACAGTCTATAATGATTAGAAAGCTATTGCAAACAACCCAGAAACATTTCTTGCAATTTTTTCCAAACTCAAAATTTTACTACACAACAAATATTAGTGTTGCAAAATTATTGAAATGAGGGGAATTTGTTAAAGATGCATTCAACAGAAATTCGTTCTGCAGAAAATTTAATTATCTTGTATCTTGGCTTTTCTGGACCTCAGAAGACATGAATGGAATTCTTTGTGGATAGAAAACTAAGAAATAAAAATACATTTTTTTTCAATAGTACAGCTTGTGTGGCTTTTTGCATTTTTATTTCCCAAATATATCTTACCCCATATATATATATATATATATATATGTGTGTGTGTGTGTGTGTGTGTGTGTGTGTGTGTGTGGCTTCATAATTGCCACTTATGACTGTACCTAGAATACTGTGACTTTTAAAGGAATATTTGATTTACATAATATCAAGGAAAAAATTGGCTTTTTCCAAAAATATAAGTGGCTGACAGACAATATTTACACAGGTTACACATGATGATCCTTCTTCAGATCACTATAACTGAGGAATAACTATCCCTGGAACTGACTGAGTTTCATAAAGTTAAGAATGTGAAGGAGACAGAGAGAAGCCAGTCATACTTAAGCAAAGATCTTTGTCGCATGTTGAATGAATAAATCTTTTAATATGCTTGTTTGGTGATCCACAGAAATAATTGTAGCTGATGTTTCCTTCTAGTGCTGCTAGAAACTGCCTCTTTCCTGTTTCCTAGAAGAACTGGAAGATATCTGTATGTGCCAAGTGAAAACTGAACATATTTAACACTAAGGAAAATCATGTTACTTGTTTGATTACTGATTTACTTTAGAATTTCAGAAAAGAAATTTCAAATAATGTCTGTGGTGAATAAAAATAACAAAGAATGCAATTTCAGAGAAAAAAATCTCTTTTAATTTAAATGAGAAAGCATATTGATTGAAGACTTTTGTACAAACTGGTATATTACTGGGACATTCAAAAGAAGATAGGTAGACCACTGTGCAGAATTTATTACATTAGGATTAAATATTGAATTGTTTGGCTAATAGAGCCAAAAATATTTTCCTTTATGTAAAAAATTATTGATACTGTAAAACTGGGAAAAGCAGTGTTAATTGGAAATATTGGCATATATACCTGCTGATAAATTAGCCAGCGGTCACTTTACCTAAGAGAGTTCTAATATAATGGTTGTTTCATCTTTAGATGATCAGAAGGGAAGTCGAAAGGCATACCAAACATGAACTTTTCCATTTTCATTATCTTCTTATTTTGTACATGTTGAAGCTGAAACAGCAGGGAAACCAAACTAAAACTGATCAGCACTTTGTGTTGGGTTGTCCCTGGTTGGATGCCAGGTGCCCCCCAAAGCTGCTCTATTCCTCACTCCTCAGCTTAGCAGAGACAATAAGTAGGGGAAAGCTCATGGGTTGAAAATAGGAGAGGGAGAGATCACTCACCAATTATCTTAATTGGTAAAACATACCCTCCTTGGGGAAATTAGTTTAATTTATTACCAATGAAATCAAAGGAGAGGAATGAGAAACAAAAACAAATCTTAAAAACACTTTTCCTCACCTCTTCCCTCTTCCCAGGCTCAACCACACTTCCAATTTCTCTGCATCCTCCCCCAGAGTGGCACATGGGGACAGGAAATGGAGGCTGCAGCCAGTTCATCACATGCTGTCCCTGCTGCTCCTTCCTCCTCACAGGCAGGACAGGACTCCTCATGTCCTTCCCCCGTTCTAGTGGGTCCCTCCCATGGGAGACAGGCCTCTGAACTTCTCCATCATGAGTCCTTTCCAGAGGCTGCAGTTCTTCACAAACTGCTCCAGTGTGGGTCCCTTCCATAGGGCACAGTCCTTCAGGAACAGGCTGCCCAGTGGGGTCCCTAGTGGTGTCCTACCAGCAAACCTTCTCCAGCATGGACTCCTCTCTCCAGGGGACCTTGAATCCTGTCAGGAGCCTGTTCTGGTGCAGATTTCCCATGGGATCACAGCCTCATTCATGAGCAACATTCATGAGCACCTGTTGTGGTGTGGGGGCTTCCACAGGCTGCAGGTGGATCTCTGCTCCACCATGGAGCTCCATGGGTTCCAGGGGCACAGCTGCGTCACCATGGTCTGCACCATGGGCTGCAGTGGCATCTCAGCTCTGGTGCCTGGAACACCTCCTCTCCCTTCTTCTTCACTAATATCATTGTCTTCAGAGTTGATCCTCTCAAATATTCCCACTTCTCTCTCTGGCAGCTTTTGTTCTGAAGAAGATTTTTCCCCTCTCCTTAAATCTTTTATCCCAGACATGCCAACACTGTCACTGATAGGTTTGGTCTTCTTGAGTAGTGGGTCTGTCTTGGAGCCAGCTGGCATTGGCTCTATTGGACATGGAGGAAGGTTCTCGCAGTTTCTCACAGAAGCCACCCTGGTAGCCTGCCACACCAAAATCCAGATATGCCAATCCAAAGCACACTTGAGTAATCCTTTGTTGTAACCATGCTGGTTTTAGCAGATTTTTAGATAAATATTTGTAGAATGAAGTAATAGTTTTGCTACATAGAATTATAGAACAGTAGAATGTTTTGATTTGGAAATGACCTAGACAATCATCTAGTTCTATCCCTCTGCCATGGGTTGGGATACCTTCCACTAGACAGCTGGCTCAAAGCATCACCCAACACGGCCTTAAAGACTTATCCCTAACCTTCCTTTTATCACTGACATACTTACAGAAGCTTTTCTTGTTGCCCTTGACATGTCTGGACAGATGTAATTCTATCAGGGCTTTAGCTTTCTTAAACTGATCCAAGAAAAGCATTTGGAGATGCACTTGAGACAGCTATCAAAATTTATTTATGAAATTAAGAGTGAAGGGCCATTATAGACTGAGGTTATAGCTTTGTAGGTTAAATAGCTCTATGAATGTTATGTAGGAGGTCATCTTGCCACAGATGGCAATTGGACTGTGAAACGATGGAACATTTAAAAAAAAAACATTGAAGTGTGCTGAGTGGTATTAATGGAAGTTTAACTACCCAAGCAAAGAGTAGAAAATAAAAATGAGAGGAAATAAGACTGAGGGTATGTTTGCGGATGTGGCACACAATTGATTTTTAACTGAATATGTGCATCGGCTTAAAGGGAAGGAAATAATAATGGCTCTGGCATTAAGTAATTCTGTCAAAGACATACAGTTAAATAAGCTTGCTCTGCAAATGAAAAAAGGCACAGAAACCCAAAGAGAATATTTATTCCTAAATTTTGTAACTTGAAGGCTAAAAAAATCACCACACTTTTATCAAAAACTGGCAAAAATTCATTATTTGTATGAATAAATATCAAGTGTTGGCAGAGAGACTCTAGAGGCAAAGGGCAGGGAGGAATCATAGTGATACTTATCCCAACATGCCTTTTTACAAGAATGTCTGCAGAGTAGAAAACTTTTTTAAAAGCCCACATCCTCCAGTCTGCTTGGGAATTATGGATTTTTGGGGACAAAGATCCCCTTTTTGAGATTAAAACCTCAGCCTTGGCAAGTCTCCAAGTTTGTCACTGTCTCCCTAAGGTAACAAAAAGGAGAGTTCCCTTACTGCCAGCAACTTATTTACCCTTTGTGTGGGGGAATTAACAATGACCAGGGAAGGCCATGCATTTAAGAAATTTATATTGAGTGATTTGTTTAATCACTGTCTTGCATGTGTTAGTGTGCTTTATTTTGTTCTATTAAGAAAGGGGTGTCTGTGGAGAGGAAGGCAGCCTGCTACCAGGATCAAATGAAACCCAACTCCTTCCTGAAAACATGTGGAAATTCATAAGTCGCTTGAGGGACTTCTCGAGTCCAAGGTGAGTTGTGCAGGAGGAAGAAAAGAGTACAGTGAAAATTCAGAGAGAGCAGAGGCATGGCCTGGGCAGGCACATGTAACCCTAGAGAGGACCAGAGGGCAGATGCATTCTAAGGTCTTAGTGAGGAAGAAATAAAAAAGATGGGGATATTTGTTTATCCCCTTTTTTTTTATTATTGTGTCACTCTGTTGATCTCATTTTTTCTCTTCAGGAACTTTGCACTCCAGTTGTGTCACCATTACTCAGTGGTAATATGCAGACAAACCTCACCTTTTTTTCAACTGAAATTCCTGTCGTAGAGCTCCTCGTGGCATTACAGAATGAGATTCTAAAGAGTATGGCATATGAACTGAGCTACTGATGTTGCATCAGAGGATTTTACTTTTGTCCATGCATTCAAAGGCTCCAAGATTTTATTTGTCTAAAATATATGAAACAAAAGTCTATGGAGAGAACCTGCCCTGAGTCAATCAGAAGATGAAAGTCCCTTCTTGGTCTGCTTCTTCTGTAATTTCTGATTCTATAAGGGCAGCATAAAATTTTTGCTTCTGTTCCAAAATTCTGCTCCAGCTGACCATGGCAGATTGTATTGTTATTGAAAATGAACTCCCAGATGCAACAGACTGCCCAAAAGTTGACCAATACTATTTTCTGACTTCTGACCTTAAACATAGGCTGGATTCATACCTTTACATTCATTATTAATGCCTCTGAGAAGAGTGCAGAACCATCTTGATAAAGGATCCAAATTTTTTTTCCTTTTTTTTTTTTGCTTCTACAGAGAGATTATATTCATTCTCTCTAATCCAGTTGGAAAAAATGCACCACAACTATTTTATCTATTAAGTCATCAATAATCAAATTAGGTGTACCTTAGTCCAAATTGATTCATAAACCTTGAGGACCAATGTGAGCTTAGATGGCCTGTGACATGTATGACACAGATGTACATTTCCTTTTGTTTTGCGGAGAAAAGAAGAAACCTCACAACTTCATAAAAGTTGTAAAGCCCGGTATGCTTTATTACGACGCGCGCCGGACGCAAGCCTCCCCAAAAGGCAAGCGTACCCCCGAAGACTTCAGATCTCCTTTTATTCCCCTTCCAAATGCATATGCATACAGTTTCACAATAGGTTCATACATATTCATTTCACGTGACATTTATCCCCCGTTCTTCTTTATCAAAGGAATTCCAAGGTTGGGGGCAAACCGACCTTGTGGTCATTTCTGTTTTTCTTTTTCTGTCGTCTTGCTGTCTGCAGCACTCGATTTTCCTTCAGCTTTGGTCTCACAGACTTTTCACCCCTCCTAGACACTTCACCTAATTCAAAATGAATCTTTACCCTGTCTCACCTTTAATGCTTGATAACCACAGTAGTGGTGAAAGTAGTCCAAACACGGTCATGTAGCTATAAATTTATTCCTGGAATATGCTTTCCTAACCAAAGCTAATCAGACTTCACAAGTATTAAGTTTTTCATAAAGACATATAGATTAAGGCTGAGACTTACAGGGAAAAAAAATGGAAGCAAAATGTGATATTTATTTATTTAAGATTTTTTTTTTCCAATGTAGACAAAGACATTAAATTCACAGAATGTTTGTATAAATATCTGAGATTCTATAGCTCACCTACTTCTGCTATAACATTCACTGCTCACTTAAAGTTCTGCTGCTGTTCTGCTGTTTGATAATTTTTAAATGCTTATTTTCTACTGGACTAATTAAGTTCACTGTCTGATACAGTATCACCATAATTTTTATTTTAAAGTACCAGAAAAGAAGGAGGCATGGACTGTTCACTTAAATTCCAAAGACAAAATCTTTAAACGACAAAGTAAGAGACTTGGGGCTTCAGGGTTGTTTTAGCTGAAAGGCTAAATAAAAAAAGAAAATAGTTTCTGGAAGTTTAGCACTCCTAGGATTAAGCATCTGCTTCATCTTTCCTTCAGTCTGAACCTCTGTATGAGAGGCAACAGAAGAGCCTGGAGGACAAAAGGAGGACAAACAGCTGGAAACTTGACTCGCTAGCTAAGTGGCTAACAGAGCCAGCTAGCAGACAGCCGACCAAAACATCGGTCAGAACATCAGCTTTTTTTTACCCAGCAATTTAATATAAAAAGAGTTCAGGGAAATGATGCCAGACCTCAGGTTGACGTCTTTCAGATGCAAACTCTATTTAATAGAGTCAGGAACTATAGGCAGACAGACAGCTCATATGGGTTTTGGTGTTTCATTTTCATGTGCTTCTTTGTCTGTTTAGAGAGACATACAAGCAATAGAGAAAACCAAAGTCAGAAGATAGCACTGACAAAAACTGCATACCAGCATGAGTTTCGGCAGTCTGCGGCAAAACAGCAAAACTGAACACTGAATTTTCCCCTTTCCAATCTTGTACAGTATTAGTCAAATCAGAAGCTTCTTGCATCAATAGAAGACTAAAAAAACATACAGAAGAGACAATTTTAAATTGAGAGTGTTCCATGAAGTTAACTGAATGCAAACTAGCATCACTATATGATACTTATCTGTTCCAGTTCTTACTATTCTTACCAAAGTTTCACAGAAAATGTCAAACTAATAATTTGCTTTGAACAATTACTAAGCTTAGGTTTTCTGCTTACTCATCCTTACTGCCTAGGTAGTCCTTAATATGCCCTGCTTAGAGATAAGACTCCTGTGACTGAAGCCTAAGGTCAGGGCTCAACCATATCAGTTTAAAAAGGATTAATGTCCAGAATAAGGCAAGAGAATTTTGGCCTTTGTATTGCAGCCATGTTAATTGTATGAAAGCAAGACAGGGAGATGTTTATTGGTGGTGTCTTGACAGGGGACCTGCATGAATTGACAAAATGTTTATTTTCAATACTCATTTCTTCCATTTGGAGGAGTCCTGTTTACAAGTCATGTAAGTTGTGGCATTTAAGATTTTAGAATTATTGATAGATGTTTTTTCTCCATGGTGGATACTTAGAAGTAAGAAAAATAGCCTGTGTTATAATAGGTATGTTCTGAGTTATACAGGCAAAGGAAGCCTGAGATAGTGTCACTGGCAAAATGGAAGCTTCAAACAAGGTTAATCAGGGAGATGCATCTATTGAGTCACAAAGTTCAGAGAGGACACCCTTGTTTTCTAATGTGCTTCTCAGAGAGGAGTCAGGAGCAGCTGCATTCAATCTAAGTACCAGGCTTGGTCAGCAGCTCATGTCTAGAGGATTACATAGGTGTAGATGAGCCACTATGTGACTTTGTCCTGCAAAATTAGGGAGAGGAATCCAAACGTACTCATATGAATCAAACACAGTATTTCGTTTATATTGATGATGCCAATGATAATAGACTAAAATATTTTAATTGGAATTACTTACTACACAGTAAAGGTAGTTCTAACTACTAGTACAATGTAATATTAAATAAATAATTTCAAAACTAGTTTAGTAACTATTAAGTAGAGATTGATGTTACTCACCTATAGCAACAACTGTGGGCAAGTCTCTTTCTCTAAGCCTTGAGGATTAACCTCAAATAATGTCTCCCACTCATGGGAGGATTCCCCCTAACACACTTCTGAAAGGATTGTGTTAAAAGTCCCCTGCATTAAAAAGTGGGACTTAGTTTTTATAGTACAAAGTGATTGAGTGCAATCTCTGTCAGCTCAGCAGCCCTTAGATCCTTTAGCAGTATTATTGCTTCAGAAATTTGGTGTGCTTTGTACTCCCCAGTGCCAGATTCTTTCAGGAAACATTGTTCTTCACGTCCTCAGAATGTTTAACTTCAGGCTTAATGAGTCAACCTGGTCTCAGCGTTCAACACCAAACGCAGCATGACCCATCTTCCCCAGCCATCAAACAGTGTCAAATTTGAGATGGTTTACCTCGAATTAGGCAGACTGTCTTGCTACAAATAGCTCTATAAATGGAAAAGAGTTTATTATGTTATTTAAGAATATATTCAATCGTGTGACCATATCAGTGTTATCAAGCATCAGCCAAACAAAAACCCAAACTGGATCCATGCAAACTCATGCTCTCTATATTAGATTGGCTTTGGAAATAGGCATGCCTGGTCTTCTGTCATCAGATATTATGAGGATCAAACCTTCAAAGGTTGACGCTGGCTGTCCTCTTCATCCTTGGCACAGCCAAACTGTAATGCAGTCAAAGTAATTTTGGACAACCTGGAGTCGAATGTTTTTAAGGGGACATTGAGGGATACAACTCCATTAAGTCATTCTTCCTATAACTCACATTCTAGTGTTCTTTATTCTTTCGTCTTCTCATTCTAGTGTTCACTACTTTTTCATCCTGCCCCTCCAGTTTTCATTTCTCATCCCCTATTTTCACATTACATTTCCTTCATTTCTTTATGTCCTTGCCTCTACATTCCAGAATCCACACTGCCACATGCCCTATGACACCATGTCCCCTCCTTTCTCTTGCTTTCTTTTTCTTCTTCCTTGGGAGCAATTTTAACAGCGTAGGAATTCTGACAGATCTCTTCTACTTCTAACCTGCAAGTTTTGCTGTTCTGCCTCAGGGACGTAGGTTAACTCATTCCCTGGGCAAGATCTAGGCTGCTGCTGGGCCAGATATACTCTGTAGTCATGTTGCATGAGTAGAGCTTGGCTGAATTAGCAGAACAAAATTATTAGGTTTGACACCCCAGGAATTGTAATTTCTACTTCTGCCTTTTACTGCAGCACTAAAGATTCAGCCTACCTTCTGTGATATTCAAGCTAACACGAATTGAAGCTATTATGGAATTCAAGCTAGCATTTTGGAGTGTGTTTAGGAGCCAAATTAAGGGCACTCTTGAGCAAAACTTTTAGTTGAAACTGCAGAAAAGAGAATTTGAAAAAGAACAAATAGATGGTAGAAAACAAAAGAAGTTACAAGTAAACAAAGAGGACTATTCACAGTTAACCACACATTATTTGTACAAAGATGCTGGGATATTTATTGGACTGTATATAATCTCTATGCCTTTAAAGGGAATTGTGTGTCATCATAAAATTAAATATTCCATTTCATAATTATATTTCAAATATATTTCTTAGCCAATATACCTTGGCTAAGACTTTTAAATCCAGTGTCCATAAGAGATATTGAAAAAAATGAAGACTATTTACAGAATTGAGATACTTATTCTTGTCCTTTATCCTATGGCACGTAGGAATGTTGAGAGCTAATTAAATAAGAACCAGAGCAGTGCCTGACAGTCTTAAACAGCGACTGAATTGTGTTCAAGGTCATTAGTTGTAATGAGATCATCAACCCACTGCCCTCTGCAGACCCCGTTTTCTGTTTAGCAATTGTGTTTTACATGCAGTCTGTGATGATCACCAGTGTACAAATAATAAGCAATTTATTTCTTTCATTAAATATGCTTTTCATGATGGCAATAATAGAGTCCAACAAGCCTATTGTCAAAGTGACATTTTTATCTCTAAGTCAGGTGGGTAAAATAGTTCTGCCATTCTCTTGATGTTTCTCACCACAATGCTCAGACACAAGGTTTTGTTTTTTCAAAATGTGCTGCTTAATATTTTGTTGTGCTGTTCTCAGGGCCAAGTGGTGGTGATGGAACTTGGAATTAGTAGGATTAGTATTATCGACTAAAGTTAATTCTGCTGAGAAAGTCTTTATTTTTCTCCTTCTGGGAGGTGTGTGGAGAGGAAACAATATGGGGGTAGTAGAGCAGAAGTAACAGATTATATAGATTGCACAGAAAGGATTCTCTTCCTCAGGAAACAGCTGTCTCAGGTTGTTTACAAAGTTCTTACTGCATTTGTATCTATTATTTTAATCCTACCCTGTGAAATAGTCCTCAACACTAAACTGCCTGATGAGACTATTTGTGGCTTTTTTCTGTCCTTGTTTGTTCCTACACAATGTAAAGCACATTCTCAAATCCCACTGAGGCATGGAGTATTGTACATATAATTGCTAAATATTGCAATTACCCTCTAGCCATTAGTAACTTATCTAAATATTCACTACTATTCAGTCAAATATATTCACCTCATAGACAGGCTTGTCTACGGGGAAAGAATTATAATCAAATGAAATTCAGAAGAGAATAGGTGAAATGTCTGTGTAAGCAGTAATGTACTGGCACAAAAAGTAATTATTCAGTCAAATCAAACAAACTTTAGTACTTTTAATTCACTAATTTTTATTTTCCCATGGACTGACTTACTGGAGTTTTTCTTCCAGCCAAAAGGCCATAGATTCAATTTTGGTTGATAATACTAAAAATTTTGCCTCATGTCAAAGAATGCGTTTACAGGACATTCACATCACAATTTGAAATGTAGGCAGAATAACTTTTCTCCTTGTGGCATATGATTAAGCCTGTATAATCGTATTCTACAATGCATTTCCAAGAGGCTTTATTGTAGAAATTCCTTTCTTAAAGGACCAGAGAGTTTAAAGAAAAACAAAAAACAAACAAAAACAAAACAACCCCAACAACCAAACAAAAAAACCACATCGAAACCCAACAAGAACAACAAAACCCAACAAACAAACAAAAACAAAAAAAAACCCAAAAACCAACCAACCAGACAAACAGGTCCTTCAGTAGATTTATTTTGGAGTATCCTATGTCTTGAGAGCTGACAGGTAAAAAATGAAACTTTCACTAGAAGTTGTACAGGCAAATTCTGGATGTGGAAATCTGTATGATTTATAAGCAAATGCCAAATAAATCCAGGAAATTATCTAATTATGAGCTCTGAACACACCACCCTAATTCACTGTTTTCTAACTGCGTTAACCCAATTTGAACTATCCCCCACAGCTTGGTTATAGCTTCAATTTAATTTTCATTTTAAAGACTATAGTGCAGTTTGAACCCTTTGGCCCCCGAAAGTCAAACCAACACCTGCAGCCCTGCAACTTAGCATAGAATCCTGACTGCAGATCTTGCAGATATCTCTATGAAAGATAATCAGTTGTTACTCAATTCAAAATGAAAAAAAAAAAAAAACATTTCATAAATATTTAAGCTGGCCTTTTTAAAGTTAGGGAACTAGCACTGAGTGTTAAGCATGTACATTTAAACCCATAAAGTTTTCCCATGGCTCAAAGCATCCATTACCACTAATGCAAATACCCAGAAATTGTGAATATAGGCTGTTCTCACTAAGACATTACACTTTGAACATTGATACTAGAAATGTTTCAGCCAGAAGTAAAATAAATAAATAAAATCAGAGCAGTTTGCTAAATCATAAGATGTTAACATAGTAACTTGCCCGGGGCATATAACGTAATCAACCGATTAAAAGCGCATCATCGTGCAAACTAGCAAGCTATCAAACTCAGTGCTAATGATGGGGAAAATCATATGTTCTATGTTATCTGAGAAAAAGGGGAGATTATGTGAAATTATTGCTTGAACACAGAGCAATGTGGTGAGCAGATTACACTGTAGCTGCTGTTGGGGAGAAAAAAATACATGGTTTGGTCTTTTTGTTGTTAGATTGTTGTTTTAATTTGAATATGCTATGCTTCAATGGTCTTTTCCTAACTGAAGATCTGTAGATAACCTTGCTAGCCCCAGCAATTATGCTCCACAAACTGGTTAATAAAGTCTGTATCTAGAGAAATGCAGTAACAGGTTCTTTTGTGGTATTAGTTAGGACAGAAAATTCTACTGCTTATCAGGAAACACTGAAAAATGCACCAAGTTTTTAGAAATAGAAAACTGAAAATCCCCAGGATCTTCAAAAAATAGCCTCAAAAATGGCATAAATGTCTCACTAGCTGAATTTCGTGTAACTCTTAAAACCTTTTTTTTCCCCATGTCTAAAAGACTCAATCCATCAACTGTGATGGAGCATCACTCTGTGATCTTACTTAACCTCTAATCTAAAGGTACTTCAGCTGATTCTATAGCCTCCCATCTCAGAAAGGGAACTGATGTTTTCTTCAACCTTATTAAACCTGCTAATTGTTCTAGAAGCTTTGTAGACATCTGTCAAAGTCATTCAATCGTGAATTGACTGACAATCGTGAATTGACTGACAATCGTGAATTGACAAAGTGATTGATAAACTGGGGAACAGAACTCAGAAGACACAAATGAGAGGTGACCCACTCTAGATACTGCCACCATCGAGTGACAATAGGCTTCTTTTAAATAAGGATGCTTCTTCACTTCTATATCTATACTTGAAAAGTGCCTGCATGTGGCAAGACTGTGCACCAGTCTCTAGGGGGTGTGTTGGAAAGAAACACACATACACAGAGAGTTTGTGCAAAGGCCTGATTGTCCTAAACTGTTTGACAAGTAATACAACCTTCACAGTTCCCTAGTTCTCTGTGTTCTCTCCTATGCAATCCTTGATAATTGTGATGTCATTCTTGCCCTGATAGCACCTCTATGGCTAGCTCTACCTGATATGTCTGACAATCTATTTAAATGTGAGTTATTGAAATGGAAGTGGCAGTCAAATAAAAGCCTGAAATCTTGAACCCCCAACAACTATAATAAACTATGACTGCTCTAGAATAAATGTAACATATTGCTAATTAAATGCAATGTCACAGAGCATCTATTAGTCAAGCAGGTCCTTTTCTTTGCGCTAGAACTCCTGTTAATAAGCAGATGAAAAAAGGAAAAAAACAAAACTGTTCTAACCTGTACTGGCTCTGACAGGGGCCCTTGCCCTTCAAAAATAGATGCAGCATGAGGATCGCACTTTGTTGCTTGCTTATTTCCTCCTTTTCAAAGGAAATGTCAGAGAGAAAAGCTACTCAGAACACCAGAACCCAGAACTGTCCATATAACTGTGTTGTATAACAGAGTGGCAGGGAAGAAACTGTTCTTCAACACATGAGCCTAAGGACCTGGAGCTGGATATTGAAAGTGCATTGCTGGGGAGTGAAGTAGAAAAGCACAAAGATTCTCTTACCAATTTTGTATAACAGGAAACCAAGGTTTCCTTTTTTAATGACTGACATCTTGATGACATCACTGAGGAAAAAGGAGAGTGTTTATACAACTGTTATGCAAAAATATAGGACTTCCAAAATATTTTTATTTTTCAACAAATTGCTATAGGAAGGAAGAAATTTTAAGATGTTTACGGAATTAAGAAATATTTAAGGAATGAAGAAATGTTGGAACGTGGGTTGTTAATAATGAGAAAATAGGTACATATATGAAATGCTTTTTTCTGAGGTAGCACTCAAATACAATTTTTATCTTTCAGCAAAATTATAAAAACCATATTTTGCAAGATGATCAAAGGAGTGAGAGTTTTAAATATAACTAAAAGAATGACTTGCTTGTTTAGTTTTTAATTTGTAAAGAGTTACCTATATGTTTAATACTATTTCCTTCAAAAAGAAAAGATAAGTCAAAAATGTGGAAAACAGCTTTTTCAGTAACTTTTAAATCCTTTGTTGACATTTAGTTGAAGCAGAGTTAGTTTTATGCAACATTTTAAGTTTAAATAATTCAGGATTTCAGTTAAAAGATATTCTCCTCTGTAGCATGATCTGTGTGATACCTGCTCTCCAAATCTCTTTTTAGCCCATTATGTAGAAAATAGTGTAGAACATGGAGGGACACAGAACACTGAGGGCTCTGCCGGCATGGACATTTTGATGTGTATGTGCACTCCTGGGAAAAGGAATAAGGTACTAAAAAGCAGTTCAGTTCTGCATAAATCCCAAAATGCCTTGTTTTCCCAAACAGCTCATGATCTATGTACAGCAACTTATTAATAATATCAGAAAATCTTTCAAAAGGTGCCATAGAAGCTGCTTCCTTGCTATCAGCACTAAAGGTGCTGTAGAAAGATAGAAGTGTCTCATCCTGGCTGTTATGCACTGCTTGGCAAAGCAACTGGCAAGTTATTAATTCAAAAGCAGGCATTCAGAGTTGGACCAGAATTTGACTAAATCTTTTTAGGGTATGGCAGGTGATTCTTGCTGAAAATATATAACAGATTAGTTTATATAATGACTTCTTCTGGGTCAAAACCCATGCTATGGCTAATATGATAAGTAACAAAGTATTTAACTCTCTGTAAGAAAGTCAATAGCTCAATAGGGCCTATGCAGGAGTTAATAATCATTTTTTGGATCACAGCCCCTTATAACACAATGTTTTAGCAGCAGTTTTAACTTGTCCACCAATTGGAAGAAGTAGGCAACATGAACTCTACTCTTACATCATATGCAGACAGCTGTAGAAAGACGAGAAGAGACTTATTATTTGCAAATTTCATTAAAACCTGTATCAAAAATTCTGATAAACAACATTTATTTTTCAGAGCCTTAGCAAAAATTCAGTGGCGTATGCAAATTTGAAACTGATTTTGACAGAGAATTTCATAAGTTTAACATTACCATACAGTACGAATACTGGATGCAGTCCCATAGTTGTTACATTGCTCTAACATTTTAAACAGAGCTGAGGTAAGCATGAAGCTTATTTTTTGCAGGTTTTGGGGATTTATTTAGTTATTTATCTATCCATACCATTTAAATTTTGCCTTTATATTGTTCCAGAAGTTTTTTATTGTTTTGAGAATAGAAGGATTATACCTTGTACATAAATACCACCATAATTTGAACAATTACCCACAGCTGTTGCAATCACTTAAAAATATTCAGTAAATGTCATTTCTCTCTTGGAAATTCCAATACTTCAGAATCTGTAGATGCTGTGTAGCAGAATAAAAAGCAAAAGCTTCAACTCCACTATGAAACAAACAAAAAATCATATTCATCAAATTTTCCATTCAGTTTGTATAATTTGCCTGTATTAAATACTTTCTTTTATCTAGTAAGATAATACAAAATGTTAAATGTAATAGACACATATATATGGTTGTTTTTATGCAAACTATAAGTTAACTATGAATTAATAATTTTGAAAACAAAGCTATTTATAAGCAGAAAACACTGTTTTGCTGGAAAACACTGTGCTAGTTAATGCTGAGGACTGTAATTGCCGTTACACTGTAAAGAATAAAGAAAAGTCTCCTGAAATCAAAAAGGATCCTTTTTTTGTGCTGATTTCTCTACCACATTAACAATAATCCACTAATCTTTGAAAACTATTCATCTAAAGAGAAAGCTTGCCATTGCAAGTTGGAGACACAAGTTGGAGACCCTCACTGACACAAGAACTTCTGTAGGTGAAACATATGTGGACTGAACCAATGAGCAATTAAAAACAATATTTAACCAGAGGAACCTTATGATCACTTATTATGCTATTTAGTTTGCATAAAAATGGCATATTTTAGAGCAAGGGTGCTGAAAATGATTTTTACTAAATCATTTCTTTTAGTAGCTGTTTTGCAGGGAGGTAGATAGATTTATCAATGTTTTAGCCACTAGCAACAAGATGATAATATTGGAAGTTAATTTGGGACTCTGGATCTATTATTTGCTACTCTAATTACTTGCTTTAGTGAGCAAAGCAGCCTGAGGAAAATAAGCTGGAATAGCATAACATCAGAGGACTGAAATGATAGAACCTCCAGGCTAAGTGATCTGAGGTGTTGCCACTTGCAGAAAGACTTTGTATTTTAGGTCTTTTGCTTAAAGTGCATTCACTCCTCTGAAGATTTTTTATACCAAAGCCTGTTTGATTTCATGACATCATTTCCAATAATTTCCTAGGAAGCAAGCTTTTTTCCATCTCTTTGGCCTCCCTTCTCACCCAGTGATTCAGATTTGAAGAGGTAATAGGAAAAAAGGAAAATTCCCTTTGAAAATATCATTTGAAATGCTTTAATAACTTCTTTGCCCCAGAGTGAATATTGAGTTGTGCTGCTGATAGGCAGGGGGAAGGGTTGCACCAATTAAATGGAGCCTGTTGTTATTCTGCAGTGTCTCATTTTTGTGTAGTGATCTTCTAAAGAAATAGGCAAAGAGAGACTGTTTAGTACTAATGATGTTTTCTGAGGAAATAGGAGGATGCCCTTGTACATACTTATATTCACAGTAATAAATAAAGGATCATGCACAGCATTCAGTTTTCTGCCAATTCAGAATAAAAGTATGTGCTGTAATAGATGAGGCCACTATCTGTGGCTTCATTTTGATATGTACCATGATATAAAGTGTTAATAAATCCAAAGTTTAATTTATGATTTGTTCCTAAAACCGTGCTTCCAATATACTCAGTAAATACAAAGCAGCCTTTGTGTTCTCCTTGTCTTCCAGTGTCTTGCTTAAACTATAGAATGGAATTTAATCAAAGCCCCTACTTACTTTAATAAGAGAAGCCTTGTCAGTTTAATAGATTTTTGGTCAAAGCAGTATTGATTGGATAAAAGCAAATCCATTTCTCTCCCAACAATTAAAACATTTAAATAGGCTCTGTCTCCCGTTTGATGAAAGGACATGAAACCACTGACATCTGTTCCTGTGGCTGATGTTGATCATTAGCAAATGAGTTAATGTACATTTCTATTACTACTCGTCTTGTTTTATTATACTATTCTACTGCATTAAAGTTTCTAATATCTATCTATTAAAACCTAGAGAGTCCTATAAAAAGTCCTTACTATATTCTGCTGTAAAAACTATTTCATAAATGTGGTTTTATTCCTGGATCTGAGTCTGTACTGAGTGCTTTTAGTTCTCATAGTGAATATGAAACTGTGAAGGATGTTTAGCACTGCAGAGTTACTGATTACTTAAATATTTTTTAAATTATCTAAACACCATCTTCCAGAAATCAAATCTAATTTACTTGCAGAGGAATATTTTAGCAGTTCTAAAGTCCAAAAATCTTCTCTTCAGACCTACCCCACAGTGTATCCCAATGAAACTTGAATGGAATTTCTACCTTTAACTTATCATTTCTGTTTGAAGCTTACTATGCCTTCCTAAAACTTCTGAAGACACTAAGACTTCTAAGATTTCTGAGATCTCACTTTCCTTAGCAGAACAAGATAAAAGTGAACACAGTTTTACACCTAAGGTCCATGTAGGTCTTTATTCTGTCTCCAGCACTAGCTAATGTTCAAAAGTGCAATGTAAGAAATAGCACTTGTAAAGTGATACTTCCCACTGTGATGTTTTCTCACTGTTCTCTGATATGGTCCTCCATGGGCTGTAGGGGCACAAACTGCCTCTCCTTGGTCCTCTCCACAGGCTGCAGGGGGATCTCTGCTCTGCTGCCTGGACCGCCTCCTTCCCACTCTTCCCCGCTGTCTGCTCTTATTTTCCCACCCATGTTTCACAGCTGCTGCACAGTATTTTTCACCCTTTCTTAAGTGAGTTGTCACAGAGGCAGCACCGGGGTCACTGGTGGAATTGGCTCTGACCAGGCATGAGTCCACTGGAACCTGCTGTGTCTGACAGGGGCAGCTCCTGGCGTCCTCTCATGGAGACCATCCCTGCAACTTCTCCACTACCAATACATTGCCATGTAAACATAAGCCAGAAAAATAAATAACACCTGTAGTTTTGTAAAATCCACACATATTTGCAAAAAACCTTTCAAGGTAATGGCACTGGAAGGGGGATGCACTTCTGAAAATGGGTTTGGTCCTTGGGCTTAATAATTCTGGACATGGAAAAAAAAAACCCATATAATGAAGAACGAATCTGGGAGAAAAAATATGAGAAGCTTTGTAAAGTTCGAGCCTTATTGTCAGCAGCTTCAGACCTGAGACTGGAAGCTCTGCCAGACTGGAGTCTTCTTTTTGCTATCAGCTATGTATCTTGCAATTTGCTTCTACATCTGTCTGTAATGAAGTCAGTTTTTAAAACCATTCCAGGCAGATAGTGCAGTAAGAAAATATTCTAATAAGATATAAAAAAGTATTTCAATAAGTTCTCTGTCATAGCTGAGAACTTGTGACATATTTGTTCCCTGCTGAAATGCACTGCAGTAAGTGTATTCTGGACTGCTGTAGCAAATGCACCTTTTTTAAGCACATTCTGTTACAGGAAAGAACCTCCAAACTGAACATCTGTTTTCATGGGATTGTTTGCTCTAATCTATGTTTATCCTCCTTCAGTCATGTGCAATCCCAAGAAAGTGACTGGTAATGGGCATAACTGTGTAGTTACATTTCTAGACGTGAGTATTACATTGGCAATACTGTAGAAACTAATTCTAACTTTTTGGTGCTGTTGTCTGCTTGTCATTTTGTTTTGTGGATTTTTTTTCCATTTAGTATTATCTTCGGATGCTAAAGTAGCTAGTCTTATTTCTGGTAATCTACCTCATTGTTATATAATATCATAGTCATAGTGTTTGTGCAAAATAATGCTACAAGCTACATGGGAAATCATGGGCTTATACTTTTAAATTTAATGTGTATAGTCTTGCTAAAATTGGCAGGGGTAGAAAATATGTATTATGCTTTGATAAATGCGATCAGACATTATTTTTAATGTTAACACTTCTATGTTAAATATCCAGGCTTTTAAAAATTGCAACCTTTTCAGCTAGTAAATTATTTGCTCTCTATGAGTAGCTGTCTCATCCTGTTTGCCTGATTGGTAGTATTGACCTTATAGCTCCATTTAGAATTCTAGAAAAGAAAAAGGCTTTTTTTTTTTTTCCTGTTTCTGATCTGTGCAGTACTCAAGATGATTATGGAAAGCGAAAATTAAATTTCTTAGCTCAAATTTTGTTTATGACATAAAAGTTCTTCCTTTTCATCTGTGTTGGTAAGAACTACACCTTTTCAAATATTCCACTGATCCTGACTGCAATCAGTCAGTTGGGATCTTTCTCAGCAAAAATGATGACATTTTCATAAGCTTGGATAAGATAGACTTTTGTTTTCTGTTGTGCTCCTGAGTTAGAACAGACAAGTCACAAGAAGGCAGATATGTAGAACTATGTTTCCTGGAATAATTCTATTAATCCCTCCTACACACCCTTAATTTTTCTATATTTTACCTAGCATTTGTATAAATGAACAAAAGTTAAACAGGCAAAAAAAATACTACATAGTAAGATTTCTTAAATACTCCAGAAGTCTCCTAATTAAATACTTGCTTTTTTTTTATTTCTCCTGGTGTTCTCAGCCTACAGCTGTTTTTATTTTAAATGCAGATATGTCCAGGTCCACTAGAGAGCTATAACAAGCCACTAGGCAAGAATTACACACTGGGCTAACAAGCATGGTGGGAGACAGCTTCATGACTTTTACCTACAAATATATCTGCTAACTCTTCCCCATGTGCCTTGCCGGCTCTCTGTTTCTTTTCCTTCCATATAGGAGTTGTCAGAGCAGTAGGCTGCAATACTGTACATAGTCTTATAATTGCCATTAAACTTTGAGTTTAATAAGGTTAGAATTTGTCTAACCTTATTAAATCTCTTTCATTGAGATTTCTGCCATCATTTTTTAAAGCACTCAGCAGGGGGGTAAAATGATCAAAAGCATTATCAGTTAGTTAGATATCTCCTTGCTACTTTGCCTGCAAGTCATGCTTGCCTTTAAACCCCATTCTACCCCATAAAATCATTCTCCAACCAAGGATTCTTTCTGAAATCAACAGAATGGAATAACCTCGAGAGAGCTCCTTCAAACATAACAAACCTTTTTATCCTTCCAGAACTTCTACTGCTGCTTTGTACCAAATGGCCTACAGAAACAATAATTTTGCCAATGAAAAGTAACTTTTCCTCCAGATGTTCTCTTCCCACCCCCAGCCCAACAGTGGTATCTCCACAGCAAGAAATATGCTTGTCTCTGTTGGCACCATAAAGACAAGACAATTTTTCTGTGGAGATACAGGCGAGACCAGGATGGCAATATTTTCACTGGAGCAGCAGAACTCTACCACTGACCTAAATAGAATCTTTTGGACACAATGAAATACCTGATCCAAATACCTGATCATTAACACTGATAGTACCAAAGGATATTTAAAGCCTGAGAGAGCAACATTATTTTCTTTCTATGTCACTGCTACCCTGAGAGTATATTTCTTATTTCCCATGCAGTGTGAGCGGACTGGTGTGTATGGCTGTCTCCTGGGAGCATCTGTGCACCCATCTAAAGGTGTTTGTGACTGAAACAGCTTTCTGGGAACTCCAGGCACGCAGCAGCCCATGCTGATGTGAGAGGAGGTGGCAGGCTGCATTTCCTCCGTTTTTTGTTAGTGTCAGATTAAAGACAAGGATAAAAGGTTACAGCCTGTTCTTTCTTTTCCTACCTTTTAAAACTGTATTAACCTTCTTATGGAGGAAATAAAAGCTGAGCTGTACCATTACAGTCTGACCTGCCCTTTTAAAATTAGACCTGCCGACACTTCCTGAAAAATATCTAGAAGTGCTCTATCTACTCAGTTTGCGCTGTATAGCATGTATTCGACTGCAGACACGTTCCTTAAAGGAAGTACTGTTTTGTGACGGTGTTCACGGGGGTCTTATGTTGAGGGAAGAGACGGAGATCTGACTCCATGTTTCAGAAGGTTTGATTTATTATTTTATGATATACATTACATTAAAACTATACTAAAAGAATAGAAGGAAAAGTTTCATCAGAAGGCCAGCTAAGCTAAGAATAGAAAGGAATGATAACAAAGGTTTGTGGCTCGGAGAGAGAGCCCGAGCCAGCTGACTGTGATTGGCCATTAATTACAAACAACTCTATGAGACCAATCACAGATCCACCTGTTGCATTCCACAGCAGCAGATAATCATTGGTTACATTTTGTTCCTGAGGCCTCTCAGCTTCTCAGGAGGAAAAATCCTAAGGAGAGGATTTTTCATGAAAAGATGTCTGCGACACTAGTTGAAGATTTAAGCTATCCCTCGTCTTTATTCCTTGTTTTCTCTTTCTGTTAGCATCAGTTGGACTTCAGCTTTACTTGACTTCCGATGTGACTAGAATCAAAATGGGGGTTTGGTCAATGATCAAGAAACCTAAACTGCTACCTTCAACTCTATTTCATGCTTGCCTTGTGTTACAAACCATGCAAATCTAGAGCATGACTGCCCACACAGATGTGTTTACTTTCATTTGACACACTCAGGCTGGATACTCCAGATAACCAGTGCAGACATCTGTGGGCTGTCAGATCTGATGTAGAAGTTGCACTCAAATGCCTGCTGGGAGAGGTGTCTGGAAGCCTGGTGAGATTCTCTGGAGAGTCTCAGATAAAACCAGATGCCTTAGGGTGAGCAGAAAAACATTCTCCAGGCAACAAATTCAGTGCTTATATGATACTCAGGCTCTTGGCTGGCAAGTGCAGGCACCTGTTTGCAGGGGAGCTAAACCACTTTCATTTTCATGCTGCCTGGTATTAGGGACACAGACATCTACTGAGCATGCAGATATCTATGTATAAACACCTAAACTAGACCTGAATTGAATTGCCAGAGATGTAGAAAGCAGCATGTGTCAGCGCAGTGGAGATGTTTTAGGCATGGTAGGAAATGCCAAATAGCTGTAGATACTTTTGAGTACTGAACTGATGCTGAAAATATATAAGGCAAGAACACTGCATGTGGGTGCTGTTTTATAGTGAGATTCACCAAGGTAGGAGAAGCACAGTGAAAAGGCTCCCCTCTCGCTCTGCAGACCCACAAATAAGTCCAACACTGCAACACAAATGAATGGAAAAAGTGTGTGTCTTCATGCAATAATGTAGCGGGAATCAGCTGAGGGAGATTTCTGATAGATGTGTGTGACAGAATATTAAAAGACTCTCGATCAGGCATGAGAGGTATGACACTGATAATGTGTATGATTACAATTAGATTTATTGCTAATACAGTATCAGAATATTACCAATGCATCACAGCTCCCCCATGCCTGGAATACTTTAATTACATGGGCATTCAGACATTCTTCCTGCAATATCCACCCGACATTCTTATCTTAGGACAAATTGCACAGCCTGTCAGAGGTGTGGAGGTGTGGGAGGATGACTGACTGGACCAGACTATCCTTGTCCTTATCTTAGGACAAATTGCACAGCCTATCAGAGGTATGGAGGTGTGGGGAGGTGACTGACTGGACCAGACTATCCTTGTTGAAGTCACAATGTGTCTTCACTGCCACAGATGCTCATGGTCCATAGAACAACCAAGGTTCAGTTTTGGTCTTCAGTTCCTCAGTACTGTGGTTTAACTCCAGCCAGCCCCACACAAATGCTTGCTCATCCCTGCAGTGGAAGTCCAAAATCCAAAAGATTGCCTTATACTAGATACTATGAAGAAATTATTAACTCTATCCCGGCCGAAACCACCACAATCGGCAAAATTCTGTGATGCCTACCTTGGTCTAAAATGAATGTTCAGTGTTTTACTCAGTGGTTTATGGGTGGCTGTTCATAACAGAGAAATCAAACAGGATTTTTGACCTTAAACTGAAGTGTAAATTCAAGTAGAAATAGTTGAACTGTCAAAACAAATTCACGTGTAAGTAGACTTGTCTTTATATTAGAGATAAGATCTCAGAAATGATGCAGTCATTGGTGGTGCATCCTGCTACAGACCTAATAATTTAGTGAAGGATAATTTTCTAAATTCTTCCATCACAGTGGTTCCAATAACCTGGACCTTTTTCAGATAGAGATATTTTTCAAAAATTCTCAGTGACTTTCAGTCTTTTTTTGCTGTTATAAATCTGACACTTTTTCCTGAATACCCTTTTCAATATAGCCTGATTACCCCTGTTTACATTTTCTCATGTTTCTGGCACCCTGTCTCACAATAATTAGGGTGGTTGCAGCTAGCAGTAGGCAATTCTCCCACGAGCATCCCTAATTCCTGCCATCACCTAACATCTGCTCACTGATATCCTGCTCTTCAGTGTCTTAATCTTGAGCTCCATTTATCCTAGGGGTAAACATCTTCAAGAAGGTTTTTTTGTCTGTTTTGTTCATATCAGAAAAGTAAATGCTCTTATTAACTATGATTTGATCTGACACATGCAACCAAATCCAACTGTTGTTCTGTGCAGCAGGCAGCACATTTCTTATTCAAGTGTGTTAATTCACTGTGGTGGTCTGTATTATTCTTTAGTGAAGACATTTTGGTAATGTCATTATAAATCGTGTGTGTCTAATGGGTTTCAAGGGAATAACTATATTTAAATAATACATTTTAAACTATAATACTTGCTTCCTATATGCAAATTTTAAAGGAAAAACAGAACAGTGATGCTACAGTTGAACTCTGCTGTGTTTTCTAATTCAGTGATTATCGCTGAGATTTTGCATCTGATATGAGATTACGCCAGTCCAGTGAAGCAACTAAAGTTACACTAATTCATTTTGAGCATACACCCCTGACTTTTAATTGAAGTGTGTCACTGGGCCTTGCAGTAAAATTTAAAAGAAATGCATTTTGCCATCAAAAACTAAGGAATAGAGTAGACAACAAAAGAGAAAACAAAAACCTCTAGTCGATTTGTGTTTCTTTGGCTTTCAGAAGACTGAATGAGAGTTGTCACTGAAATTTGTTAGTGTAAGGAATGCAGTTTGTTAAAACAAAACCCCAGTAACTTCATATCTATACCCTAATGATAATGATTGAAATGGCTGAAAGCACTTTTGGCTTTGGGAACCCAGGCCAGATGATTACAGTTTGAAAACTTAAACAGACTGAAATAAAAAACTGATGTGTAAAAAAAATTTCAAAGTCCCAAACGAAGAAAATTTGAAAAACAGCTTTTGTAACCTAAACCAAATCCTTAGAGAAACCATTAAGACCAATCCAAGCCTGAATCCTACAACTGAAAAAATGAAAATTGTAGGGAAAAAAATTGACCTATGCATCTGGAATAGAATCCTTCAAAAGGGCAATTTATTTTATTCTCACATATGTTTTAATTAATAACAACAATCTTCTTGAAATTGTGCAAAAGCATTCTCTTGTGAAATTTCGATATGAAGGACTGGGAATACAAGCTTGAGAAGCTTCAATATTAAAAATTAAAATTATATACATATACATACACAGTTTATAATTGCTTTTTTTTTACTCAAAACCTGACACCTACATAAATTTGAATGATGATTTTTTCGTTCCAAGGTCCAGTTCAGCTGTGAAAATTAGTTTGGTCTAAGAAAGGTATGAGACAGTCACATGGTCATTGGTGTCCTTGCTTGCCATGAAAAATTTATTCACTTTCCTTCAAAAAATTAGCAGCTCCAAAACAGCATCTATTTGGGCAGCCAAATAACTTTCTTAGCAAGTGCCTCCACACAGATACAGGCCAAATGATGTATGCTGATCCTTTTAGCGCTAATGGATTTGCAAGAGCAGCATAACATCAGGACTATGGAGTGATTGAGATGTAGCAGAAGTGATAGTCTGCTTTTACAAATCAATATTATCAGTGAGGCACAGACTGAAACCATATATTTCTTCTCATAACCTCTCTCTGAAATGTGCTTCACTGCCAAACTGTGTATCTTAGAGATATAATCCAAAAGTATTTTATTCTTGTGGGGTCTGAGATTTTTTCTTTTTTCTCCCTCATTTTTCTGGTGGGTTATACTGTAGACAGCTGACTTTGGCAAGCTGCCAGACCCCCACCCAGCCACTCCAACTTCTCCTCCTTAATGGGGTTGGAGGAAGAAAATAAGACAAAAAAACTTGTAAAGTGAGGCAAAGACAGGGAAATCCCTTATCAAATAGTATCAGGGGGAAAACAGTCTAGACTTAGAGAAAATTTATTTTACTGTTTGCTAAAATAGATTTGGATTGTGAGAATCAAAGACAAATTAATATAACACTGTCTTCCTTTCCTTTCCCAGAGTTGAACTTACTCCTGCATCTCAGACTCTATCTCCCCGCTCTGTGCAATGCAGGCTGGTGGTGGAATACAGTCAGTCCAGAATATTTCCTTCTCCTCACGCTATTCCCCTGCTCCTCCATGGGCTACAGTTCATTCAGTGACTATGTCCTTGCTCTGGTGTGGAGTTCTCCACAGGCTGCAGTGAGGGTATCTGCTCCAAAAGTGAATCTCTGTTCTGGTGCTTAGAGCACCTCCTCTTCCTCTCTTCCTTCCCTCACCCTGAACTCTGCAGAAGTTTCTGATACTTCTTTTCTCATTTTCTCCTCATACTGATCTGTGGTGGTTTTGCCCTTTCTTAATCTAATTTTCCCAGAAGAACTGCCAGCTTGACTAAGGGGCTCAGCTTTCTCCTCAATGATGGGTTCATTGGAACCAGCACCTCACAGAGAAGGTCATTCCATTAGAACCTCTCCTTAAAGAGGCTGCCCTTGCATTCTCCCCAACACCAGCACCTTGGCAGGGGCATGCTTAAATCCAATGGAAAAAGATAAAATTCAGATTACTCTAGAAAGGAGAAAGACTGAAGCGAGGAGGAATAGGAGCTTTCAAATACAGGTCAGACAAACATTTCTCTGTGAAGGTTCACATCGGATAATTTTGGCCCCAGGTGGAAGAGTTATGAGTGCAGCACCGTGTTGACTTTGAACCATAGACATCATGGACACGCTGAAATTCACTTATGAAAGCATGATGTGTGTTAATGTAATTTCTATGAAGATTTGTGATTTTTGTGGCTTTTAGGTGAGTCATGAAATATATATTTGATATTGAGAAGTATACACCTCAAGTCTGTTACAGGGCTTGCAAGGGTTTCCAGGGTGAAGAGAGAGATGAGAATGTTGACCTCATGTTCAGAAGGCTTGATTTATTATTTTATGCTATATATTACATTATTACTGTGCTAATAGGAATAGAGAGAAAAAGTCTCAGAAGCTTGCTAAGGTAAGAATAGAAAAGGAAGCCATAACAATGTTTTGTGTCCAGGCAGAAAGCAAGAACAGCTCTGCCGTGAGTGGTCACTAAATCCAAACATTCACAGAAGACCAATCACGGATGCACCTGCTGCATTCCACAGCAGCAGATAACCATTGTTTACAGTTGTTGCTGAGGCCACAGCTTCTCAGAAAAGGGGAAAAATCCTAAAGAAAGGATTTTTCACAAAATATGTCTGTGACACAAGTCAGAACAGATCTGTTTTTGTAACTTATGATTTTTTATATATGTATTATAGCTATGATTATGTGAAGTCGGTGAGGCATGGGAACAGATTGCCCAAAGAGGTTGTGGATTCCCCATCCCTGGAGGTGTTCTAAACCACGGGGCTCTGGGTAAGCTGGTCTAATGGAAACATGCTCCTCCTGGCAGTGGGGATGGAACTCGATGATCCAATTTTTTTCCAGAGCAAAATCTCAGAGAACAAACAGACTTCATGTTGTTTATTCAGGAGTCTTACTTTGACAGGATTTGCTGTCAAAATACTGTCTCATGAGGCTTGTTGTAGAACTGAATGACATTATATCCTCCCTTTTCTGTCTCTATCATTTATCCTTTTCCAAGAACGCTGCCAGCTTCAGTAGGAAACAGTTCATACACCATTTGATATAGAAAATTAAGACTATATCAATTTAAAACAGTTATGGAAAATACTGTTCAGTTATAATGTAAAAGCCACCTTTTCCTTATCATTCAAAATATGATCAACCCTGTCTAGAATCTGAAAGGATTTTCATCTGCCTTACTTTCTACCTATCTTTCCATCACTATCTGTTTATTTTATCTGCTTATTTATGAGATGTCATTGAATTTTCAATTTTGCTTTTCCCTACTGTAGCAAATCATATGGCAAACTCTACCCAAAGTCAGCATCCTATTAGTTATACTATCATGTGCATCCATAGCAATAGTGATGACTTGTTCGAATACTGGCTAAGGAGGCCAAACAAAAAAAGAGAAAAAAAGCACTTTTTTTTTCTTTTAACTTTCATCTTTGTAATAAACAGTACTACTTAAAAATGGAGATGTTTATCCAAGCTGCCACTCTGCTCTAAAACAAAGCCATAAACTGTAAATTATAAAACACTATTCTAAGTCATGAACATTCAGTAGCTGGCTCATCAACAATCTAAATTTCTCTTTATTTGCATCTCTTCACTAGATACCTGGTCAGGTTTAAAAAGACACAAGCAACCTTAAAATTCAGTACTAATCTAAATTTGCTGTAGTCTTCTGGGGTATTTCCTGTAAGTAATCTAAGACCTATTTACTTTAGTTTGCTGGGTAAGTTATTTTAATTTTTAATTTCTCAACAGATTTTGACCAATGAGAAAGACATTAGGTCTGCATATGATACTTAAATTCTACATTTAAAAAGTTGAAATGAATTAAACTAATTGTAAATACACCCAAAACCTGGAGAGATGTGTCAGAGATGTTCTTCTCATGGTATTAGAAGTTTTATTTCTTGAGTGAGACTATTTTTCATGGATATTAAAATTAGAGATTCATATTTTTTATTATTTTGCTCCTGTCCTTGTGGCTGTCACTTGTAAAAGTGGAAAAAGAATACAATAATAAAATCAAACCTTTCAGTGGGCATGGTTCAGGAATGGTGATTTAGTCTCACTACTGAGACTCTCCAAACCACAAGCTGCTCCCTTGATCCCCTGCTTTTCCCCTCCCTTTTTCCCATGTGGGGGGATGGAGAGAAGAACTGGAGGCACAAAAGGAAAAGATCACAGGTTGAGATAAAAAGAATTTACTGGAGACAGCAAAGACATACCAAAACAAACAGTAACAGCAACAATGTGAATGACAGAAGCTACAAGGAAAGGGAGCAATTCACGTGGAAAATCCCCAACAATAGACAATGTCCCTTGCCAGATTTGCTGGATTAGAAGGAACCCCTTCTCCCTCGGAATCTCTTAACCCTACCTCCAGCAATAATGTAGGGTGATACTATTTAACCTCTGCCTCCTGGCCATGCCCTCTCCGGGCTACTGCAAAGATTAACCCCATCCTGGCTGGAACCAGGGCACACTGTAGTATGCCTGTACACTAAAAGGTTTGAAACCCCACACATCTGCATTCTGGTCTCCACTTAATGTACCACTTGATTTTTCTGCTTTTTCTCCCCTCGCCGTGTGAGGGGAAGGGAAGGTGCATTTTCTTGTAGTTATTTCCATAAATATCATGCAGTTGCTGGTGTCACAGCAAAGCAGCTATTCTAAACCAGAAATGAGTACTTACACAGCATAATTCCCAGAGTTATAAGGAAACCTTCATGTGTGCAACAGAGATAATAGTCACCTATTGTGATTTATTTTTTCTTTGACTTTTCTTAGGCTCCTCAGTAAAAAGTAATAACAGTGAGACACACATGGACTTTCAATCCTTACTTTCACATAGAAATATTTTTGGTACATTTTTTCCCCCTTTTGATTGCAGTTACAGCCACCAGATCTGTCTTGCCCTAAACGCCTTCCCTCTTCTCCTTCCTCAAAGTCCCAGAGACACAAAGTATTTTGAGTCACTGTGTTAATCACATATAAATGATTAATTCTTGAATAGTCAATACTTTGCACAATGTCTACTTCAAATCCTACTCTAATAGCCTCAGAATTTTGTGCGGGATTTTTTTTTTTTTGTACAAACTGTATAGTAATTCAGTAATTCAGTGATTCAGTATATCAGTCACCTCACTAATCCTCTCTCCCTTCTAATGAGATATCTAAACTCCGTTTACCATCTACATTTCAATTGCCTGAAAATGTTACATTTTTTAATAAATCTTCAGAAATCTGATGTTCTCCAGCTTGACACAGGAGCTGCTTCTTTGACTGCTTCCCTTTTGAGGAATTGAAATCACAGAGTCCATTACTGTTTTGTTTCTATAATTTCCACATGTTGTCTCCTTTAGATCTCTACCTAGTATCTCAGCAGTTCTGCCAGAGATTTGGCTAACTCTCCTCTTAACTGTCTCTGTAGCCTGTCTTCTTTCTCTAATGTGTCTATTGGTCTTGAAAAAATAAATAATCCGAATTCAAAACGGCAAAAAATACCAACTAACATATTTAAAGCCAATAAATTTCTGTTGACAATCCAAAGAGCTGTATCTTGCATACTCTTTGATTCTTTGGCACTAATAAGTCCAGTGCTCACAGCATGGCCTGTCTGGAGACCAAGCTCTGTCAGTTTCAACATTTGAATTTGTAGTTAGGAGCCTTGGTTTTTTTCTCCTTTTTTCCCCTGCCCTTCCCAAGTTGACAAATTCTTTAGATATGCTGTGGGTAAATAACATAAACTTATAATGTTCTGTGTTTAAAAAGGAAAGTTATAAAAAGAGAATTCTTTGCCTGTGAAGGTCAACTTTACAGTGTTCACTAATTTGTTAATTAAGTAATAGTCTTCATGCTTAGAATAGATGATCTCTAAAACAGAATAACTGAATACACATAAGCTGTACAGGTAGATAGCTAGATAGAGATCAGTATAGCTCAGACTAGACAAGAAAATGTTTTTTTGCCTAAAAATAATGAAAATTTCTCTCTGCCTGTGATTCTTTCAGGATGAGGTTAGCAAGATATCGGCAATCCTTATTGACTAGATTCAACAGTCTAAAACGACATACTTTTGGTTTACATCTTGTTCCATGGACCAGCTAGAAAACCTTTTAAATCATGCATAGGCTTTTGAATTAGTGGGGAGTGAGGGGGGAAAAAATGCAATGCCCAAAATAATTTTGGAGATGCTCAGGTTAGCATTTTATTTGATTCTCATCTGAGGTTTAGGAAGTTCAGTTGCTATTTACAGATGGGGCTGATTGAAAATCTGCAAAAAAAAAAAAATAAAATAAAGGTGAAGAGATTTATGTATTATTCTTCCATATGTCTATGTTGCAGGATCTTAATATATTAATATCTTCCTTCACAGAAAGAAAAGAGAGGCATAGCCATACCCATAACTACCAACATTCACTTGAAGTCTGCAGTACATAAGCCATAGAAAAAAGACACTGTAAAGGCTGGGGATATTTTCTCCTACTTCTAAAAAACTGATTAAAATAATATAAATACATATATTGGCTCCACAGAACTATTTTATCCCATCCTCATTCTTTCCTCTGCATTCTTTATTCCCTGTACTCTAAAGGAAAAAAAATGTTCTGGAAAGCTTCTATAGGCATAAACAATTCTTGATAGTTCAGTTTTAATGATATTTTCCGACAGCAAGGAGTCAAACTAAGTATGTGGCACAGGCTAGTGCAAGCTGTAGGGTATATAGCTCTGGTAGCTACCTCATTGAGGAAGAGTTTCTGGTGGTTAAAATTATTTAAATATTTTCCTTGGCAAGAAATCAATAAGCAGAATCTTTCAGCTTGAGGAGTTCAAGGGGATTTTATACTGAACCCTAAATAACATGCTCAACAAGCTCTCTTTATGAGCAGGATCTAAGTGCAGGTCAGGAAGGAAGAAGTTGATCACTGTTTGAGAAGAGCATTCATTACCATACTTAAGGGGTCTAATAACAGACAGTGTGCCTGAATTACTATCTGCTATAATATTCCAAATTCTTTTTATTGAAATAGGTGCTTAGAAGCAGTGAGTCATAGTCTGTAGCATCTCTTGCGCAGAGAGGTTTTCCTTCGCTCAAAGAATCTGTTTATTCACTCTTCCTTTGGTCTTGTCCTCAGAAGTAAGAGACTGCAGAGATAGGCCTTGAACCCCTACAAGAATTGCTCTTTCAAAATTACATTTATGTCCTTTTCTTCTTTTTCATATTTGTATTATTCACTATTCCTAATGTTTCCTTTTCAGTTTAACAAGAGTACATTTCTTTTTCTTGGTAAAAGAAAATGAATGTTCAGTGAATGCAAAAGAGTTGTTAAAGGAAAAAAAAAGTGGATTAAAAAACTCCATCAACACCCTTTTACTTGATTTTAGAGATGCTTAAAGTAACAGTATAAACTCTGCAGTCATTTTCCTGGCATTCTGCCTTGGGTTCTAATTTTCTTAAAATACTGATATCACATCCTGATATCTTTGTTACATTTGTTGCTTTTTTGTCTTTTTTTTATTTACCATAGGAATATTTCAAATATAGTATACATTATCATTAACTTTTTTTTGAAGGAATATATTTGGCATGCTACACAATAGAACACAGGGGTTTTTTTTCTTTCATTAAAAACAATATTTTTGTTGCTTCTTTAGTCATTTACTTGTTAACATTTGACATCAACTTCTGTTCGAGAAACATAAATTATTCAGGTTTCTTCTAAAGTCAGAAGACCAACAAATTTCTGTGGGGTTTTTCAGAGATGATTCAAAGAGGGTACACTTTTTGAAGATGCCTAACGTGTTGATCACGGTATGGGTAACTTTCTAAATTGCATAACATATATAACATTCTTTCATAAATATTCCATTAAGATATAAAAAAGAAAAACAGATGTAATTTAAAATTCCTTAATAAAAGCATGATTAGTGGAAATTTTACCTTTATATTTGAAATCCCACACTAGACATGACTTTTTTATTTAAAAAATTAATGCAAAGTTATGCAGATATTTGAACAGTGCTTTGCTGACAAGCTGAATTGTATTTTTGAGGACACAGTGTGAAAGCATGGCATAGAATCCAGTAAATTTTTGCTTTCCTGCCCTAATTTCAACATTTCAAAACCTGGGAAATAAAACAGAACAGAAGCTATAACAAATAATGGACTGTAGTGAACAAATTCAGTGTTCAGTCTTATGTCTCTGAATCCTTCACAAATATTTGTATTTGAAAACAAATACTGCCGTGATACAGCTCATTTTAGACAAAGAGTCTTTTAAAGGCTTTTAAAAGTCTGCAGCAGATTAGGCTCCATATCTATTCTTCAAGTCATGGTAACTATCAGTTTTCCACCACAAGAAATTAAAGAAGGTATAAAGGAAGACTACAATATTGTCGGAACAATTCAAAGGAAATGTTCAGTGTAGCATTATCAACATGGAAACATTTGAAATACAAGTTGTCAAAGTGTTCCTCAAAATTATACTCAGTGATAAAGTAGAATTAGAAAAATCTGTTTTACTCTTCCACCTTCTTATGCTTCAGTTTTTCCAGTGAAGTGAAAATCCATATGACTGATTGCTCTTATCTCCACTTTAGTTCTCATTTTCCTTTCTAGGTGATATTATACCCTTCTTGCATGTGTTTTGAATGTATTAATGTCTGTGCTGTCGTTGTCTTTTCTTAGTGTGTACTAACATAAGAGAAAGTAATGTTGATTCTATTATTAAGTGCTAATAAGTTAAAAAAGCAAATTTGAAAAATTATACCTCTTTTGTAAAAGACATGTTGAATTAAGTAGGGACTCAGAAAAAGACATGTTGAATTAAATAGGGACTCGGAACAATAAGGAAATGCAATATTTTTTTTGTGGACAAAACACTAAAGAGCATATATAGAACAGTGTGTTTTAACAACTATGTTTAGCTGAACTGACCTGGGACGTGCTGAGATGGGGTACTCTCCTTCCCAAAATCTGTCCTGATTAATGTCTATGTACCTTCCCTAAACACATAACAAGCTTATTTAAAAACAAAATCCCGCTACTTTCCATTAAGTAACTGAAACACTTGCTCTTCCTAATATCTCCTCCCCATCTAGCAGATAAAAATTTCACCTCAAATTAATAAAGTAACTCTGCACATAGAGTTCAGTAATGTGCAAGGGCTACGGGATGTAATAATTGTAAAATATCTATGTTTGAATACCTACTTTTCAATTCACTAATAGAGCGAATTTCTGAACCTTTAATTCTGGATATATGAAAGTATGTGTTCATGCTTGAAAGTCCTGTGGTCATACTTGTGATAACAGAATCGAGCATTTCTTTTATTTTTACATTTTCATGCTAAGATTAAAGCTTTGAAGATATGATTTTGTGAATGTAAGTGTTCCTCCTAACTGAAATTCCAGATAAAATTTAATAAATTCCCAGTTGTTTGTGATAACTGAAATCTTAAGGAACTGTGCTAAAACAAAGACATTGAAGGAAGAATTTCAAGTACATATGACATGTCCAAACCCCTTGGCAGGACTTCATATGGGTTAGTCAGGAAAAAATAAAATTCTTAAACTCATTGGTGCTCTGCTAAATAATGACCCTTTACTACAAAACCTTTTATGTTTATTCATTCACTTGAACATGCCAAAAATGTGTAAAAGCAATAGTCATATAGATTGCCTCTGGTCTATTTTGAAGCAGGTCTGACTTATCAGTTATTATCAATCACAATATGTCATTCTATTCCTGATTAGCAGTCAGATGTTCAGTTTCATGAAAAATTATGAGCTTTCCTCTTTTTTTTTTTTTTCCTGCATGGAACAAACCTTGTTGTTTTGTTGATGTTTTGGTATGTTTTCCTCCAAACTGAATTTAAGAACACTTGCTTATTGCTGCCTGGACTTTCAGCCAATGCCATAAATGATGGCAGTTGACATTCACCATATTAGGCTCAGTATCTTAATCTCACATCTATTGACTCTTCTGAAGGACTAATCTTTATCTTTCATGAAAATACAATGACATGACACTGTAAAGCACACACACACACACACACACACACACACACACGGCTAGTTAAACTCTCAGTTAATATCAAAACTAACCCTTTAATGAAGCAATTTACTAGATACAGCTTGCTTTTATCAGGAATCCTTATTTTAAAGAAATCATGTCAGGACATCTGTTTTATTATTTCTTGTTACCTAGGATGGGCTTTTTGTCTGTGGCTTTTTAAGAGTTTTAAACACTTATCTAGTGAACAAACAATGTAAAATAGAAAGGGATTTGACAGATATAAAAGGTTTCAAAATTGTGTTCCCTCCTACTTCAATTCACTTTAATTGAACCAAATTGAAATTAAATCCACTTATGCAGGAATATGCTATTCATTTCAGTGTAATTTTAATATTTTTAATATAAAGTTTTAAATATAAAGTTTTCTTGTATTCCCACAAAATTGAAGAAAATCCCTTTTGTAGCTGTTAATGGGTGAAAGTGCCCCTAAACACCACATATCCCTATCTGGAAAATTATTATGTCATGTTTTAGATGGTGAAATATTGTAGTTCTTATTAATCATGGTTCTTAGTGAAAACATGTTCTTATGAAGGACTAAGTAATATAATAAATCAAGTAATAAAAATAATTAAAAACTAATATAAAATAGCACTATTAAATTAAATTAAAACATAGAATAACATTTTGTATATATTAAATCCATGTTTTAGCAAAAATATTTTGCATTATGGGGTAAACTCAGATCAAAAGCCATGAGAAGTCTACATTTTTATCACTGCTGCACTGCTGTCCTGAGTTGCAAAATGTCTGCCCCTCTTTCAAAAGGATTTAAACAAACTCATAAGAAGTCTTTTCAGAGATATTAATACAGCATTTTTAACAGTTAATTCTCCTGATATTTTATCAAGAAGAATAATTTTCAAAAATTATATGCCTTAGATATAAAACTTCCACTGATAAATTAAGTCTTCCCAGGAAACACACACGCTTATTTTGCACTTGCCATGTTTTTGCATTGAATTATTATTGTCAATATTACTTTCATTTATTTAAGTCTTGGAGAAGTAAGTTGACTAAGAAAAAAAAATTGGCATAGGAAAGATGACAATGAATAACAGACAACAGCTTGGCCAGAAGCTCAGAGCAGGCATAAGTTAGATAGAAGGACTTGAGAGAAGCGTAAACAAATTGCAAAGCAAAAGCTGTAATGGAATAAAACCCTATCAGAAAAGGAAAATCTGTGATAAGTGACTTTTCAGTTTCTTTTTCTGCACTTATATGTACTTTAACAAACTACATTTTTAATGAAGTCCAAAGATACATTTTAATAGATGCAGAAAAAGTTTAAAAAATTATTAAAAAAAATATGTTCAGAGTCTTTGATTTGGAAAAACAGGAAAAAAATCATTGAAACCTTGCTTCCTCATCTATAGAAGTTTAAGCCATCAAAGAAAAGGTAACCCATACAAGAAGAGACTGAAATAAAGGAGAACACCTTTGTCAGTGTTTCTGAAATGCATTTCCATTTGAGCAGGACATTTATGTGTGGGGTAAGGAAGTGAATTGTATTATACTAATTGAAAATGTTACTTATCATGTTTTTGGATTTTTATCAAATTTTTTGTCAGTTATAAATTTCATTAATGTGTAAGCTAATCTTCCAGTGTTTTGATCTATTTCTTTTTGAAAGTATGATGTCAGATACTTTTATTCCAGTGGGTTCTTTCATGATATCTAGGTAACACACAGACTCTAGATATCCTGCTGATATGGTACTGACCAAAAAAAGAAAAGCCTCTTTTATCGTAGATTTCAAATACAAAGGAGAACATGAAACATACAGCACTGTTTGAAAGGTTTTTCCTATTAGTTCTTCTCTCTATGTTGTTGCACAAATTTATCCCTAAGAACATAGCAGACATTTGATGGTACAAACAGAAATCTCAGGGGTTTTATTCAGAAGCAGGTAAAGGTAATTCTCTAAAAGGATTCATGGCAATAACCCTCCCAAAAAAGCCCAAACCAACCAACCAACCAACCAACCAAAAAAAAAAAAAAAAAAAAAAAACCCACCAAAAAAAACCAAACCAGCCAAAAAACCAAGCAAACAAACAAACAAAAAAAACCCAAATAATAACTCCCCTGCAAACTACCAAAATTTCATTACTGTTTTTCTTCTTCCATATTTGTATTCTTTTTATATCCAGACTATTGTAAGCAGCAGATTTGAAGCTTCCTTTTAGATTTCTCCTACCAATATGAAAGTTACTTTGTCCTTTATCAGTCAGGGCTGTTCTTACCTCAAAAACATATTTTTTTTTTTTAATATTGATATTATATGAAAAGCTTTCTCTGAACCTATTATCAAACCACATATTTCTTTGTGTGTGAAAGTCTCCCTCTGCCTTCCCCTCTTATTAGTGAACTTCTACATCAGACTATAGCAAATAGAGAAATCTACTAAAACTTATTTTTTCCATTTCCTTCATAGCTATCATTTCTTTTAAATAAGTCCCTTGAATCACTCTTTTGAATTGCATCTGTCACGTCCCCATCTTTATTTGAATTCAAAAGCTGAATAAGTTCCACGGTTTTACATACAGAAGAACCAAGCAATTTGAAAAGATTGAGCTCATTGTAATGCTTTTGAATACATTTTTGTTTATGTAATAGAATGAAAAAAAGATTTTTGCAATGTATTCACATATATGGAAAAGGATTAATAATATAGATATTCAAAGTATGAAAATTAAACAGCTTACAATATGTAACATATATAATATATAATCATATTATACACATAACTAAAATGTAAATGTGAAATGCAGGAAATGGACAGATGGGAATGGGTACAGAAAGAAATAGTGACAGGATGGGGCTCAGAATAATAGGCAATCTTTATATTCCATTTTCATTTTGTCTGCTGGATTGTACTTCAGTATCTACATCAGTAAACAGCATGTTTCAACTCAAAAGTAATGATTAAATAAAAATAAAGCCAGTTGCTTTTGTAGTATGGCTCTTGGACTGCTTGAAAAACACAAGTATTGATTGGTTGAATGTACCAATAAAAGACTTACAGTGAAACAAATGATAAAAATCACATTCTTATCAAAATTTGTAAAGCCCAATAACAATAGCCTAAAGTAAAAACTTGTATGTACTGCTGCCTCAGGTATTTTTTGCCAAATCCTTTCCTGGATCAGGGAGTGAACAGTCAAGAGCTGTTTCTGTGACCTTGATGATAATTGTATGGGTAGTTGGATGAAAGTACTTTAATCCATTGGCTTTCTTCCTTCAATCAGCTGAACAAATCACTTCTGTTATTCACATTCAGCTTGGGGTCTCTTAATCAAAATCTACCATCAATATTTCCTCATTATATGTAGCACACAGAACTGTGCAGTTGCTGATTTAGGCTAATTCTAAAATGTCTGGTTTGTAAACATGAAACCATTCCAGAGAGTGTTGTTTAGTTATGAATAATTCAGTACACCATGGTTTTGCCTGTACATTATCTAGAAATTTCCAAAAAGAGAGCTTCATCAATGCTAGTACTCAGTAATCATTTGTAGAGAGAAGCAGCATTTTTGTCTGAAAAACCTTATCTGGGATCAAACTCTCAAGCTCTTTAAATAAGATGATCAGTTTCAATATGTGTAGAGTCAGGTTAAAAGCCATCAACAACAAAAATAATTACTTAAGCAAACTCTAATGAAAGCATATTTATTCATCTGAATTCCACATCAATAATTCTTTACTCTGCTGTACAACAATGTAGCATGGCACTTTTTTCTCCATCAGTATATTTTTCTCCAAGGTGAGTATGAGAGTTTAATCCAAAGTCTTGTAAGTGCAGTAGGTATGAGATATAGCCCTTGTGTCACATATATCTATGTCAGCGTCAATCAGGAACCAGAAGCTGCATCTTTGCAATACGAGTATGGACTAAAATTATGTGTTCTACAGTGCAACTGCAAAAAGGAAAAAGAAAAAGCAAAAAAAGGCCACTTTTTTTCTAGAATGTAGTGGCTAAAGTATAAAGCAGTTAAACTAGCAAATTTTATCCTATCATAATAAGTGCTGTCTCCACATAACCAATCCCTAAGAATTTAAATTCCGACCAGAAGTGAAAAGAAATTCCAAAGAAAAAGTAGCAATCCTTTTAGTGGCAGAAATCTATTTTCTCACAGATTTGGCTTCTTACAAACTTAAACATGCCTGTAAATGTATTAACTGATACAGATAACACTTCTCAATGCTGAAACATTTGTAACACCTTTGCGCATATTGCAATATTTGAAGTCCAGTCCAGAAAAATCTGTGTGATGTTTCCCTCATGTTTTCTCTCATTAGGTTCACTGACAAAGCCTCTCTCTTCATCTAAGGTATATCAATTTTGACAAAATTTTTGAGTTCTTAGTAACATTGAGATTTTTATTTGTCTGTTTTATTTGAGAGATATTAACTATCAGATGGGCAGAAGAGGAAACAGGCATGCGAATATGAACTAAAGAGCCACTCACAGAAACACACACTCATGAAAAATGATCATATCTCTGCAACTTTTATTAAGAGAACCATACTCAGAGTTTCCTCCCTATGATGCTCACAGTTACAGTTAGGTTGTAACTTGCTATAACACATCAGAAAATTAGTCTGTGGCCAGCTGAAGCTTCCAATGAACAGCCTCTCCAGTTCTTCTCCTCTGTGTGAATCTGACTATTTGAACTAAAATTCAGACTATTTTGCACTCAGATTGTTTCAGCTGCAGTATTTAGTTTGTGTGGCCAGGTATTGGAAGAGAGGAGGCTACAGGGTTGGTTTCCATGAGAACCTTCTGGAACCGCGTCCAGCAGAGCCAATGCCAGACAGCTCCAGGATGGACATGACACTGGCCAAGGCTCAGCCTATCCAAAATGATAGTAACTTGTCTGTGGTAACACGTTCAAGAAGGAAGGAAATTTATTGCATGGATTAATTGCAGTCAGAGAGGACCAGGGCAAGAATATTTGAGAGGAGCAGCTCTGCAGACCCCAAAGGCAGTGGAATAGGAGAGGCAGGAGGTGCTCCAGGCACCAGAGCTGAGATTTATTCCCCTGCAGCCAATGGTGCAGATAATGGTTAGGCAGCTGCGCTCCAAGCCCATGCAGATCCATGGGGAGGCAGAGATCCACCTGCAGCACCTGGAAGAGACCCACACTGGAGCAGGCACATGCCTTACAGGAGGCTGTGATCCCAAGGGAGGCCCTTGCTGGAGCAGGGTCCTGGCAGGGATCTGCTGACCTGTGGAGAGAGGAGTTCATACTGGAGCAGGTTTCCTGATAGGACTTGTGATTCAATCGGGAATGCACATTGGCATAGGCTGTGCCTGATTGACTGCTCCCTGTGGAAAAGGGACCCACATCGTACAGTTCTCAGAGATTCTGCAGCCCATGAGGTGGATTCACTTTGTAGAAGTTCACGGAGAACTGTCTTTGATGGGAAGGACCCCACATTGGAGCATGGGAACTCCTTTCCCTGAGCACTGGGAGAAACCATGGGTAATGAACTGACCATAAACCCCATACCCTGTCTTCTTGCACCTCTGCAGGAGGAGGTGGAGCTGAGAAAGGAGGGAGGAGGGGAGGGAAGGTGTTTTTAGGATTTCAGGTTACGTCCCATTATATTTCTCTTGTTTTGTTAGTATTAAATTCCATTACTATCCCCAAGCTGAGTTTGTTTTGACTGCGAAGGTATTTGGCAAGTGGTCTGTGCCACTCTTTATCTCAACTCATGAACTTTCTGCTGTATTTTCCCTCCCATGTCCACTTGTGGAGAGGAGAGATGCAGTGGTTGTGATGGGTGCCTGGCACTCAGCTAGGGTCAGCCTACTGGAACCACTAATTTAATCAATTTCTAAGTATAGATACAGACCTATAACTCATGTTCTGATGATGACAAAAACTATCATTATCAAACATATATTGATTTTGATGCATACTCATTATACCGCTTTAATTTCACTTAGAGATTTTGAAACCAAATTTTCTTTTATTATTTTTAACCTGATTCCAATTTCTGCTTTGTAAATCCTCATTTTTCGTGTGCATAGAATTCCATCCCAAAATCTTGCATGCAGGTAAAGGGGAATATTTGAATGGTTAGAAGAAGTGAATTTATATTTTGTCTTTTGTTATTTTGCTTAAAATATAAGTATTGTTATATATGTAAATGCGCCAAGTATTTATGAGAAATTAAGTGGTCAGGTGTCTGCAAGTAATTGTTCAGTACTCATAAGCAATTTTTCAAGATTATACTAGCATTTAAACACATTTATAGTATATTAAATGTCTTAGTGCAATTTAGCCAAACACATTCTTCAACATTTCCTGAAGTCATGCTTTTATGGAGAAAAAATAATGAATATTAAAAGACTTTAATTTAGCTAAGAAAAGTGTAATAAGAGACAATATCTGGAATGTAAATTCAGAGTAATTCTAAATTTGACATAGCACTTGAATAATTGATCAGTTATTTGGAGTGATAGATTCTTCACTTCTTGAAAGTAAGTCTTCCCTCATAACAACACAGGCCATTGCATTTACTGCAAGACTAACTGGGTTAAATTAGAGTGCCTGTTATAGATGTGGTCACAATTTATAATTTAATGGTCCTTAGCGGATTTAAGATGGAAAGTTCTCTAACATGCAGATATTTTAAAATGCTTTGAACTACAAAGTAATACAGTGGCATAGCCTCTGTAGATATAACAAATGCCAAATACTCATTTAGTGTATTAATAAAAGATTTGTGTAGATATGTAGATACTGTTTTGCTTAGATATTTTCCTCATCAGTGTTTGCTCTGCACAGGTAATACTTATTTAATTCATATGTTTTTACCTCCCACAAGTGCATCAATATCATTTCAGTTAGCAGGATAACAACACTGGCTCTGTGGAAGCACAGCGCCTCAGTCAGTGATTAATGCAACATGCTCATTAGGATTCTTCCCTTTTTCTTTAAATTTGGGCTCTAGGACTGTCAAATCTTTCACTTTGATCTTTACTAAATTCACTTCAAAAGCTTTCTAAAAATTCTATTAAAACATTTTTAACTGATAAGAAGGATTTTTTTCAGTAATGTCATTAATCTTAATCAGAATTTATTTAGACTATTCAAAATTTCAGAAATGTGTCACTTGAAGAAAATGAAAAAACAGACACAATCTAGGTTGTGAGATACCTGAATGGTTAATCCTTAATGGGTGCACTGAGGTTTCATAGAATATATTAATTAGCAAATCACAAAGCTCAAATGTTTGACCTTTGGGCAAATTCACAATATATCAGATCTAAAAAGATCTTGAAAACAAGCTATGCAAATTTTTTATTCCTTTAACTTTATAGCAAGTTAAGATAAGGATTCATGCCCAGGCCTTTTTACTCTTGAACTATTCTTATGGTTTCTACTTACAAGTTGTCTGTTAGTATTGTAAAAAAGTGGGTGTTGTCAGTATAAAACAAGGTCTGTACTGCTTCACTAACACACTAGGATTTCTGGATGATATTCAGCTAGTGACTTGTATGGGGTATAGGAGATCTTAAATGTAAACAGAAATTTGATTCTAAATAAAAAATACATTCTTCAGGCTAGAGTGTTTATATAATCTGAGTGAAACAGCAATCATAAAAAAGAATGCAGAGGTTGGAAATGAAATCTGACACTTCAGGTATATTACAGATAATGCAACTAGTATTCCAGCCTTTACTTTTGTATCTTCAAATTATTAAGTTTTTATATCTACATTTTTATACTGGATGGATGATTACAGTGTGAGTGCTAGTAAAAAAATTCAGTGAAAAAAATTATTATTACTTAGATCAATGATGATGCTACACCATTCCTATTATGTATAGAAAGAAAGGATTGCAGAAAATACCTTAGTTCACTCTTGACTTTGTTGGGCCAATGGGAAGTTTTAACAATTGTAAGTTTGTCAAATTGAGCTGCAGCTGAATATGTCCATAAGCAATCATACATGAGGAAGATTTTTGACTAATAGTCTCACTGCATTTCAATAATGTTTCCTCTTCAAGATCTGGTTGCTTTACAATGTATCCTGTTTTCTGACCATAGGATACGATATTCTATTTGTGTTGTTTGTGTGTGCATAGCCTTCAAAAAATGCTGAACATAACCAGAATAAGCCATCTGTAATTAACTAAAGATTGCAATGAAAGGATCTAGTTCTATAGATTGAATGGTTTTCTTTTTGGTTAATTGTTTTAATAATATGATCAGGAATTTTAACAGAAAACGTTCCCAAGACATGGAAGTGCTCCTTTTCTTTAGAAAATAGATGTGGTTTGAGTGTGGTGGGCTAACACTGAGAATAAGAGCGTCTTTTATTGGTAAGGTTTTGCCATCTGTTCTAATGATTTATTCATGCTAAGAAAGAAGCAGGTGAAACTACAGAATGGAGATAAACAGCAGTGGATATGCATTGAATTGGGCTGTGATTGTGCAAATGAGTTCAGTGTTAACACTAATGCTCAGCCAATTGCTATCATTCAAGTGACATCTTCACATGCTATTATGTGGTCTTGAGATGCAAAATATTAAAGATATAATGCAGAAGACCTATTTCTAGGCAACTAATGATTTCTCTCCTGTATTCAGATATCCTTCCCTTATTATGAGTAATATGATAAAAGATTTATGTATATCTTGGCCTTTCACAGGTAGCAAAAAATTTAAGGAAATGTTTTGATGAAAGATCTCTGTATCAAAGGTTTCTGGAAGATGTGAAGATTTTGCAAGATGTTTGCCCTGTTTCTAAATCTGTTTTATTGAGTAATTTTCTCCAGCTTATGTCCCAACCCATATAATGTTTCCTTTATGGAGCTAAATATCCAAAACCCAAGAGTTTGGATTTTTTACATAAAAATTGATGTAATCAACTTCATGAATTTTATTTTGTTGTGTAGAGGCTTGGGCTGGAATAGAGTTCATATGGGACTGTGTTTTGAATTGGTGCTGGAAACAGTGTTGGTAACACAGGGATGTTTTAGTCTTCTGAGCAGGGCTTACACAGAGCCAAGGCCTTTTCTGTTCCTCATCCAACACCACCAGAGAGGAAGCTGGGGGTGCACAAGGAGCTGGGAGGGGACACAGCTGGGACAGCTGACCACAGGAATATTCCCTGCCATAGGATTTCATGCTCCATGGATAAATCTAGGCAGAAGAAGAAAGGAAGAGAGGGAGGGAGAGAGGGAGGAAGGGAGGTGGGGGGAGCATTCAGAGCGATGGCGTTTGTCTTCCCAAGTCACTCTTGATGGACACTGCTTTTCTGGGAATGGCTGAACATCTCCCTGACCATGGGAAGTGGCCACTGAATTTGTTTTCATGGATATGAGTGTCACCACATATATGTAGCAAAGGTTTTAACAAACAAAAACAAAAACAAAAACAAAAAAAAAAACAAAACAAAAAAAAAAAAAACCAACGCGCATGCAAAACAAGAAATCCCTCAGTAAACATTCAGAAAATGTAAGAATCATACATGTTGAGACTTAAAAACCTTCCATAGTGATTTGAGACTTGAAAACTTTCCATACTGATTATCTGTCTCCAATTATAACATGTAAAAAGTTATGCTTATTTCTGTGGTAAGGAAATCAAACTAGAGATTGACATGTTAACTATACTTTTTCATAGGTGTCATGTTAGGCTATAAAAATAATCAGTTTTCTTGATAAGCTCTTGGAATCAGACTCCATTTAAAAATAATGTTTTTGTAAGTTCATGTCTTTGCTTAGCACCTGCTGGAGCTAGAAATATGTACTGACACCGGTTCTTTTAAATTTTGATAGACTTTGGTGGTCCTATGGGCTGTGGATTCAGAATTCTGTATATTGGTTTGACATGATGCAGAAATCCAACCTATGTCTTCACAGGAAAGGTTACATTTTAGCAAGTAAATTGCAATTGAAACTTCTATACAGCCGGGAAGGGAACGATCCTTATATACATTGTTCATTATCTAAAATTGTAATGGTTAATCATAATACAGGAATTATTTTCATTATGATTATTTATTCACTTGCAGTGATAAACACTTGTATTTAGTATTATAATTAAGAAAAATGCATAGAAGCTTCCTAACACCTATTCCCATTTTCTGGTATATTGTTCAACTTTCCTATTTTTCCCTGCATTTTAACAGATTCAGATTTCCTTAAAAAGGAACTTATAACAGCTCATCAGCATTTTGAATTTTCAAGTAAAAGATTCTGATAAGAACATCTTCTTACACTGTGTTGAGTCCACCTAGATATTTTCCTTTCTTCTTTTTCTTCTTTTGTTGGTTTTCTATTTTCTTTCTTTTTTTAATGTTCTTAAAACAGATTGCTTGACTTGATCTCCATCTATTTCTACCTTAAGTATGACTGTCTTCATCCATTACCTACTGAAGTTATGTAATAAGCTTCCCCAGCACTGATTAACATCAATGTAATTATGTTTCCTGTGACTAATGGTCATTATTCATTGACAACATGGGTTTGTTTTAGCTTTATGGCATGTAATCTTCACAATTAAAGAAATTTGACAATAATAACCTGACTACTTGAAAGTTTTTGCCATAGCTAATACAAAGTAAAATGAACTTAGCCAAAACCAAAATAGACAGCTCCAGACTGCCAAGTCAGTAGAAAATGTGTGGACTTCTATTGGTTGCAACGAAATGGTATTTGATGGGATACAGATGGGACTTTGCTAATAAACAATCAACTATTTTGAAGACTAATTATTACCCACTACAAAAGTAATTGTGATTAAATCTGGTTTAGCTTTCCCAGGAATTTTAAGTTGAGCCTCACCTCTTAACGTTAAGCAGTATTTCAGAATGTGTTTATTACTGTATTTTAGCTGATAAATTTGTAAGACATCTTCTAGTTTTCTTTTAATTCTGAACATTCAGAATGTCATATTCAAGGTCACCAGAATAAGTATTTAATTTTTAGAGTTTTTGACTGATTGAACCATAACTGTATCAAAATTTTCTACAGTGCTTTGCATCTCTTCCTAGGCGAATGTAAATGCTTCAAAGGAGAAGAATCTTCACCTTTCCAGCAGATGATATTATTTAATAATGGAAAATATTTAATTCTTAGAAAAAATGTCTTCTCTAATATTTAAGGTGCATTTTTCTTTTCCTAATTTCATCTCTTCATCCTAGTTTTAGCTTCTCCCATAACATATCAAATTAATTATTTCTGAACATTTATCATCCTTGAGTATTTTTATTATTAATATTTATGACCTATACATTAATTGTAATTTAGTCACAGTATTTGTCACATGACTTCTTATTAATCTATGCTATGTAAGTAATGAATGAGATACAATAGGTTGAGAAAGGAAAATCAAGATTCAAATGCTTTCTCTGTAGTTATAGCCTTTTATTTTTTTACTTTAACAACCACATTGTGTCTTCTCACTTGATGCTAAACTGAGTTATTCATTTCTCATTGAAAATCCACATTTTACTTGTTTTCTTTTTCATAATGAACAGAATGTTGTAACAGGTAGAGAGGCAAATTCTTTGGGTAAAGAGAGAGCTAAGCTACTGAAAAAAAGTGAGAGCTAATAAAAAAAAGTCACAGGTGCCTCACTTACAAATGGAGATATCCTCTGGGACACAGACAACTGACTAACAAAGAAATGGATAACAGTGTCAAAGCAATAAAACTTTGCCACTTACCTTGAAACATATGCAGGATGGCTAGAACTAAAAAGAGGAAAGCTAATTTAGGGCTTAAATTGCAGAGAGAAATAGGTTCTATCAAACAAAATCTGAACACAATCTGTGTGTTCCTAATCATGTTGTTTCACACACAAGAGAGAAAATAGATGCTCGGGGTAGAATTTTCTTCCCTGTTTCCTTTGCCTTATCTTAAAATTTGTGTAGCCAGTTGAAGAAGTGGCAGAACATCATTCCATACTTGATGGAATGTTGACGTGGTTTGAGAGGAAGTGACTTTTTTGGGATGCTGTGGTCAAACCAATGGGTGCTCAGATTTGAATATTGGCACCTGGTGTGGCCACTGAGGACAGGGATACGCCTCTGAGAACGCAGGGAGTTAAAAACAGAGAGCTCCCAGGGGGAAGCTCTGCTGGGTTCCAGTGGTGAATGAGGTCAGACCTCTCCCGTCCCCGCCTGTGGGCTGGGCGGGCAGGGGAAGCTATGCGTCCTGGTGAGGTAGGGCCTTGGACAGAGAGGGGAGGTGAAAGAGGTCCTTGCAGGATGGAAGGGTGGAGGAACATTGGAGAGTCGTCGGGCAGCCTCCCCCCTGCTCCCCGGAGAGAGAGAGAGAGAGCCGGTGTCTGTGCCACCTTGATATTTGATAGCACAGAGGCTGGCTGAGAAGGAGAAGGGGAGCGGGGGGGGCAGTGGTGATGCGGTGAGAAGGTGCCTGGCAGGGCAGCCATGGAAATTCTGGACAGACAGAGCCTGAGATTTTTACCCTTTTTCTTGCATGATGGAAACCTTACAAATGCTGACCCTCCTGGAGCTGGATGAGAAGACAGATAGAGATGAGATAAGAGAAAAGGGGCCATGAGAGAAGTGGAGAAGAAACCTAGGTGAGAGGAGGTGATGTAGTGGCATTTGGCTGGACTTTTCTTGTATAACCATGGACAGAACCATTTTTTCCTGTGACACAGAGACTGCACTTTAGCGGGAGGCAATGGCTTGGAGCCAAGAGAGTGCAGTGATGTCATGTGAAGGAGTGTGGGAAGCAGAGACAGCGGGTGAGGAGGGTGGTGGTGGGGAGGAAGAAAAAGATCTCCGTTCAGATCTCAGGGGGTGAAATCTGGGGGGGACAGGTGTCCTGAAAGTGAGAGACTGAGCTTTTTCTTGAACTGGGAAAAGCATCCTTAAAAGGGGAACCCTAGAAGCAGCTCTGGTCCATGAGCAGTGGTGGAGCGCTGGGCATGGAAGGAAGATGTCACAATGGCAAATGATCTCTG
>JAHXMQ010012338.1:51622561-51698882 GCA_020466415.1 Ammodramus savannarum pratensis
CACAAGCCGTATGAAGAACGACTGAGGGAGCTGGGGTTGTTCGGCCTGCAGAAAAGGAGACTCAGAGGTGACCTTATCACTCTCTTCAACTTTCTGAAGGGTGGCTGTGGTGAGCTGGGGGTCGGTCTCTTTCTCCGGGCAACAACAGACAGAACAAGAGGACACAGTCTCAAGTTGCTCCAAGGGAGATACAGGCTAGAATTAAGGAGGAAGTTTTTCACAGAAAGAGTTGTCAAATGCTGGAATCATCTGCCTAGGGAGGTGGTGAAGTCACCATCCCTCGATGTGTTTAAAAAAAGAGTGGATGTGGCACTTGGTGCCATGATCTAGTTGAGAGTTAGAACATGGGTTGGACTCAATGATCTTAAAGGTCTCTTCCAACCTAGAAATTCTGTGATTCTGTGATTTTGTGATTCATTTCTGGGCATCCCCTGCTTAAAAAAGGACTAACCAGCTTCTCAATACTGTACAGTGCCAATTTAAAAATTAATGGAAATCACCAAATTTTGATACAATAGGTCTTGAAGTCTGAAGATACTTAGATGCCAGAGCCACACATGAGTCCTGCACTTTGTAGTTCACTAGTCCAGCTGGAGATGTCAGCCCTGTCTTGAGGTCACACAGGTTCTCCTTTACAAAACAGGAAATTTAAGAAGTAATTCTTATCCCAAAGACTTTGCTTTCCAAAACTCATTATCTTCATTTCAAATTTCAGCTTTACTTGGTTTAGGTTTCATAGGAATTATACTGAAGTACTTTTGTTTCATAATTTAGTAGAACGCTTTATTTAAAATATTTTTAAGTATTATTTTCATCACATTGTTTTACCAACTATTATTCAGTTTAAAAGAATATCCTCAAACTTTTCCTCAGCAGAATTTCTGTCTGAAAACACGTATTACAGTAGAATTCTAGGTTATTTCTGGAAATTTTAAAAGGAATTAATTCATTAGCTAACTCCACAAAAATTTTACAGTACATTCTTCTTTTTATTCAATGAATACTTGAGTCTATATGACAAAGAAAAAGAAGAGAAAATAATAGGTACACGAATAGATAGATGCCTATATTGAAATGTGCAAGGAATATGCCTGGTTTGCTACAAAGATTTACCATTTCTATAGAAATGCACTGGGACTGTATTTAGGCTTTCAAAGTTTCCAGTTTTAAACACTGTTACTTTCTGCTTTTACTTGCATTTTCTTTGTCTTTGCAAAACTTTGCCTATGGCAGCTAATGTGACAGTTTTTAGGTCAAAAGAATTTTCAAGGTTTCAAAAAAATTGAAGAAAAAAAAGCATTATAAGCTATTAAGATTTTACCTAACTGAAAAACTAAGCTTAGTTAAAGTTTCTATAATTTCTTGAAACTCAAAAGTGATTTTTTATTTAAATTTTATGCTTTCCATGGACTTAAACCTCAACACTTATATTCCAGATAACTGATAGCATATATACATTGAGTCTTCTCTAATTAATTGCATATCCCTTTAGAGACTAAAAATTATCATACTATCAGTTTTTTGGAGGGGATAGTCTGTCAGAGCTGTCACCATTTCTAAGTGTAAATTAATTTCTAAAAGCTCTCATAAAAATAATGGAGTGTGTTTCTTTTGGATAACTGGAAAATGAATTTTTGAAGACTTAGCTCTTTTTTCCTGAAATGTTTTGAGATTGCACTGAAAAAGTACATTGCACGTATTACAAACCATGATGCAATATGGCTTAGCTAATGACAGAAAAGAGGAATTCAGTGTTAACCATGATTGACTGTGACTGAGGGATCAAACTTTAGGAGATTTTAGTTTATTGTTTTCTAGACTTGACTTTAAAAAGTAGAAATGCATAAAAGGTAGGAAACTGAATGCAATGTTAAAAATGTCTGTCTAAATATACAAGAAGTTTTATTCAAAATTTATAGCCATGTAAAATTGCAGCTCATATTCTTAAATTTCTGCCATTAATTATGAAAACTACTACCTAACAATCTAGTAATCTGAAGGCATTCTGAAAGAGAAAAGAACCACAAGAGTGGATATAAGGTACATATTTCAAATCTGAAACAAGTAGTTTTATGCTGCTATAGGTATTTAACATCTCTTTCCACAGTAAGCCCAAGGAAGGAGAAGATGAATTCAGAGAATCTCAAGTGGCAATTGACAGAGTGAAAGATGGTGGATGTATGTGACAAGACAAAACAAGCCTGCTTTCAGATTGGAAAGAGCATCGTCAAAACAAGGCCCATACTTCAAACCTTGTTTTTTTGGTTCAATTCACAGTTACATATCCAATGCTGAAAATAAATTATATCCTAATTAGTTAGTCCTATTTATACAGATACATATGATGCTAACTCTACAGTAAGAAGAGAAAAAAAAAATCTTCAAACATTAAAAAGGTCACAGTAATCTTATTATAGATTTATGGAGGTAATTTTTAGCAAGTCATATTTTCTTCTGTTTGGGTTATGTTCCACCCAAAGACAGTCCTTACACAGCTTCAACTCCAGTCTAATTAAAAGATCCTAATTCAAGCAGGATTGATAGAAGAGAGCAGTACAAAATTTAGATTGCTTTTAAAGGAATGATATAATCACTTCTCTGTTTAGAATGCATTTGAAATTCTTAACTGCTTCCATTTACCTTCATATGTGCATACTAAATTTGTATTATTTTCTAAAATCCTTAAATGTTTTCTCAAGACAAGAAGAAGGTCACCCCTTTGTGAGCACAGGATCATTCACTGAGTCAGCTCCCTGCTGATGTTAGCTACCTTGGAACCTGTGTGGTATTGTGGCTTATGTACCACTTGTTGTAATACTGAGAATTCATATAATACCATGGGGGGGATTTTGTGATGATAAATAGCATAGTTATTTAAACAATTGTGATTTTAGAGTGATAATCATTAATACAAAGAGTCATGGCTACATTTGCTTAAATGAAAATTGTTCACAAAATCAAGTTCATTTTTTCTGGTGATTAATGGACTTTATAGAGAGACCTGCACAGAAAATCCTTTATTATGATTTTTTCTTTTTTCTTTTTTTTTTTTTTAATTACAAATTTTCACTTGAAGGGCAGATTTTTTTTTTTAGTTTTGTACCAGCATGAACATACACCTATACAAACTTCTATATCTGCTGCCTTTGTAAATGATATGTTGTCTACTTAAATCCAAAATATGTAAATTTTGTTGACAAATTGCTTTTTCATTTATAGGGGAGAAAAAGAGATATTTGCTCATTTCATGAAACAATGAGAGATTAATATTTTTTTTAATTAAGAACAAGCATGTGTACATGGAACAATAATTTGCAAAGGTAGCTTCTGACAACTTTGTCTATGGATACATGCATTACAGTTTTGCATGCTGAAATTAATATATGGCAAATATTTATTTTACTTCTACAAATTTTTTAATTGTTGCACCTTTTAGAGTATTTCCACAAAATTGTCTTGTCTTTCTGCAGTATTTTCTTTAATGTTCTTGTGCCAAACTTTAGTAGAAAATTCCCCAAGAATAATCAAATACATGGAAAATTATTTTCCCCACTCTCAAACATATTCAAAACTAAATCTGACTTATTTCTCTATTTGCCTTCTTTATCAAAGTAAAAATTTTTCATTTTTTTGTATTTGTGTGTCTATAGTAAGGGGATGACATTTTTAAAAGCCAGTCAACCTGTCATTCAAAAAGAAGAAACTGGTTGAAGACACCAATCCTTTCAAGAGGGATGTAACTTGAATTTTGAGCAGATGATCTGCTACTGCTGCTGCTTTAATTCTTTTAATGAATACATGCACTCTTCATTCTTGTCTGCTAATGTGACTGAACTCATTGTACAAGAAATGTTATAAACATTGATAGTTGTTAAACATTATACAATGTTCCATGATAGCATCTCAACTACTCAGGAGATAGTTCTCTTTTTTTGTGAAATGTCAAGCAATTATGAGACATTTCCTGTTCAGGAGAGGAAAAGGGAAGGGAAAAGTGGGAGGGGGAGGGAGGGAAGGAAGGAAGGAAGGAAGGAAGGAAGGAAGGAAGGAAGGAAGGAAGGAAGGAAGGAAGGAAGGAAGGAAGGAAGGAAGGAAGGAAGGAAGGAAGGAAGGAAGGAAGGAAGGAAGGAAGGCATTTTGATTCAAAGGATAGTGAAGTTTTGATGTAAGTACCTTGACCTTCCTTCTTTGTGTTTATACTAGATCTCCTGTGGTTTTGGCATGTACTAAACTTATTTCAAGGACAGTGCAGCAAGGACAGCAGGCTCTCCAGCTCCTGAAATTGATTTTAAACTGATGGAAGGCAGGTTTAGATTAGATGCTAGGAAGAAATTCTTAACTCAGAGGGTGTAAAGCACTGGAACAGGTTGTCCAAAGAGGTGATGGATGCCTGATCCTTGGAAGTGTTCAGACCAGGCTGGACAGAGCTCTGGGCAACCTGATCTAGTGAGTTGCATCCCTGCCTATGGCAGATGGGTTGGAATTAGGGGTCTTTAAGGTCCCTTACAACTCAAACCATCCTGTGATTCTATGAATGTTCAGTGCAGACTACCCCATGGGCCGTGTGTATCTTGTAGGGAACTGATCTAACACTTAGGTATACTGACCTTATCATACTGTGCTGAATGATTTCCTACTGTAAATTTCTCCTTACTCCTTTGCTAATCCCAGGGAAGACCGAAAAAAATATTCTGGGCTAACTGTACTGTTTTTTTGTCAGGATAGAATTAATTTCTTCGTTGTAGCCAGTGTTTTGCTGTGTTTGAACCTGTGGTGAAAACAGTGTTGATAACACAGGTTTTAGTTATTGCTGAGTAAAGCTAACACGGATTCAAGAATTCTTCTATTTCTTGTACTGCTTTGGCAGTGAGGGCACTGGGCATGCACGAGGTCTCGGGGGGGGACACATCCAGGAGAGCTGACAACACCTGACACAGAGGATATTCCATGTCATATGGCATCATGCTCAGCATGTAGAGCTGGGGAAAGAAGGAGGGAGGGGAGGGCATTGAGAGTGGTGAAGTTTGTCTTCCTGAGTCACTGTTAAGCACAGTGGAACCCTGGTTGTCCTGGAGGTGTCTGCCCACCTGTTCATGAGATGTGGTGAATGAGTTCCTTCTTTTGCTTTTCTTGCATGCACAATTTTTTTTTTTTAACCTATTAAACTGTCTTTATCTCAACACATTATTTTTCTCATTTTCACCCTTTGGACTGATTATTTAGGATTTAAGAAAAAAAGCCTGAATACAGTAAAGGATGGCAATAATAAAAACAATAATAATAATTATTTATTTTTTACTGGATTTTTGTATCTATACCACACATTTGTTCCATGCATGAAAGTGCAAACCCAGTATAATTTTATATTTAATTTGCTAATGCAGCAATGTAAGCCAATTTAAAAACAGACATGACACATAATTGACAAGGAGTGCTATTACAGCTCATTTATCAAACAGGTTAAGCTTATGAATACAGTTTTACATTGAAAATTCATAGTTTTTACCTCTGCTAAATTTTTGAGAACACACATGTCTGGTGATTTCAGGATGATATCACAATCAGTGTTTTCTTTTCTCCAAAATAATCTCAGGGCAAAATGATATCTGGTTTGTGGCCAGTTCTGGCCTGAAATCCTTTTTTAGGCCTAAATGGGCCAAAAAATATGCCTATGTACTTTGCCTTTTAACTCAGGTGAATTGCTGGTGCATACCTCAGTATACTGGCAGCGAACAGGATCATGTGGTTTGCTTTATTTCACTCACTTCTTGAGTGGGATAGATGCTACTACAATCTTTTCTTCATAATGTTTCTAACTTATCTGATAATTTTTAAAGATATTTATTACTCCAGGCCTTTTCAAGGAATGCTAGGAGCAACACTGCAAAAATTCTGTGCAAAATCCAAAAAGAAGTCACAAGTTGAGTCTTTTACTGCCTTGATTGTTGTCCGCTCTCCTGGACACGTCCCCTCCCAAGACTTTGTGCATGCCCAGTGCCCTCACTGCCAAGGAAGTACAGTTTGAAAGTAATATTGTTTCTGGTGTATGGTAGTTTTCTTTGTTTAAAAGAAAAATACTACTCCTTCAGAATAAAGAAATATTCACTTAATTATGAAAATAATCTTATATGCATTTTCATGAAGAGAAGAGGAGTTTGAGAGGAGACTTCACCACAGTCTGTAGCTTCCTCAAGAGGGGAAGTGGAGAGGCAGGCACTGATCTGTTCTCTGGTGTTCAGTGATAGGATCTAAGGGAACAGCACGAAAGTGTGTCTCTGGGGAGGTTTAGTTTGGATATTAGGAAAAGATTCTTTGTCACTCAGCAGGTGGCTGGGCACTAGATATGGTTCCCAAGGAATGTGGTCACATCATCAAGACTGACAGAGATCAAAATGTATTTGGACAATACTCTCAGGCACATGCTGTCATTTTTAGGGTGTCCTGTGCAGAGTGCAGAACTGGACTTCGATGATCCTTATGGGTCCCTTCCAACTCAGGATATTCTATGACCCTGTGGTATAACAGCCACTCTTCCTGTGTCACTTGCAAACTTGATGAGAATATTATAATATAATCATTAATTGAAGTATTAAAATGGACTGGACACAGTATTGACCCCTGGAGTATACCACCAGGCCCTGGCCTCCAATTAAATATTGCACCAGAGATCACCACCACAATGGTCTGGCCATTCTGTCAGTTTTTATTTCATCCCAAAGTCTCTTCATCCAGCCCATACATAAGCAGCTTATCTATGAGGCTGTGAGTGTGCTACTGAAGTACAGGTAGAAAATTGCCATTGCTCTCCTCACTTCTGCAAGGTCAGTCATTTCATCGTACAAGTTTATCAAGCTGGTCAAGCATGACCTCCCTTTCGGGAAGCTATGCTGACTATTCCTGATGATTTTCTTGTCCTTCATGTGTCTGGAAATAGTGTCCAGCATTAGCTAATCCATAACCTTCCCAGGGACTAAGGTAAGGCTGAATGGTCTGTAGTTCCATGAGTAGGCTGTGTGTTGTTAGAAGATTAATATTAGAAATATTGCTAGGACTTGTGTAACAAGATGAGCTGGAGAGATCTTTACTTGATAATATTTCTCCATGCACCAATAACCTCATGGCTTTTTCAATAACATATCAAAGCAACTCTGAATATTTAAGAGCAGTATTTGTTTGGAAACCATTGAGAGAATGAAAAAAGAAAATGAATAAAGCACAAGAAACACATTAAGGTGTTGGTATGTGATTAGCTAAGTCAGGCACCTTCATCTGAATCTATAATTTTTCCAGATGTAGCCTAGTCCCCCTCCCTCCATTTTACTTTAACCTCTAACATAGATGAATTTCTAAGGTTGAAGGAGAGAAGCAAGGGGAAGGGCAAATGGAGGAAGAGAAGGAAGGCAAAAAGGAAGGCATTCAGAGCCCCTGGGAATGAGGATGAACAAAGATCTAGTGGGTTTTGTGGGACAGTGTTGCACTAGCTGAAAACTAACTGTGATTTGTGGCACAGGGCAATGTGAGAGAGAGAGCAAGAGGACAATTGTGGGCATTTAATAGTCTTGAGGTGATGGAGAGACCTTCAGTTTTTAGCCCAGTCAGGATTCACATTATGGGAGCAATGAAAGCAGTGTTGGCAGGAGGATACCTATGCATGTTGGAATAATGTTTTCAGTAAAAATTAATGCCTTTATTATTCACCCCTTGTAGTTCTAAATCTGGCATCTGTTCCAAATCACACTTTTTCTATCACAATTTCAACTTGGCTTTAACAAAATGGATATATTTAGAAAGGAATTTTCCTATGTTTAAAATTATCAAAGTATGTATCTGCCCCCTGATCATACACTTAGTAAACAAAGAAATATATTCTTTATTAAATTCTTATATGACTAGCCCTAAAATGTATCTCCGATGTTTATCTCATTTGCTCCACCTATACTTAATTTGCACAGAATTGTGGCATCTATGTGTCAGTTTCCAGTGTAACTTACTTTCACCCTGGCTTGGTTAGAAAATGCTCTGAATGACATGGCAAAACCACTGAGGCCACTGTTTAGTCACTGAGCCCTCCTCACTCTCCAGTTATCATGGTGATGCCTCTCAGTACCTTTGTCTGCATGAGAGAATAGTTCAGTCATCTTTTGTCCTTAGTGTTTTTTAGTTACAGGTACTGTGTATTGTCAGATCTTTACTCCTGCATTACCTATTCTCTTGTATTGACTTATTAAGTAATGCTATTTTTCTTGCTGTTTTAATAGACCACTCTTTTCTAATTAAAGGAGAATGAGAGAATGAGAAGCAGCATGTTTCCAAAGTAAAGTGACAGGCAGGAGACTTAATTTCTTTTACTGTTTAGACAGGGGCTCACTGTTTGACTTTGAGAAAATCACTTAGAAGCTCCAAATTTGCAAGCAGCTGCACAAAGTTTGGGTGTCTTCCTTTTGTTACCAACCATGGAGTTTTGTTCTGAGTGGTGTTCGACAGAGAGAACAGCACTTAAAGGTGATGAGACGTGCAGATTCTTGACAGATTCAACAATTAGGATAGTATTAGAGAATTTCAAAGTCAATATCTAAAAACCCTAGATGATGTCAAGCTTTTTCTTTTTTAATGCTGACTTGAAAGATATTGTTCCTTGATTTTCCTATCTGCAAATAGGAAATAATAGCCTTCACAAGGTCTGTTGATTGAAAATGTTTATAAAACTTTTTAGGATTATTTGTCTTATATAATAAGAGATTTATGTTAACATTATTACTTTAAACATACTGGAAGCATTACAAACAAAACCAGAGGGAAACTGACTCACTTTGCTAGACTATGGCTATTCACCAGGTCTTCTGAAAAACAAGACTTGAGTCAGTCTTCACTGCACACTGATCCACATTATTGTGTGCATTATGAGTCAAAAAGAAGAGAAACACAGTTAGTAATAATTCTGTCTTTCCTCTTAGAAAGTGATAAATATCCAAGAAAAATCATCTGTGGCTACAAAGTTGAAAGAAAACATCCTGTTGGTTAGATTTGAAAATAAGTATCTTTCCACAGCTAAAAAGAATCTGAGCAAACAGATGCATCAGAAGTTGAGCTCAGAGGAGTTCACCATGAGCTGACAACCAGTGAGCTTGTTTCTAAAGGGTATTATTTTACTAACAATGATGCAGCAGCAGAGCCAGCAGAAATGTCATGTGTGGTAGAAAGGTGGCCCTATATATAAACATGAAGATCCTGCTGGAGTGGAGTTGGAAAACAGGTTTGGGCAAGGAAGTCTCTCACAGTTTCCTTCTCCCATCAATATAGCTATGTTTTACTGTGTTGGAAGAAGCTTAGTTGTGTGACAGATCCCTTGGAGAAGACTCACTATGACAAGACAATATGCATGAAAAAAAGGTGAGATTAAACTCAACAGCAGTGCCAGGGTTACACAGCTTGTGCATGCACAGAAATTGCCAAAGGGGTTTGTAGGATTCTGTAATACACAAGATGGAAGCTTTTAATTCCTTAAAATTTCTCTACATTATTACAGAGTACCAAAAATACTACCAAAATCAACACCAGCAAGAATCCTACCACAGACATCATCACTAGCAAATGTAAAAAGGATCAATAAAGTGAATATATATAACAATTAAAAATCACTATCAGATATCAATAATAAACTAACAAGCAATAGTATGGCAACAGTCAATAGCATCAGCAATCAATCACATAGCAACAATCAATATAAAAATTTCCAATAATTAATATAGGTTACTGTGAGTTTTTCATTAGTGAAGAAGAAACTTCTCACCAATATAAGATTACACACGTAAAATATATTACTTATATGGATGTAAATTACCAGTTTTGAGTGAATTAGGTTTCAGAATGGGCTAAATCATGTTGAAGCGTAGGACAAATGAGTCACCAAGAGAGATCCAGCCATCCCAGAGCTGTTAAGGACAAAATGAAACCACTCCAAAAGTGGGCCCAAAGCAGCAACCAACAACTTAAACGAGTCTGACTTCAAAAATGATTGACATCATGGACTCTGGAGCTAGCCAGGTGTCCTCAATGAGAGTCTAAGATCTTGTAAAAAGTTTGTGTAGATTTCAACTTGTTCAGAAAATTAAAAACATGTGCAGCATGGGAAGTTCTCAGAGAGATAGAAGCTCTATTTTGGATAAAAATTAAGTTCTTTGTCTACTGTAGAGATATAAAAGGGCGCAGAACACACCATTTTGAGCAGCCAGTAGATGCTGTTGATGTCTATTTTTCATCCAAACCACCAAAAAAGTTGTGATGTTTCTGTTTGTTCAGCCCAATTTTGTTTTCCAGGACTGCTTCCACTATTTCAGAGACTAAGTTGCAGTTTCTTGAGGTTTTCACTTGCTGATGGTATCACAGGAGGTCACCACTTTCCAGGCTCCTCGCCTGTACTTTTAAAGAGGTCAGCCGCACTTTTTCGGTATGTTTCGTGTTCCATGACCCAGTTCCCAGGCTCATGGCTTCCATACCAGCAGGAATTTTCTATATTAGTACTTTTCCTCTTTATAAACTTTTTGCTGCTTGCATCACAAGGTTATATCAGTATTAGTTGTGACTCAGAGTAAAATTCCCAAGTAAATCACGCAGCACTGTGTTGCTCACCTTCTCCATCCCCTGATGCTAGAGAAACAGGAAACACAAGTCAAATATTATGTCACTTACAATATTTGTAAATGATCTTTAGGAGCTGAGTGTGTGTCTTCAAAGTTTCATCTATACAGCCAAGAATTATCTTCTGCCATATAATTTTGTTCTTTCAAAATCTGCGTCTAAGCAATTGAGTTCTTCCAATTGTCATTTCCATTAAACTTCAAGCTCTATAGTTTAATGTAAATGACTATTAAAAACCTCATATTTATTAACATCAGCTCTTGGTGAAATTTAACTTACTAATTCATGTCTCCATGGTTTTCTTTCTGAAAAATGGACTTTAATTTCTATTGTGAAAGAAATCATGGTACACTGCAGACAGCACCAGTTGTGGGTGTTACAGGTATTACAGACACCATTATTATAGCTATTGTAATGCAAGTGAGGGAAGAAGGACTATTCTGGGATACCATCTTACTGTTCGTGAAGTTTGTAGATGAAAGTAGTCAGTACAAAATTACTTGTGAATATCAATATATCATTTAAATGTAAAGATGGACTTGTTGCTACATATTTAAGAACTTGAATAATGATCTATACTTCTGTCTAACAGATTAAAAATGTATTATGAAATTATTGTTTTGAAATTACTGAGATATGTGCATATATTTAAAATAAATTCCTAGATTCACAGGCTTTCTGAAAATTTTCTTACTGGAGAAGTCCACGAAAGACAGGGATGAGGACTGTGTGGTACCTATCATTCCCTTGTGCGAGTAAATAATTTCTCATCACTTCAGGATTTGACGTTTGTTTTCTAAGTGGAATATTTTTATTCTAAATTTAAGTTCAGAATTAGACACAGCTTCCCTTGGGGCTGACCAGACTGTTGCCCATCACACAAGGACAGAAATGCTTTCACACTTCCAACTAAACCTGTATAACATTTGATTTCTCTATGGGTTGATTCAAAGCAGACATTCAAGGATAATGTGAGATGGGAGAAATAGCTAACTCGTGGAGTAGTTTTATGTGCTTAAACTCTATTTTAAAATGTATTTTAAAAGGGCTTGGGCTGAAATATGACCAGCAATGGACAGTGTATTTGATAAGGAATCTGAGGAAGAATTTCTTGCCATTAAGATATATCTGCTATATCTACACCGTCTGTAATCTTCACCTGTCAAGACTGTACAGTACCAGAAATAGATTGAAGAAAATAGCAGAAGAAAAAGACTCTAAATGGAAAACATTGCAGTGAGATTCCAAAAGCAGGATTGAAACTCAAATACTCAGTAGAAATACTTGGGGTTTTTTTATAGCAAGCTTATTCTTCAGTGTACCCTACAGTACAAGGCCTCCCAGAGGACATTTAGGAACGCAGTAGTCTTTGATCTTATCAAAACTGTGTTTGCTGAGGATGGTGCCGTCTGCCTTGCAGTCACCAGGTAGTCTGGTTGCACAGCAGGAACCTCTTTTCTGTAATACAGACACAGATAGTGAAAGCTGCTTCATCTGTCTGAGGGAGCCTGGGGTTTCCCCTAGTTCAATGTGGGAGGTATTGCATTTCTTAGAAAAGCTTTTTTTCCATGCAGCTGATGGTGCTGTGACACTTTTTCAAAGTGGCTAGGGGCTGTGGGCCCATTTGGCACAGTAGGAAAAAGGCTAAACTGAGTGGGAGAAAGATCTGATTTGGCCACTTCAAGAAAAAAGGTAGAATGATTGAGTAGACATGTGAGAAGAAGGTAACCATTTTTCTGAACTGTGCTACATCAGTAATAGTAGTTTTGTTTAATAAATTCTGAAGGGCAAGTCAATTAAAAGGATATTTTAATGTAAAATAAAGGATTTACCCTTCAACACAGAATGAAGTTTTAAAAGGGCATAACTTTCCTGTGTGAGGTCAAAAGCAGGAGAAAGATCTATACAACTCTCAAGCTATTTTTTTTTCCAACTACAGCAGGTCTCAACGAAATTTCTTGCTGAATCTATTGCCTCTCTATTTGCCTCTCCTACCTTGCCCTTCCACAATATTTAATAGCTTTACAACGGCTTCCCCTTTCTAACATATAAAAATCCACTGATTCTTAAATGGTCATTAATGAGAATGTAATCTGTCTTGTCTGAGCATCACTGGGAGAGAGCATAGCCCTACAGTGAGCTATTCTTCACATCCCTCCTGCACAGCCTTTCTAAGGATACTGATTTTACACCTCTCTCCACTCTAATTTCCTGTTCATTCTACAGTATAACGTCTATTAGTCACAGAAAGTTGGAAAGTTAAAGACTCTGCAGCTGGAGTACTCTGAGGCTTGCAAATAGAAAGGTTTTAGACCTTTGTGTGTAATGGGCTGTAAAAGTAAAAGCTGTGATTTATTGTTTCTTTCAGGTGCTGAAACCTAATGGCTAGCCCACCTTCTCTGGAATTCAGTGATCTTCAGATGTTTATATCTAATAAAATGTTTGAATAAATTGTGATGCTTTTCCTTTTAATGCATCATGCTTCCATGTAACTGTGGAACATTTTTTTCAAAATTGTATTTTTAATATTCAGTTCACAGCTGTAAGTAGCACAGATTTATATTTATTTTCATAACAAAAGAAGTTTTTTAAAATGAAATCTGTGACCATGAGTAGTTTAAAGATCATTATTCCTAAATAATGATCTTTAAATCAGCCTAAAAATAAATAAATAAAAAAATATTGGCATATGGATACAGATGGACACAAAATGCTAGCTTATATTATAGACGCACACTCCAACCAGGTCATGGATGTATACCTCTGTAACCTATAAAAGAGAAAGTAATACAAGGAAGCAAAAAAGTTAATTTGGAACTGTATAAAGAGGAGGGATTTGTCATTGTTACTGTCAAAATGCAATTTGTATATTTAGTTTTAATTTCCATTACAAAATAAAAAATATAAAATTATAAAAATATAAAAAAATATAAAATTATCAGAATGAAATTAAATTATTCTTAAGAACAATGTCTTTGTTTTCCAGGTGTAGCCACAAGCTTTGCAGGCAAATGATTGATCAGCTTAATAATGTCTAGGAATGAGTTTCAAAATGTGCTGTGAAAAAGCATAGTTTTTATGGTCAAAAAAAGAAACACATCTTTTATGTAGATTCAATAGTTTATTGTTAGTGTAATTTAAATCCTAACTGTCTCTTGAAGATTCCTTTTTAGCTCAGTACCTATTTTTACAGATAAATCGAAAAAAAAGAAAGAAATTTAAAATAACAAAAATTATAACATCACAGATGAAGTTGAAATTTCCTTATACACAATCTTGATAACATTTTTATCCTATTAAGTTTGGTTTCCCAACACATGCATCTAAATCTTGTCTTCAGCATGGGGAGAGGCTGCAGCTGTTTAATGTAATTTAATGAGTGTTTTCTTCTTCTTCTTAGACTCACATAAGGAGGTTTTCTATGTTTGCCAACTTTCTCATAACTTGCTATTTGTCACTATTTTTCAAATGTGCTTCTTCTGTAATTATGGCATACGATACATATGTTAGTTACATGCTTTTTTTCTCTTTGCTGCATTTAAAAGTGATTTCTCCAGGTCTGTACTACCTTAGCTGATCATTAGTAGGGTGCTCATAGCCATTGGTTCTGGAACATCAGCTTGTATCCTATTTCTTATTACCCTCTCTGACTGGCATCCTGTGTCCCATCATTCAAGGTCTGTTTCTCCATACCACAACCATATTCCTCTATGCTATGTTGCTATGTTACAGTCATAAATATCAGATTCTATACAGAAAAACTACCTGTTACTACCACATATATGAAAATGTTACCATAGGAAGATAAGCAAAAGCAAAATTAAATAAGACCTAGTTTCTTCTAAATTTCAAAAATTGCTGTTACAGCTCTAGCATAGAGCTCATAACAAAGTTTAGCTAGGTAAGAGAAGTTCAGACAAAGTAAACAAGGCTGTCTTATAGCCTTGAAAATTTATACAAAGATCATGGCATGTTGGTAGGTGTAGCAACATCTTATTCACTGGGCTACAGGATCCATTCCACTCAGAGAAGTATCTAGGGCTTTTTCTAACTTTTAGCTAAATGCTTCAGGGCTGAGGTCATCAATATCCAGGTGCTGATTGGAGAAGATCATGATGTAGTCAAATGAAATAAAGCGTGGTTGTGCAGAAGTGCTTCTGTCAGAGATGGGAATTGATGGGAATTAATCTTTGTAATCTTCATAAAATTTCACTGTTTTCTGCAAGGTGAACCAACTCTAAAAGAAGGATGAGCAGATTGCCTTCCTTTGCTTCATAGATCTAAATGGTTTCTGGACTGCAGATGCAGCTTTGAATCATTCAAACAGTACAAGGCAGAGCTGCAATATCACCTAAGTAAATTCTTATCCTCTAGGCTGGGCTTCAAAAATATTAATAGGAACGGCAGCAGATTTCCTCCCTTATACTGTTTGTTTCAAAATATGCAATATAAGTCAAATCTTTTCTCCAGTCCCTGAATTCAGTGCTTTTCCAAAGGCAAGGTCTAGGTAAAATTTTTAATTCAAACTCCAAAGCTAATAGAATGAGGGAAGATTGTTCATAATTCTTAAGTGACTTAGCTATGAAACTGGTAGTCAGTTCTACCACAGTGCTTTGGTAGAAGAAATTTGGACATCTAATACATTTCCTGCGAGTCACATAAAGAGGTATAACTAGGACCCTTAGTTGGCTATTTATTTGGTTGCTTTTGTTTGAGGAGGGCAAAAACTATTTAATAGATGTACTTCCAGCTGCTGCTGGTTTCCCAGGACAACAGGTGAAGTAGACAGTTAACCAGAACATGAAGACATTCCCCATGATTCCTTTAGACAGGATGAAATAATGAAAAAGTCAAGGGAAGAAGCATTTAAAAACTTAATTAGAATGAATACAAGAAAATGAAAAAAGGAAAAGCTTTAACATGATACAATTGTGTTAATTGTTTAGTTAATAAACAGTTTTTCACAGATAAGGCTGGGTTTTAGCCTTTATGTGAAAATTAATCCAAATGCCCATGAACACCACAACAGTGGTTTTTTGTTTGAGTTTTAGGTTTTTCTTGTTTGGGTCTTTGGGGAGGTTTTTTTTTGGATTTTTGCAGGTTTTTTGCTTAGTTGGTTTTTGAGGGGGAGAGGTAAGGGTTTTTTTTGCTTTCTTAATGGAGCTTGCTAACAATTGTTCAAATTTATTAAGTGTTGTGATTTCTCTGTTGTCAATTTAACTTAATGATTGAATAGTTCAAACAATAATTATTTTAAGAAAGTCATGCTCTATTTTTTTTAGGATAATAAGCTAAATGGAGACACATGCCTCTAGCGTAATTTCAAATAAGTACCTTGAAAATGAAATAATCAACAGAGTCATAATTGCGTGCTATCTGAAAAAGGTCACTCTAAAAAAATTCCTGTGAGAAAACAGCTTTAAAAGAATGCTCATGAGCTGGTTTAAATTCAAACAACAGAAATTACTTTATATGCCTTCCATTATAGATGAGTATACCTGAACAAAGGAGGCTAATAATGTGAACCTGTATATTTTGCATTCTTCCCAGCACTATCTTTTCTTAAAGGGTAGCAAATAAAGAGGAACTCTTAATTTTTCTTAATTCTCGTCTTTTTTTGTTTTTGTTTTTGTTCTTGTTACAAGAAATAAGGGGGGTTTTCCCACCAAACAGCATAAAACAAGCACTTATACATTCTGTATCCACTCTGAAGCAAGACATGTAGCTCAGATTAAACTCATCCAGCCAACCAGCACTGTCATGTCATGCAATATGCAAGTAGTGAAACATAAAGAGCCAAATGAACATATGTCCACAGAGAAGAAGGTTTGAGACATCTAACACTTCAACAACAGCTCTACACACATGTAACATTTTTTCCCCCCCACAGATTATGAAAAGGGAGTCCTAATACTATTGGATCCAGCACAGCACCTGAGCATCATCGACTTTCACTCATACAGGATCTAATCTGTGGAGATCAGTTCTGTTTTGAAGAACAACTTCTGTGCAGCCATTTGGAAACTTGAGGTACTGGATATTTAGACAAAACTGCTTTTGGGATATCTTTATTGTCTTTAATTTTTGCCTTTATTAGTTTATAAAGTTCAATTCTAACACAGATGCTCTCACGAGCAATTTAAACTGAATAAGGTCACAAATGGAACAGAGATTAAAAAGCAATCTAGTTTTATAGATGATATTGCTTTATTTTTCACCATCAGTTTGCAAAATGTTATGTTTTTAAAGTGTTTACCACTCCTTGAAAGTGTTTAAAATAGTCACTACAGTATACTCTTGACCTGAATGCACTGAATAAGTTCTGAAATCTAATTTTTCTCTCATGTTTAGTTCCATTTAATTGATTCTAGAAATCTCTGTAGATGAGTCACAAAGTCTATATTACATGTCTGATCTCTCAAGTATATCAGTGGGGCTTGATCTAGGTCTAGAATAGGTGAGTTTGCTGCAAGACTCTAATATGACAAGTGAGTTTCACAAGGTAAACCTCTTGAAGGTCAAGGATAATGCCCCTTTTAGGAGTTATGGTTTTTCCAGCTTATATTAAGTGGTTTGTATAATACTGTACTCGCTAGAGTACTGAATAAACACAAATTTGTATTAATAAAGCAGGTGAAAACAGAAAGTGCTTTGCTCAAGAGCCTGTTGTGATACAAACCATTGTGATGCAGCAGCTGCAGATTTGAGTAATTTGAATCTGATATTCACTACACAGATGAACGATGGTTATTCATTTTCAATTTATCATGAGTACAGCCACAGATTGAAATAAGATGGAGTAAATGTCTGCGGTTATCTGTTAACTGGTGTGCTTTATCATTTCATAGCTGAATGACTCATGAACATGTAGTTCATAACACCTCTAATTAATTTTTGAGTTGAGTCTTTATTCTTAACCTCAAACTATGGTTTATTAATGGGTTAAGGTAAAGAGCTTGCTAAAGTGTAATGTGTGGCTGTGCAAACATATTTGGAAGCTCATAGTTCACTGTTGGATGTCAGATGTTTTACCTGCCTACCCAACTAATTGAGAATCATATCAAAAAACCAGAAAGCCATTGTAATGAATGAGAGACAGTGACCTCCAAAAGACATAACTGAATTAGAACTGATGAACTTGATCTGAGTAGATTCACAGTGTCATTTTAAAAATAACACTGTTTAACTCTTTTTCCTGCCCTTGGAAATGTATTGCACTAAAAGCATAGGAAAGATTGGCAAATGAATTTTAACTTGTTGATTTTTAATTATTTTTTTTTTTACAAGTGTTACAAGAGTGGAAGATTTATTAAAGGGTATTTGTTATATAAAAATATTTTGGTTCTGAATGCATGCAAAGCAGGCTTTCTGGAATCTAAGAGGTATCTTTAACAGTTTTGAGAAGCAAAAAGTGATAGGGGAAGAGAAAGGGGAAGAGGGTTTTTTTTCCCAAGAGATAAATGAAAAATCATTCTCTTATCTTTCTTGTTAAAGAACAGAAAAGATAAATTGAAGACATAATTGTTTATGATATGTTAAGGACATAATTTCCCACAGATTTTTGCTTCTCAAAATAATTTATTATAGCCTAAATAATTGTGTATATTATTCCAGGATTCTGTTAGTCTTTAGACTGGAATTTTATGGTAGTCAAGTTTTGACAAATATTTCAGGATCATTTATGTAGATATTCTTTCTATGTTCATCTATAATATCAAGTGACAGAACCAACTTCTGGCCTGTCAGCCTTTGTGTGAGATGTCAAATTCATCCTCTGTTACAACAGAATAGAACTGAGTCTTGTGTCTGTTTCTTAAATCCATGTCATAATCATTTGTCATAAATGATAAAGTGTTCAAATATAGAAATTCATACTGAAAAATAAGAAAAATTTCCAGTGAATTTGTTACATTTCTATAAAGAGGAAAGATTTGGTATAATTTTATGCCTAAGCAGGAGCTGCTTATTTACTGGTGAAGAATATGCAGTCAAAGTCATATATTTGGTAGTCCATGTCCGCAGCCTCTCAGTAAGTATATAGTGTGAAACAAAGCAGATTTAGGGAAAACCCTGAGCTTCCCTGCCTACAGTCCCTTGAATTTTTTTCTCAAATTTGAGGTCAAGGCATATGTTCATCTCCCCTTTCCCCAAATGCAAAATATTTCTTTTATTTTGCCTAAGATTCTACTGATTCCCTGTTTATTTTCTTTCATTGATGTGGGTATACCTTTAGCTGGACTTCCCAGGAATAAGGTTTGCATATAAAAGTGGTAAATCAGTAGAGCTGATGCACATCAAAGTTGCATTCTTTGTTTAAAGTTAACCACTCAAATAAATGGAAAACAGCAACAAAGTTTATATGAACAATAGAAACGTCTCTGATGCATGTTTTTGAATCAGCTGTCATTCTCTTTATAGTATTTATCTTGACCATTTGGATCTTGGCATGGTGATTTGATTTAATAGAGCTGTTAAGAACTGCTCTTTCTTTCAAGTTTTGCTGGAAAAAATTACACTGGTTAGGAAAAACAATTGCTAAAATGGGCTATGTAGGGGGGTTGTACATTGTTATTTTGCATGATCTGAAATTCTGACACTTGTAACAATGATGGTCAGGAACAAAAGTAGCAGTGATTTTTAAAACAAAAATCTGCAATGTCTTCCAAATGTGAATATTTCAATAGACTAACACACCAAGACAGCAGAAGGACCTGACAGAAAATAGTCATTTTCTGAATGTGTAGAATTTAACAGTCCCTAAATGGTTCATGCTGGATGAAAGAGAAACTGAAAAATGACCTTTATCTTTGTCACCACTGCAAATCTTGCTGTTCCACTGTTCCAGTGATGCATAGAGGTGGAAATAAAGGAGATGAGTACAATAGACTTTTCCATAGACTGAGTTTTCCAGGTCATTTAATTCTCTCTAGTGTGTTCAGAACCTTTCCAACAGAGCTAATGATAACAGATTGCCACATTATCCTACTCATGGTGACCTGTTTGAGTACCTGCCAGAAATTCTACTCACTCAAAACTATGGGTGAAAAAGAGTGTTTACTGAATTCACTTCTAATGGTTATTATAATTTATTCAGGGGGAAAAAAAATTGTATTATTGAGTACTCCATGTGTTAAATAATGACTCAATTATTTTGAAAATTGATACTTTAGGTTGCTGCTCTGCTGCAACTGATTTTGAATTTTCCTTACTGACTCTGGCCTTCTGCCAATTCATGTTCCATGGGGACAGTTCTCCCTATCAAACAAGGCTGTTTTCTTGACATATAGCCAGGTAAAGCTACCCACAGGAACTCTCTCCTTACTAAAAAAGAAATGGCTGTGTCTCTAAAAGGGATAAATGTAGCATTTTTAGTGAGATTTTTTTCTTTTTGTGATTACTTTTGTGCTGCATAAGCTTCCAGAGTGCTAAGGAAAAAGTCTTAGTACCAGTGAGTATCAAGGTGTTCAGGCTCTTGATCATGTAATGATTTTAATATGATTTCTTTGAGCATAAAATTGACAATTCTAAATTGTATCCTGATTGTTTGAATTTCTATCTTTCCCATATTTTTTTGAGAACCAATAAGCTTTAAATTACATACACTATGTGAATTTTACCCTGAAAAAAGGAGCTTGTGTTTAAATATTAATTAAAGAAATTTTGACTCCTTGAACATGTATTGTTTCACCAATCAAATTGGAGAAAAAGGATTTTTAAAAGAGATTCTGCCTGGGAATCCTGCTTTTGAGATAACTTACTATTGCATGTCACCTACTTAACTTTGAAGAACTAAAGGGATCTATTTATTCCCACTGATTCCTAATCTAGTGTGTTCAAAAAGGATTTTTGAGATTACATCTAATACTTTGGGTTGGGGTTTTTTAGTTACATTTAAGTTCCCGTAAAAAACATACTTTTTCCATATAAATGCAAAGATCATACTAAAGTTTACATACAAAGTAATACTAAAGTTTACTTCCTCCAGTGACTTAGTTAGGCTTTCCATTGGTTCTCTATGGTTAGCTATTGGTTCTCTAACTTAGGGCCATTCAAGCCTGCACTGGGCACATAAGTCACCTGAATAGCTTTCCCTTGATTATAGAATAAAAAACACTGGAGGTAGAAAATGCCATCAAATCTATTTCAGACGTAATTATTCTCATCAGAAAAGGTTTCCTTTGGTTTCATACATTAAGGGCTAGAATTTCAATCTTACAGAAAACGTTTTGCCTGCTGGATGCAAAGTATAGCAGTTTAGCGCCTGCTTTGCTAGCAGCTGAATCCTCTCACATGAGTAACAACTTTCTTTTCAAGGTGGGGAGAGCAATATAGACAGGAGAACCATAATTAGCAGTGTTAATAGAAACACACTAATTTAAAAATAGGATTTAAGAGGTTTGGGGCTTATATGATTGATATCTTGTTGGAAACAAGCATGCCTGTATTCTGAGGAAATTAATGTTTTTATGGCCTTAAATGAGTAGTGATTCTTCCCTTTCCTACTTAGAAATAGAAATAACTAGAATAGAAATAACTAGAATATTCAAGGCTTTTGATCTTGAACCCATTTCCTTTGTCTTCAACTTTATGTTCTGACAGTTTGCTTTATTTTAATTTTGTAATGAAATACTATATTTTGCTTTTCTGTAAGTTTGCAAAGGTTAAAGCACTTCAAAATTAAGACTTTATGTTAATATATTTTTTTAAAAGTCTTCTGAGTAATGTCTGAAGTCCTATTAGACTATAGTTCTGAATTATTCAGCTGTTAGTACAGTTTTCATTAATACTGAGCACAGAATTTGATGGATTCAATTGTGATATATATGTTTACAGCTTACTGAGGCTAATGAGAATCTAAAATGCAACATATAATAGTGGTTCACTGCCTTCTGTTGATGCACAGTAGGGAAAATAAAAATACTAGTCTAGCAAATTGCATGTATGCAGGTTTCAGATCTCCTATAAATCTGTCTCCATACAAGAAACCTTTTATGCATCCCAATGTGACCCAAAGAAAAAAAAAATTATCCTAAGATAGTTACTTAGGCTCAGTCTGGCATTACAGTGAAGCCTTACCAATGACAAATCACTGCAAAAGATGTGGTTCAGTTCTCTCCTTGTGACCCTCCCTTCCCTGGGGCTTATCTACAGATCATATATTCAATGCTTACTTGGTTGATGCAGTGGAAAACATTCTGATTTTGGTTTGTTTCCATTCTGGTTTAGGGCTAAACTGATATACTAGATTTAAGGGAAATTTCAAGGCAGTAGAACTTCTACTTTCCAAGGCATCTTGCTATCACACTGGCTTTGCGATCACAGTAAGCTACAAAGCATGCCTAAATTTTTTAAGTAGGTGAATTCTTGTGCTAATACAGCATCAGAAATCCTGGTGAGAACAGGAGTGAACTACACACAGAGCCACTCCACTGAGGGTGCCACCTCCCACTGCTGAAGGATGAACTAATACAAAAATACAAAATGCAAAATTAGGTGTGCTAGGGCCTCACCCTCACTTTTGGTTGGATCTGGGGTTGCACCATATTTTTCATGAAAGCAGCAATGAGTCAAGCCTGTCAAGCCATTAAAGTCCAAGTAGCCTTCAATGTTTGTTAAAAACAGCTCTAAAATTTCCATCAAGACCAAAATATGTGTACTTTCCACATAGTGAATATGTGAGTCCAGTCTCAAACCTGGATGTTTGAGACTGTGCCCATTGCTCTGCTGTCTCCTACCAGCCAGGCTGAAATTAGCTACAAGGCAGCCACTCATTCCCATTGGGAATGGATACAGATACTACACAGACACACACCCTTCCCTAAGAAATGAAGAGGAGAAAGTCTTATATTATTAGCCACACATACTTTGTGAGTAGTGAATGCTCAAAATGTTCAAAGTCAGAAGCACTGAATCTTGAAGAGAGCTCATTGACCATGCCTTTCCAGATATGACATAATTATCACCATTTCAGGTGGAATTAATATAATTGGGTGATAGACAGATGTAGAAATCCCTGAGCAAGTGGTAATTTTTTGAAGATTTCCTTTTTTTTTTTTTCAGTACAGAAAACTCAGAAAACTGATTATTTGAAATTGGTAATGAAAATCATTGACAGAGCTAAAGTCTTGTGTAAAATTTTCATTATGCAGTTTATACAGGCACAATGTTTCAGAACAACTTCATATGCCATTCATGTTTCTCATTTTTTATTACACTCATTTACATTTCAAGTTTTCACAAGTATTTGCAAAGCATATTTTTATAAATGTTGTTTTATCTTCTTAGACTTGCAAAGACCCCAAATAAAGTGCCATAAAAATGCTTATACCATGCTGCCTTACAAGGAGAGAGGGAGAAAGGGGCTGTCAACAGATCTTGATCTTGTCTCAGTGTTCAAACCTGAATTCAAATTCATAGCTCAAGTGTTGCAGAGACATGTAGAGAACAGCTCTTAGCAAATGAGATATATTTCCATCATTTGAAATGCTTTTAAAAATAGTAGAAAATCCACAGCTTCACACAAAAATTGAAGCTTTACATTCTGTAACAGAGACTCTGATAATAAGCATTAAACATCCCTAATATGCAGCACAACTCCTTTAGTAGCAGTTTTGTGAGGAAAAATAATTGCTTCTGCTTTGACAGGATGAGAAAAACCAAATCTCAGTATTATATATTGTCATTATACTAATTATTGTTATTTGTTTATTATAGCAGGAGTACTTTTCCTGCTTAAAGTCCTCAGAATGAAAGCCATTTTTATCCTTTTTTCACATATGCAGTGGGGTTTCTAAATGGGATTTCTAATTAATTCTTTCAAATTCATATGAACATTATTATTGTTTTAATCTAATATTTGATACTGATAGAAATGAGCTGCAAACTATTTAATGACATTCTGCTGGTACTGTCTCATCAAGTTTGTCATTGCCACCTGACACAAACAATTTTAGAAGTCAACAGTCTCATTAGTTAATGTTAATGAATTTGGCAGACTCACATAATTGGCTTTTACCTAGGTTTTCATGTCTTTTAATGGCATTCCACAGGGAAAGTATAGACTTCATATTTATTGGTTGTGCAACTTTAAAATAACTTCTTGTAACTGATGTTTGCCTGGATTTTCTCCCATGAAATAAACTAGGTAACTACCAAATCTGGTAAACTGAAATAGCTCTGTATAAAATGCAGTTTCATACAGTCATATTGTTTAAATAGAAAAAGGGCCTTGGACAGTCTCCAGTCCAATTTTCTGCTCATGGCCGGTCAGCTCTGAGGAAGTCAGGCCAGACTGCTGAGTTCTTCATCCAGTTGGGTCAGACCAAGATGCTTAGGTCTTCATTCAGTTGGGTCTTGAAATCATCCAAGGATGGGAAGTGAGAAATCTCTCCTTGTGGTGGAAAACTTCTCCTTATATTCAGATGAACCTCTCTTATTTAAATTTATATTTCTTGTTTCTCATCTTTCCAGCTTGCATTGTTTTGCAGAGTCTGGTTATGTTTCCTCAATAACTTCCCCATAGCAGTGGGGTCTGCTGGTAGATCCCTCCAAGGCCAACCCTGTTCCAAATGAAACAAGCCCAGCTCCTTCAGACCCTTGTCAAAGAGGAATTTCTTCAGCCCCACCATCTCTGTGACCCCCTTGTATTCTTTTCAGTTGGTCACTGTCTTTCTTTTACAGACTGGCCCAAAACTGGATGCAGTACTCTAGATATGATGGTTCTTGGAAAAGTGGGAAATTAAGCAGCCTTTATCTTCATAAGGCAATATTTAGAATCATGATTGCATTGGTACTATTTTTTTGAGCTGAGACCAACTTTAATTTACAGTAGCATGAATCAGACTTGCTGATGTACCAAAAGCAGAATTTGATCTTCAGATATTTGCATCCAAAGGGATGAATTTTTTTTCTTGAAAGAGGATATTATGTAACTCCTCTTAAAATTCCTGAAATCAGAAACATCAGAGTAAGATAAAAGTTAAGGTAAGAGCAATATTGGTATAATTTATTTCCATAGGAGAGTTCTCTGGTTGCATTTTTTGGTGATGTTTCCATAACTACAGTTTTGTGTACATATTGTATCAGAGAAAAAAAAAGCAATTTTTGACTGATGCAAAAGACATCCCTACTTACCTGCTTTGAAATTAGTCTGAACTGTCCCAGTTTGTGATCCAAAATGAAATAGCTCAATGAGACTGTTCCATGTACGCTGGTTGAAGCCAGGTTCTCACACATGCCTCTGCTTTCCCAGGAAACCAAACTGAGAACGTGATGACCATCAAAGCAGCAGCTTTTAAGGCAGGGAACATACTAAATAACTCCTTAAGAGATTGATAAAAATTAGGCTTCTATTAGTGATTTGGCAAAAGGAAGACATATATTTACATATCACTCCCAATCTTACTATCCTTTATTTACCTTTTACACCTTCTGGTTTCGTCCCTTGTGTCTTATGAGACACAGTTCTTAGTAAATAATCATTTTTTGTTGTTGTTGTTTTTGCACAACTTTCCCCATTAGTTCATGGCTTTATCTCTTGCTTGCCCATTGCATGTAGTTGGAGTGTTTTCTCGTGGTTTGAGATTCCAAAGTGGATAGACATGTCAGCTGCTCACTATGTTCCTTCTAGAGGCAAGAATGAAAAGGTAGTATGTTCAGAAGAAAAATGTGTATCATCTTAATGCAAATATCTCAGAAGGGAAAATATTTATAGGGTGATTCTCTCAGTTTTATTTCTAGCCAGAAAGGGAGAAGAGTTGTTCTATACGAGACACGAGTTATAGTCTATAGATCTTGTGAACAAGTGACTGCACTATTTTTATTGGCTTTTCTAAAGGAACTTTAAAAGCTTGAACTGTCTCTTTTATGTTAAAAACATAGTATGTAGTCTTTGTGATTTAAAGTTAAAAGTCGTATTACAATATTTTAAATGAAAGTTGTAGTTCATAATTTATTGCAGAACAAAAGAGGGAAAATGGAGCTTCTTTAGTGCTTCTTTTCTTTTACTCCAAGTTCTTTTCAATTAAATCTAAAAATGAAAGAGGGCCACAACTTTCTTAAAATATCATTAGGTATTCTGGGGCTTAGGTTCTTGATACACAAAAATTAAAATTTATTTTTAATCCTCAAATTTATTACCTCAAGTGTATTGTAATTGAATATTCATATAAATATCATCCAAGTTCAGATGCTACATTTAGAGATTTGTTTATCTGTAAATGGCAAGTAAAATTTTAAGTCTACATTTATTTAAGAAAAAAACAAAGTAAATTAATTACTAAAAATAGTCTGCCATAAATATGTAATAAAAAACTCACATCTATGTGGATGAAAAAAATGCCTTGACCAGAAAATCTCAACATTACTGGTAAAATAAATGACTAATTTATTTACAAAATAATAAAATACGGAAGGAAACACCTCTATTGATGAATAGCCTGGATGGAAATGTTGCCTGATAGGCTGAATATGTTTGAATTTCAGGGAAGAGCTTCTGTGATTGCATGCAATAAAGGAAGTGGTGCTCCTGAATATTGTAAAACAAGGCTTTTGATATTCTATTCCCATTTTTGCCAGACTTTGAAAGCCTCTCCTTCAAGAAAATTCTACCCTGAATAGAAAATGAAAATAAACATCAGCATAACTTTTTCATACAGTAAGCAAATAAAAGTGATATGTTAACTTATTTAAAGTGCAAGGAATCTTTTACAGAATTTATACTTGAATTGTTTATGAGGATTAGACAGTATAAAAACAAATTTAGGCAAATGACTATTTCTACCAAGTAAAACGTAACATCTAAATTTTGTAACAGTAATCCTAGTTAGTGTTTCAGATGTTTTATGCAGCAAAATTCCACTTCCAAAATTTGATCTCGAAAGTCCTTCAATCCAAATTAGTTAGTTTAAACTGAAATCCTTGGTTTTCAGAAACACTAAGGTTTCAAGACATCCTAAGAACAGGTAGAAGGGAAACAGAAAGGCACTGGCAAGTGGCAGCCATTCCCTAGCAAAACTCACTTCAAACAGAGAAATCTTTGTTCAGCTTTCCATAGTAAATGTGAGGTAAATACTTGTTTTATTTTTTCAAAACAGAAAGAACTTTTTTTTTTTTAATTTTAAAATTTAGGAAAAGAAAGACAATGGAATATTGCAGTTTCTGTAGGCAGACTGGATGCATCTTCAGTCACATGATTGGCTGGACTCTGAAGCATAGAAAAATACATTATTTTCATCCAAATTCCCTTACTTACTTCTCTATAGAGATAATATCCTATACTGGAGGATTTGCTAGAGATATAAATGTGGTGGATAAAGCTCTTTCTTCTTTAGGTAGATCTTCAGTTTTTGCTGATAGTTATTCTGGAGTTTCAGCAAAGGTGACATTGGCTATGCAAACTTCTGCAAATGGTCTGTGATCTCACATTCAGGGCTACTTTCTGAGCATTTCTGTTGTATATGCAGTACTTTGATGCATCCATACTGATCCCATCCATCAAGAATTCATATGTATTTCTATACAAACTCATTTACAAAATCAATTACTGCTCTCCTTTTCTTTTAATATGTCGCTTTTTTTTTGTAATTAATGTGTACTTAAAGAGATGTGTTCAGTTTCCAAGATATACTGATCCGTAGATCTTATTTAACTATTTTTGTTATGCAAATTTTCAAGCAGAGCTTTCTCCTATAGAGAGATAGGTGATATGCATAGATTAGTAAAAATATAATTGCCTCATTGCCTTCCTGAGATCAAAATTGGAAAGTAAGTAGATATGTGGGGTAGAGAAACAGTGCTATTTATTTGGTTCAGTTTGCCCCTCACTGAACATTGCCATTTTTACTAGATGCAGGAATTATTTATTTCACAAATGTGATGAAAACTAATTAATAGTATTTATTAAGGTAAATGCAACAAGTCATAAAAAAATGAAATGGATTTTGGTTAATTAAAAATATCTTTTACTGTGTAAATCACACACTAATGAAAATTAGATAACTTTGAAAGGAGATGGGAAAGGAACTCCATTTGATGAGGACAAGAATTTCTATACAGAAACTATGGAAGTACAAAAGCTATTCTCTGTAATTTAGGGACTCAGAAACATTGCCAGCTGGGTTCAAGTCCCAGCCAGCATATGCAGTTGTATAAAAATCTGTTTGCTATGTCCCGCGAGCAATACTGCTTGCAGGAAACATATAGCTACTGCTGAGAAGGAGCTCAAGAGACTGCAAGTAATATAGTAAAGTAGCAGTATGCTTTTCCCATTATAGTGTAGCTACAAACCAGTCTTCAAATTTCTCTGTTTCTCTTTCAGCTGATAAATCAACTGATCTAACTCTTCGATTTCAATGACCCATCTAATAAAAATACTTATGAAGAATCTTAAATATTTTACAAGCTAATTATATCATTATTTGTAGAAACAGAATCTTTGATCCAAATTGTTATAATAGGAGGAAAGGTGGAACAACAGGCAATTTAGCTGAAAATCTGAATTGCTAGTTTTCTTGCTATAAAAGACCTTGAAAGTAGAAAGTCAATAAAACCACCAACTGAAAACCTAGTTTGAATTCCACTGTAGCTAATAGCAAAGCTTTTGGTAGTGCCAAGGGTTGCATATGTCCATGACATTTCTACAAAGTTGAAGAACAGCATACAGTCTGTCTGAGAAGTAGAATCCTATAAAAATTCTAGATGCATATTCTTTTAAAAGACAAAATGTCTATTGGTACTACAGGGAATTTGGAGTGAGCACATTATCTTTCAGTAAAAAAGCAAAAATTACTTCAAAGTTAATTTGAACTGAGATATGGATTAAAGAAAAGCTAGAAAATGTGAGATATCATGGAAATAGAAGGTACAGAATATTCCTTCTTGTGTTTGTGTAGAAAATGTATTACAAAAAAAAGCCAACCAAACCGAAACCCAACCAACCAACCAAACAATCCAAAAAACCCAGCACAACAAATGAGCAAGCTAAACTTTTGAAAACTCTAGAGAGACTAATCAGTTTGCTAGCTTTGGGGAATTTTCATGGCATGCCTTGAAGCAAATTAAACACATTTGTGCTCAAATGTATATATTAAAAAAGTAATAAACAATTCTATGTGCTGAGTCCTACTGTAATATGCAATTCTACATGGAGTCTGCAGAGAGGCATCACAAGCAGAATCCTTATATAACTTTGCACCAGCAGCAGTCCCAAGAACGGTGGTATGGGGCACTCCAGGCCACCCTTGGTTCCATCCTCCAGTCCACATTTGCTGTGAAACACGGCTCCTAAGTGCTCTCATCCCGGGATGGCTACAGGATAATGCTGAGGCTGTTCCTTATCTCAGCACTCAGAAATGCTTCGCTCCCTTGCAAAGCAGCCCTCTGTCTCAGGCCATCCCTATTTTCAAACAGCTTAACTCCTTCTTGTAGTTGAGCCTTCTTGCCCTCCATGAGAGCTCATTCATCAGTCAGAAATTACCACTGTAATTGGAATTTTCCCTTCATAGCTAAAATCCATTTTAGGATCTGAGAATGGAGTAAGAAAGGAAGGATGGAAGAAAACCCTCAGTAAAGGATCTAATTAAAGCAATATCAGTCAATAAATGAACATTCATTATCTGTAGACAAATGCAAGAAAGCTCACAGAATGACTGGCAACATCATGTTAATTGAAAAGCAAGTGACTCACTATAAATTGTGAAGATAAACTGAAAAACTATACACAGTGGTGCTAGTCAAATAATCTACCAAACTAATGAACAAATAGGAGTCATAGCCACATATTGCAAACTTTTAGCTCACTAGAATGATCAGGGAACCAGAGCACAAAAGATAAATAGGAATAGGATGAACAAATAGGGTAATTTCTTTAAATTTCATATATATATATTAGAAGGGGATTGTGTGAGAATTATATTTTATTGTTAGGAACTAAAACTTGAACTGCCACTTCTGCCTTTATTTTCCCTATCAAATATATATTTTAACTATAGAAGAGTAAGAGATTTTTGAATATTGTTTTTATTGCTTATTTTTATTTTGTGTCTTTTGTAAAAAGAAAAATGAGCATATACCATTATCCTACTGAGTTTATACCAAGTCATCAGCATTATTAAAACTCCCATATGTAGATCATAATTTGTACAAGAAGCTTGTTTTTCAACTCAGCAAAAGAGTAATAATTCAGCTGGGGATGAAGAATTGCTTCATTTTAAACCCAAATGTTTGTCTTTAATATTTTTGTTCTTGTATGAAATCTACCAGCATATATTCTTTTTGTCTGTATAGATTTTACTGATAAACACAAATTAAATAATTATAATTCTTAAGACCTCTGTATAAGTAACTATAAAATTACCCTATTTTAAAACATGGTAATTGTCATACATAAGTAATCAGTCATGCTGCTAAATTTAAAAATAATTTGGCTTATATAGAAGAAATGTGTGTTTTTCTTGCATAGTGCATTCATTATCCATAACAAATTAGTGCCCACATAAATTCAGTCTTCCAGACAAATGAATGTTCAGCTACAAGAAAATCTCGAATTTGCACATTAAAATAAATGCAACTGTACCTATTTTAGAAATGAAATTACCAGATTCATATGCAGTAGTGTCTATTTAGCTGATAACATATACATTTTACATGGTATAAAAATACACCTTTCACAAAAAATGAGTTTGCATATTTCGGATCCAGTGGTTGAAGGTTAGAAATGCATGCATGAATTAGAGAGCATGATTTATTTATTGTTAACTTTCCTTATAAAAACTTGTCATTTTTGAAACAGCCAGTCCAAGATACTATTTTTTTTAAAAGAAGGCCTTGAAAAAGAAGTTGTTCTTCTTCCATACACTTCACTGCATGCCTAAGGCATTTGGCTTTGAGCCTCATCACTGAGTCTCTGTTTATTATGAATAAAAAGAAATAGCAGAAGTGAATTCAGTTCAACCAACATCTAAATCATCCTCAGGGTATCTGTCAATAAAAGGAACCTGGAATTCCTAGTTGGGATGAGTTGGCCAAATATTACACATTAAACTTCATTTGGCAACACTTCAGTGTCATGTTGTAGAATTCATCTTGCTAAGGTTTTGCAAAATGCAGAGAATGTATAACAGCATTTCATGTTGTAACTATGTCAAACTTAATAAATATAACTTGGGATTTGTGTAAAATAATATTATTTAGAGTGTGTGCTGTTTGCATTATGCATTTAACCCTTATCATGTAAATCTTTTAATGTGATGTACTAAAGAAATTGCATCCTTATACTTAGCAAAACAGAGCTTCTCTGTTCTCATTACAACAACATTTTCTCATCACTTGGATTTTCATAAAAGAGCTGTTACTCCAAACTGACATAACTCAATAAACTGCTGACATTTGAGTCCTGTTTAACTGTTAAAGCCTTCACCTACTGTACCTGTATAATCAAGGCTGTAGTCAGCTTCTGACCCTGCCATACTATATAGCCACCAATACACTGTTATATTTATCACTACTATTGCATTATTCTAATTTTAACAACCTTTAGTCTCTTTCAATAGTCATTTTTGAAAACTTCTGTTTAACGCTGGGTTATAGAATGTTCTCCCTTTTCCAACTCCTGAACGTTCCTTCTCTGCTATATGTTTAGAACTTGCTCAAAGACACATTGTTTGTGCATAAAGTCAATAACAATGTTGGACATAAAAACTGCTCAGCTCATGGTGGTTTTTATCAAATCTGATCCTAAGCGGTTTATTGAATTATTAATGACTTCTAATTAACCAACAATCAATGGATCCTATATTCAGAATCAATATCCACAATACAGAAGATAAACCACAATGCTGGATATATATAAAAGTGTAAGAAGCCTTTTCAAATTCCCGAACAGCCTTTTGTAAATAATTCCCGGAAGTGGGAATTTAACACACTGAGACAGCTGCCTGCATTCTTGGGCTTTGCTCACACCAATATTAGCCCATCCACTGGTGAGACAGCTTCCATGGGTATACACACGAGGTGTGGGTCCTGGGTTGCAGTCTGCATCACCACTGCCCTGACTGCTTCCCTGTGGCCGCAATGCTGAGGACACTCAGCCAGCCCTAAACAGATTGCAATGATGGCAGGGCAATTCTGGAATTCTAAAACTGCCATGGTCTTTCGGTCCTTCTTTTCAAGTTCGCCTCCTTTCTAAGTCCCTTGTTTACAATTTAATCTAGCAGTTGCTGGCATCTTCCCCCTAGGTCTGTCAGTGTTTGGACAAACCAGCTCTCAGACTGTGCTGTTCAGTCCCATTGCCACTTTCACAGGTACTGTTTTCTCTGATGGATGGAACACATGAGCACCCCAGCAGAGAGAAATCCCACTTGCCTGGTATTCTCTTCTGCTGCTTCTGTACCAATTTCAATTGATAAAAATTAACCTTCTATCAGTGATTTGGCAAAAGGAAGATATAGCTTTACACATCAACCTTATTATCCTTTATTTTCCTTTTACACCCTCTGGTTTCATCCCTTTTGTCTCTTATGAGACGCAGTTCTTAGTACATAATCATTTTTTGTTAGGGTCTAAAATTGGTAGGGAGAGAAGAGCCTAGAAAGTCAGTGAGCTGAAGGCCGTAGGCAGATTTTTGGAGGGCTCCGAACCTGCCAGAAGTGTTGGGGTAATCACAACATTGTAGACAAGAAAGAAGAAGCTGTGCATATTGATTTGTGTGGTACAGTCATTAGGGTCTAACAGGAGGAGTTTAAAAGTCTGTTTTCTAAATATTTTGACTTAAAGTCAGTCTTAAGCAGCTATGTGACTATGTTCACTGGTTTAAGATCAAAGTAGAGTGATGGGGATAAAGTTGCTTACATAGGAGAGAGAATTCATTAGAGTCTATTTACCTTGTGATAACCAATTTGCATTTGTTTATCTTTCCTCTAATTTCTGTGTTCTTTATGCAATTCAGCTAGAGTGATTACCAATATGTGAATAAATGGCAGATTTACTGCGTCTTGCAAAACAAATCATTACTTTAAGTCATTGTGTTAATCAAATATATTTACTCTGGAATGGAATTGTTATTTAATGTCATTTGAGATGTGAGAGAGCATTTATTTATTTTTTGTTTCTTTGTCAGCATTTTTTTTTCCTGTCAAATACTGAAACATGCCATACATTGTAAATATAATTGGATTTATTTTAAGAATAGAGTAATAAATATTTACCCAGAGATTATTATTATTATTATTATTATTATTATTATTATTATTCCTCCTGAGTTCAGTTTAGTGGATTTTTTCTTTAATAAATGTGAATATTTTGTTTGACAAGAAATTTATAGATTTGAATCCAACAAGAAATTAAATACAGCTACTGACATACATTTTAAAATTTCAATCCCTGTGTTTTCAAAGGAAGATTTCAATTTATTTAAAAAAAAGCTAAGGGAAAGCAACAAAACAACAGACAATAGTCAACCCAAATGACTTCACTTAATTTAAACCCAATGTTTGTACACATTTACACATTTTTCAGTTTCTGAAATTTATTGGTTTTGTTAGAGCTTCTTTAGCAATTGCATACTTACAACACCTTTAAAACACTGCAGACGATTTTAAAATTACTATATATATCTTATATCAACCTCCTTATGTCTTAAAGTTCCTTTTAAAAATGAATAAAATATTAATTAAGTTAATCTAATTCTGTTTTGAACTGCAAATTAAAATTCTAATACTTTAATGTCACTAAGAGCAAGTAGTGTGCCCAGATTTTTCTATATTACTAGAGTTATGTAAGAGCTTTTAATTTGACAGTTTTTGAAAAAGCAAATGCTTATACACTTTACTTAGTTTTAACAGTCTTTTCCCTTTAGGAAATTTAGAGTATACTTGGACTCGTGGAAAGAATCTTCATTTCATCTCTAGTGATGTTTCTCATCCACCAGCACCCTCAAGTCCTTCATAGGGTTGCTCTCCCATCAGTTCTCCTTTCCACTTCCACTTAATTATAGAACTAATTTAACTTGTTTTATTTAGCTAATGTTTCTTTTTTTTTTTGTCTAGCATTCTAATTTTAGACAAACACACCACTGTTTCTTCACTCCTCTACACCTCAAAACGCACTCAGAATTTGTGAGTTATCCAGTAGGGAAAACAAATTTAGATCAGTAACAAAAGTTATGGCCTGATGTAATGCAGGAGTGCCTCCTTTACGACCCTAACATTAGGGGCAAAATTTGAGATTTTGACAGGCTATATGAATGCCTTATCTATTAAAAAAAGAACTAATTCTCTTTACCGTGGTTGCATTAGTTTAAGCAACCCTTAAAGTGTCTTGCTTCTGGCCAGAAACTGCTGAAGATGTGGCTGTTTTCTTCTCATGTAACACACTAAAGTTCCTGGCTTCAGAGCTTCAAGAAAAGTTTGAGAAGTGCCATGCATTTAAGTTGCACTCATTGTTGTTTTAGTGCAAAACCCAAAATATATGCCTGAGTTCATGAAAGCTTATTCTTGTAATGATTCCTGAAGACCCTTTCTCTTCCTAAAGTAATCCATACCCTTACTTCGCTCATAGAATAACGTGTACCTTGATTTATAATTCATCTTACAAGAGTTTAAAGGGTAGAACTTACCAGATGTCAATTTATGGAGGTGGAAAAGGGAATTCACTGTTTTACATTAGTTCTGGTTGACAGGTTTCCTTTTCCTGTATTACTGTCTGCGCTGAACAGCTTTGTAACCCCTGCAACAAGAGATTGTCTACCCTGGAATTCATGACCACTATTGATTATGCTGGGTGAGAAATAAAATTGCTCTGTATGTCTTGGCATTTGTCACCACAGCTGAGTTAGTATAGATACAATAGACATTTCTTCTGGAAGCATTTTTTAACAAAGCTAATTAAAAAATCATGATACTTTCATTCAAGAATTTCTAGTACCTGGTGCCTTTGGAGCATTTGTTAGAAGTTTAAAATATAAAGAAGCCTATTTCATATAGCTTTACAATTGGTTAGCATTGGGAAAATAGTTGTTCTTGGAATAGCTTAAGATATTAATATTGTAATAACTGTGGGTTTTTTAAATGAAACATCTTGTAACGCAGTTGAGTTGCTTGTTTGCAAAGATTAGAAAAATCAATGCAAAGCACTTACACTCACAAACCAGAATCAGTGTTGTGAGATAATAAAACTGTATTTTTACTCTGAAGTTATTTTCACTGCTGTATCCACCATTCATGGTTACTGAATGTTGTTTGTTCATAACTGCTGCAGTTTGTGCGAATGTCAGCAAAGGTTTTTCTTTTATATATCCATCGGATATATGTCATATGGGTAGACTGATCAGTGTTTGTGAAATATTTTTTCTAGTACTAGGAGCCTCCCTGGACTGATTTAGCTCTCTGAATGTTACCAAGTTCTCGTCATCCAGGTCAGCAGTGAGAAGGTTAAAAGTCCTAGGGTAATCAGAATAATTTCATGGCACTGGGATGACTGGTTGAAGAGACAGGAGCACAGGTGGTGTTTTCTTCAATCATTGTAATAGGAAGGAAGAGTATGAAGTAGGAGAACCCACCTGATCAACACATAAGACAGGTCCATCGGTGGAATTTTGGCTTTTTGAATCATGGGGATGTTTACACAACACCAGGCCTGCTGATAGATAAGAGACAGAAAGGATTCACCTACTTAAAAGGAGGAAAAGGACTGTAGCCCATAAGTATTCAGGGATGATTGAGAGGGCTTTAAACTCCATTTGAAGAGGAAAGGGGACAGGATCAGGCTGGCTAGAGATAAGCCATGAGTGCCAGGTCAGTGCTGGGAGTGAAATGAGCGGCTGAGCAGAAGTTCATCTACACACAGTGGGTAATAATAAAAGAGAAGGAGCTGGAAGCCACTGTGCAGTAGGAAAGCTATGACACAGTCACCATCACACAAACATGGGGGAATGACTTCTGTGCCTGGAGTGCTGCTATGGATGGCTACAAGCTCTTCAGCCTGGACAGATGAAGAAGGAGAGTCAGCAGGGCGGCACTGTGCACCAGGCTGTGGATGTTGTCTACCTGAACTTCAGTAAAGCCTTTGATACTGTTTCCTACAGCATTCTCCTGGAAAAACTAGAAACTATGGCTTGGACAAGTCCACTCTTCACTGGGTTCAAAACTGGCTGGATGGCTGGGTGCGAGAATGGTGGTGAAGGGTGCTACACCCAGCTAGTGGCAGGTCAGCAGTGGGGCTCCCCATGTACTGCTGCCAGTCGTGTTTAATATATTTATCAGTGACCTGGATAAGAGGATTGAGTTCCCCCTCAAACAGTTCCCAGCTGACAATAAACTGAGTGGGAGTGTTGATCTGCTCAACCACTCTATAAGTGACTGTTCAGCAAGGACACACACCTACGATGCAAAACGTAGAATGTTTCTCTGCCTAAGGAAAGGTCTGTGGAAGGAACGTAATAAAACTGCAGAATACTAATTTAAAAACACCCAAACAAAACCCAACCCTTGGATTACATGAAGTTGTCTCCAATATACAAGCTGGCTGTAGTACCCAAGCTGTTGTTCAATGGCACATAGTTGCCATATATGTTATGTTCTATTATATAGAGTCCGATATTCATCTGATAAGTGAGGTTTATATGATAAGTCAGACATTTCAGAGTATTTATGTATATATATGCATTTATTAAAAAAACCCCATGTATTTCTGTACAATAAAATGGGCCTTGTTCCGTGCTATTTCCAAAAACAACATCCATGTAAAAGATTCAATATATTTTGTGCATTTTAGTTTGATTTTCTTGTTGGTGCAAGAATATTTAGATAGAGTTTGGAATCACAGGGTTTAAAAATGAGATTCTTCAATAGATGTTTGATTTTTCCCCACTTAATTTTTTCCTTTCAAGGTTATGCCTTCATAGCCTTTGGAACAAGTTTTCCTAAGGAAAGGGACCCATAAGGATCTTTGAGCCTACGTTCAAGTCCTTCAGGGATTCTGTTACTGCAATAGATTTTTCAGAAAAATTATATATTAATTGATGCGATGCACAGGAAATTTCACTGTTCAGTGGAAAAAAAACAAACAAAGCAACAAAAAACCCACAAAGCTCTACAATTTATTAGAAATCATTATTAACCTTAGGTTTTGATGCAATTGAGAAAAACAAAACCAAAAACTGAACAAACGTACACTAGAATTAGGATAGAAACTTTAATATTACTACCTTGATGAAAAACTCCTTTTGGCCCTTTTTATTAAATACCATTTAAAAACAGCTGATGCTTTTGATTTTTGAATGCAAAGTATTCTGTACACATGTACATACTCAGGAATAAAGTGTTTGTATCTCATGCCCTCCTTGAGAAAAGTCTCTAACATTAAAGATGACCATCTCCTGGGGAGTTTCCAATTGGACACAAGAAGAATATTTTTTTAAAAATAAGAACTGTAAGAGGTTCCTAGGGAACTGATGGATTCCCCAACACTGGAGAATTTTAAGATTCAGCTGGACAGAGTGCCAGAGCAGTATGATTTCTCCAAGAAAGGTTGAACCAGATGATCCTTGAGGTCAGCTCCAACAGGTATTCTATGACTCTAGGATTCTATGAAAATATTATAAACTGCAGATCATTTAAATGTGCTCCATATTTGTGCTGAGTTCATTAATAAGTTGGATATTGTACAATAACTTCATAGCTGGATTTCTTAATTACCAGGTCTTGAAATTACCAAGAATGCTTAGTGGACAATTATGTCAAGAGTGAAAAAGTTTTTGTTGCTGTAGCTATCTTGACAGCTGTAAATAATTCCTAATAAGATGTAAAATAAACCTCTAGCTTAGACTCATACAAGTATTTTCTATTACTTTCAGAAAATTAATAAGAGACTTTATGTTAAGTAAAACTAATCAGGGGGATTTATTTATCTCTTTTTCTGATTTATGCTAATATGGTTTCATCATTAGTCTGAATTAGACTCTCTAATGCTGTTTTGGCCAGGATTAGAATTTCTCTGAGGCTTTACATTCTCACATGGTTGCCACTTCCATTCTGGTATTTCCCCACTGGTGGTTTTAGCCTGGATGTTAACACTAATTGCAGAACACTAAATGGTTCATTTTAATCTTTAATAAGTTTACATCTATTCAAATTAATTCTTGGACTGTGAAATCTCTGTTGTCATTGCAGTTTAATGTCTTAGCATCTCAGAATAGGAATATGCAATGAAGCTTTCTCCATTGTTTTAGATGATTCAGCAGCTATTAATATCAGAAAGCATAATGCAGTTTCCTTGACTTTAAACACAATTAATGTTCATAATTTTAAATTCTTTTATCACTGTATATCAGTGCTGACATTGACAGATTTTGGCAAAGACTGAGAGGAGACAAAGTCCAATGTAGTTTTGCAAATGTCAGTGTATGACATCACCACAGGGAGTTGGTGCCTTTCTGTAATGACAGAACGAAGGCTGTAATTAGAAATGAATGACAAGGTGCTTTTCATCTTAGATGAGAAAAGATCTTTGTGTCAAAATATCTCAGTGCATGAACAATTTTTCTACAACCATTTCTTGTCCTGTGCATATCTTTCATAATAATGAAGGGGGAGCAGAGAGGGCAAAATTATTGCGTAGTGTTGTTGCTAAGTGCCAAAATAGCAGATGTTCTGCATTTGCAGATAACAAATGTTTGAATGCTCTCATATTGTGATATTGACAGATACCATTCCTTAGGAGGCAATATATTCAATATTTGAAAAAAAATTAAAAATAAATCAAAGGTATTAAGGTTTTTAAGGCCTTATGCAGAAAGCATTTTAAAATTTACTTGACACAAGTAAAACATCAAATTCAAAAATGTATTTTAAGGATTTAATCCCATGACAGGCAACAATTTAGGAAGAAAAGTGACTTATGTGTTCCTGTTCTTTTAAAAAGCCTGACCTTCCTGTTCAGTCAGTGGAAATGGTATCAGATGTGATCTGAATTTATAATGTTTAATAATTCACCTAGTAAATGGATTTGTAGTGCTTACATTAAAATTCGTATCTAAAGAAATGGCTTTTTTTTTTTTTTTTTTTCATTATTCTGAGTTAAATACGATCTTTGAAGCGGTATAGAAACCCTGCAGAATGGCGTATGATGCTTTCTGAGAAGTGTATAAGTTCCAGTGTGGTATGATCTGAAATTATGACATGTAGGAAAGTAAGCTTAGCTTTGATAGATTATGAATTCCTTAAATCTATATTAAGTCCTGCAGCTTTGCAAGACAACTTGATTGGTGTCCCAAAGCTTAAAAAACTCTTTCACTCTTCTTAGCAAATATATCTGTTGAAAATTATATAACATACAGGTTAAAACTTAAGCTTTCAGGGTTGTAGCTTATTTCTCCTCATATTTACTTAAAATTTACAATTAGATGAATGCACAGACAATATACCTTTACTAATCTTGTCCTCTCTACTTCAATTCTTCACAAAATCTAAAAGTATAAAAAAAATTCCAGTTCAAGGTATAATTTCTGTGCAATTAAGTTTTTTCTTTTGATTGGAAGTGTCCAAATTTAGCATTCAAATTAACTCTTAAAATAATAAAAAAATAAAACCCAACCCTATGGGCAAATAAGTCAAGTACTTCTTACAAATATTTAGGTCTGTTTAGAGAGCAAGACTAACTTGAATATGTGTGCAAATAAATATATAATTTACTACAAGTAAGAAGAAATAATTGGTTCCTCCCTATGTCTTGAAGATTTAGTGTGCTGCCACTGTGAATTTTGACATTGTCTTGAATGAAAACATATGAATTTGCAATTTGAAAACATTTTCCAGATGATTGTCACCTAACTTCTCTTTTTGTATCAACTGCACTTTTTTTGCTTTTTCTCTGAAATGGTTAAAATTTCAGAAAAATGCATAGAAGCTAATGGAACTGCATTGACATATATATATGATGTAAGTGCAATTTGAAATTAGGGTATCACCTTTCTGAACAGATAAAATGTAGTTTATTTGATCATTCTTTCACTGTTGGAATTTAAATAGAAAGTCTTTAGTTTGTTTTTTTAAAGAATAAATAGGTTAATGCAATGTGTCTAGAATTCTAAGACACTTTTCAAAATTTTATATTACCTTGCTACCAAGATGCAGTTCATAGTTACGATCTATTGTGTAAAATCCAAACTATCATTTAAGAATCCCACAAACAACTTTAAAATCTGTGCTAAGCTGAAATGAATAAATGAAATTTATTGCCATTGTTTGAACAAATATTTGAACTGGTTTTGGCTGCGTCAGCAATATCTGCCTGGAAGCTGCAGGGAGGTTGTAGATCTGCTGTTATCACCATTCTGCCCACTTAAACAGATTGTGGGAATGACCAAGTTACAGATAGAGGAAGGTGAGAAAAGAAGAGAGAGAAAATCAAGGGGAGGTCACTCCATAGCATTGTGTCTTTCTGTCCCTGTTGCCAGATAGGGAAGGATACCTGCTCTGTACATTCACCTTTCTTCTCCATTTTAATGCTTGCCAAAATCTTTTCAGATTTCATTGCCACTCATCCTCCCTCCCTCTACTGCATTTGTAGGTGCTTTTGGAAGTGCTAAAAGTCACAGGCTGTTTGAGGATCATAAAATTATTTATTCTTCCCTTCAGGGACCAAACTGTCAGAGGACTGGAGGAACTTTTTGCCATTTTTTCCTCTATCTTAGACCATCAAATAGTCAAAATTAATTTGAGAAGAAATTGAACAATGGATGTTAATGTTCAGGAGTGTAAGGAAATTTTTAGCTCCTTTAAATTTAGTGTTGCCCTTCCTATGTATAGACAAAGATAAATAAGTGTATCTTATAACTTATAGAGCAGATATCCTGCAGCTCGTGCATTAGAAGTACCAGGAAAAAATTGATAAGTTGTGGATTAGATTTTCAAATCAGTCTGATGTCTGTTCTATTGCCTATTCTAAGCAAAACTGGAGAAGATTTCTCTTTGTATGTATTTGCATAGATCGCCTTTGCAAAAGTGGCACTGAAAAAAAGTCTTTAACATCTCTAGAATTCTTGCTGGCTTTGTTGTAAAATTGGATGATTTATTTTGTATTTAGAGCACATATAATTTGAAAACAATTTTCATTTCCCCAGAAACAAAACACAGACATTTGAATTTCATATTAGTATCAATGAATGACTGTGCTTGTGCAAGATTAGAAAGAGAAGGATTGTACTTTAATGCTTTTATCTTCGTGTCTGAGCTACTAATTGGTACTGACAGGAAAATTTGGTACATTGATTTTCTAATTTCCAAGTTAAAACTTACAGATGTAGTTCCAAAGGCAAAAAGCGATGTCTATTGTAGATAGTGCCCCACTGGTAAACAACACTCCAGAAGACTGACTCAGCTCAGAATACAAGGATGATAACTCAGGAGATCAGCATGGTAGAGACAGAACCTCTGGGTCCAATTGAAATACAAGATGGAAAAGTTTATGGTGTGGAAGCTGGGATGTGCATGCTGGGAGGAACATAGCAAAACTGCCTAAAAGTGTAGGGTGGCATCAGGAAAGCTGTGGCAGAGTTGGAAATAAATTGAAAAAAGTGAGGAATTAGAAGAAGACAATCTGCAGTTACATTAGTCAGAAAAGAAAAAGAAAATAATTTGTACTGCCTCATCAAATAAGAGAGGATATCTGGTGAAAAGTGATATGGAGAAGATTGAGGTACTCCACTTTTTTTTCCTCAGCAATTGTTCTTCCCCACTCTTTCTAGTTCTTGAATCTAAAGGCAGGGAATGGAGAATCTCCTTTCTTGACCTGCTTGTCACGCTTCATTCGAATGAATGGGTTTTCTGGGCTGCAAGCATACATTGTTGTCTCATGTCCAATTTTGTATCCATCAGTATCCCCAAGTTCTTCTCCAGAGTCTTGCAATCAATTACTTCATCACCCAATCCATATTGATGCTGTGGACTGCCCCAGTCAAGATGCAGGACCTTGCATACAGCCTTGTTGAACTCCATGGAGTTCATGTGGATCCACTTCTGAAGCCTGCCAGTGTCTCTCTGGATGCCACCCCTTCCCTGAAGCTTCTCAACTGCACCCCTCAGCTTCGTGTCACCTGAAAACCTGCTGAGGGTGCACTCAGTCCCAAAGCCTATGCCATTAATACAGATATGGAACAGCACCACTGCCAGTATGGGAAGTGGAAGGTGTCTCTGTCCACAGCAGGGGCATTGGACTAGATGACCTTTAAATGTCCCTTCCAGCGCAAACAAACCTACAATTCTATGTTTCTGTCAACTTTTTATCAAGTACTTGAGCAGTCAATATTACATCTATGGAGAAAAATTCCTACTGTGAGGGACATATGCTTAGCACTAAATGCATGGTAACTATGTATCATAAATAGAAAACAACAAATTAAATTACTTATATCTCTGGGCAGAATGGTTGGCTGCAGCCGTTTCTGCATGATGCTGAAACAGATCCATTACACATTTAATGTGGCTTTTCTGTTTGTTTTTTTTTTTTTTGTTTGTTTGTTTTAATTATTATTATTTATTTTCAATATTTGTGGGATCGTATTTGACCTACCTGTTCTATACCTGTCCTATCTAATGCTGTCAGTTCTATACCAAGAAAATCTTTAGCAAAACCAAAAATCATTAGTTTTCTTAGGAGTTTAACTCTGGAGTCTTCATTCACAGTATTTTTCACTTGGTTACCAGTGTTAGGCAGCAAGTACAAAAGTGCTGACCAGTTTTTATGTCCTATTAAGAAGCTGAGAATAGGATGATTTTTTTTCCAGTTTTCTTAGAACTTTCCCAGAAGTTTAATTTAAAGCAAAGTTTCCAATAATTTCAATTTTGACTATCAACACTTTGGAGCACTGCAAATTGAACTTTAGTCATTTGGAACATATAATTCTGTATTTTTCCAGTACACAGTACCTAAATGAGATAGGGATCTGGTGGGGAAAACTACGTGATCATGTAAATAAAAACTGTCTCTGAACAGCTACGTATGCCAGGATAATTTTAGGTTACATATTGTTTGGTACATTCTACCTTTTATTTAATTTTTTCCACCCTACCATACTTGTGATGCATTTTTGTTTGATTAGATGTAGGCAGGGTCTGACATAGGGTAAAGGGTGCTGTCATTATTTGGAGATTTTGTTTGATTTTTTTGACAGTAATTTACTGTTATCCGTTAATTTTTTGGCCATGTTCTGAGTAAGATTTTCAAAAATGCTTAAGCAAGAAATGCATGTAAGTGATAGACATGGGAAAGCTGCTTCCTCCTTTGTAATTCACTCTGTTTTCCAGGAAATTATGACAGACTGAAAGACACATTTTATTTTTCTTCTTTCTGTTGTTCATATTTCCCACTTCTCTTTATCTTCTGAGGTAAGGTTTTTTCTATATTTTTATTTTTCTTTCTATATTTCAGAAAATTGTTTCTTCTTTCCTTTCTTATTGACTATAGGAAAATATGAAAGTCTTCCTTATTTGTTTCATGCAAAGTTCCTTGATGGTACTTTACCTTGAAAGGAGCATTTGGAGAAAAAAATGTTTTGTTTTCTCCACAAAGACAATATTCAATAAGAATAGTGGATATAGGCTGTGCAAAGTGAAACATGCTGAATCCCCAGAGTATTTGCCTGATGACGCCTAAGACATCTGACTGTGTGTGAACTTAAAATGCAGAGTTTTATAAAAGCCAGTTGGTAGATGTTTTCAGAAGAATGAGCAAAAAGTACATATGGCATCTGGACATCACACTTGGCAAAAATGAAGTCTAAGATATATGAGACAGATTTACTAATACTTCTTGTCTATATGATTTCAACAGTTTGAGCTTCAGCACAGGCAGAACAATCCTTTCTTTAATTTCAACAACAATGCCTTATAAGTTACTTGAGGTAAATTTTAAAATACCCCAAAAACAGAACATCACAAAAATAAAATTGTAAAGTGAATGGTCACTATGAGCAACTGCAACAAAGGAGCGTTTATTCAAAATAATCGAACATTTTAATATGAAGCGGCACATGAGATAGCTATATATTAATTTCAATCCTCTTAAGAGGAAAAAGTTTCTTTTGGATGGAATTTTATTCATTAGAAAAAGAAGGTTGGTTTTTTCCATACAAAAAAAAAATTTTGAAATTTAGTAGAGTTTGCTTTTTGTTTTTCAATGACTCAGTCAATAATGATGTCAAATTTAATTTATCTCATCATTCATGTGCCACCTGGAGTTAGCAGAATTCAATCAACAAAAGTGGAAGAGTTGGTGAAGGCTATTCTATGATATCAAATAAACAAAAAACCAGTTATACTTCAGAAACATGATGTGAAATCATTGCTTTTTCTTTTATTTAGATAAAACTATAAAGACAGAGAGAGGGTCTGCACAGTTAATTAGGGTTTGTCTGAAATAGTCTAGAAATTGATCATCATGTCAGTCATAAAAGATTGCTCTGGAAGAGATATTTTGTGCATTTTTAAAGATTACGTCATTGAGGTTTATGTCCTGCAGAGCCAAAGAGCCCTGTATTGATTGCCTTGGACTACGACTGCTGCTACAAAAAGTCAAATCTTTTGTATAAACCAAATAGGCATTGATATTGAACTCCATTTAAATTTTTAATGTGTTACAGAATAAGCAAGATTGGTGTTTAGATGATGCTGGCTTGACCATTTGGAAATTACACAGTTTTGAAGAGACCTGGATATATTGCTGAGGAAATATTGGGAAGAAAAGGAGTATTTTCTCTATTCTCTGATCATTAATTGAAGAACTGAGTGTGTTTCAGCAAATACTGATTCACTCGTGCTTTTATTAATTCAAAATCTGTTCCTTTCTTCTGATTCAAAAAATACCATGCAAAGCATTTGCAGTTTGGTTCAATTAAGAACCAGGAGAAATCATTAGACTCTCTACATTTCATTTAGGTTTCATTTTGATACTCTTACATGGAAGCTAGCATCTAGTTAGGGCAAAATATTTTTTTCCATATGTGTATTTCAGAGATAGAACAAAACAAGGCTGCATTACCCAACCATCATGCTACTCCTTAGTACTTGGTAACATTTAATTTAAAGGAAAAGTTGAATTTGAAGTTATTCTACAATTTTTTTGCAAGTGAAATACAAAAATAACACTTTTTTCTGAATTTGTGTCCAGAATAACTCTGCTTTTAGGAGGAAAAACAAAACCTCAGAATTATTTTTTGGCAATTAGAGCTTCAGAGTTTAGTCCAAAAAACATACTAACATATAGAAAGCGTTCAGATTTTAAACAGATTTGTAGTTAATTGTAATTAGATTGAGTACAGTAAATGCTAAAAGGCATATCATTCATAATTTCCATGTACCTCAGAATTTTCCAGTGTGATAAGAAAGAATATTTACATCTGTAATTCCAGAGCACTATTGCTGGCGTCAAATTCATCTCATCTTATCTGATATGAGGCTTTGAAAAACTCTATTCCACCACATTTCACTATCATGTTGTTTCTTTTTTTTTCCCCACCGAACTATGTGCACCCATGTTCCTGGACCAATGATCTCAGTGGACTGAGTAAAAATGTGCTATAAATATGGTTAGTTTACATTATTTTACATTAATTACCAAATCATGAAAAATTGTACCTATTTTGTGAAGATGAAAGTACAGATTTCCAGAGATAATACTGCAGTGCGGGTAAGATGGGATAGAAAGAAATTTGATGATCATAGCTCAGGGGATACCAGCAAGACATGCTCACCCTTAAAGGATTATGAAAGTAGAAATCAGGTCAAGATGTTGCAGCCTGCTGTGAAGGTTTCTGTAGCTTTCTTTTAAGACATATTCAAAAATGATCTTGAACTGTTCCATGCAATAATTTCTTAGCGTAATTGACAATTTAATGTTTCCTTTAAGAAACTGTGGCAATTCAAACACTCCAAATAGGAGCTTGCAGGGTTTTATTTCCATGTTAGTGATTTTGGAGATGACAAACATATATCATGGGTCAGATCCTAAAATAAATGTCTGATTGAAGTAACTGTGTTCCTGGAGCAGTAGAACTGCAGCGAAAGCTTAGTGTTGCCTGTGCATTGAATGACTGTGATATATTTGCCATAAACAATGTGTTCCTAAACATAATAATTTCTTGGGTCCTTGTATTTTCTCAATAATGTTGTTCTCAAGCATCCAAAATATTAAACAAATACAGATTACATTCTACTTGTGTGTACAGATTACATTCTAACATACTTCCTGATCCCTATGGATCAGCAGCTGTAAAAACAGCTAAGGCATTTGGCTGGGGAGTTTCCATAGCAGAATTTATTAGAGTTAATCAGAAAAGATAAGGTCCTTTTTTTTGTCTCAGTGCAATGAATGATAAGAGCAGATGAAATTTTGATAAGAAAGTAAACTGAAAACAGAATTAATGTTACCTGCAGATAAGATGTTCATTTTAGCCCCCAAAATATTAGTATTCCATATTGTAGAATATCGTCAGGAACACTTGTGACTTTTATGTGCACCTTTCCCCCTTTCAGAGAAATTATCAATAAGAATGGCATTTAAATAATACAGTGATCTAGTATTCTTAAGTAACACCAAAGAAACTATTGCTATTACTTGGCTTGATCTCTCTAAATTGAGCAATGGATGTTATAAAACCTCTGCAAATACAGCAAATATTAAATGACAAATAAATCATATTTTAAAACATGTTTGTCGACATAGATACTGCAAAAGACTGTCATAAAGTTGATCCTGTGCTTAATCTCTTGGTGTATAAAATGTGTAATTATGTCAGCCTAAAAATTTATTTATTATGATTTTGTGACATCCTGCCCTTAATATATAAGATGCCCCATTGGCTATTCTATATTCTATATGTAGTTTACTCATGTCCAGGACAACTTTAACACTCCCATTAGTATAAGGACTTGAATTTTTCACTGGAAGGTGTAATTTCCACACTTTTAAATCAATAAGAAAGTTTCTCTGAACTGCCTCCAGCTCCTTGACAACCTCTATGAATTATAAACAGTATACAATATATACAGTGTTTGAGTAGGAGTTTTGTAAAAGAACTGATATGTACACACAATATTCATTATTTTAACCATCAGAGACTTTTATTATTATTGTTATTTGTGGCTTTTAGTGATTTGATTTTCAAATTGTTCAGATAATTCAATTCAAAAATAGGGTCCGTGGTTTTGGTACTTAGCAACACTCTTTTGACTTTAGTGACATTGGAAAACAAACTGTGGGTCTGAGGTGGTGTTGCATTTTCTTCTGACTCCTCAGGTAATCCAGGATTAGTGGTTTGATTATTGTGTCATTTAAATATCTTATTTCCTACGACTAGAATTTTTTAAGGTCACTTTGAAATAATGTGAAATAGGCATTTGGCATGACTAAGTACCTGGGATCCCAAAAGATAACCATCAGAGTAATATACAATCCTTATTCATAATCACATTATCAATTAACCACTCTTTCATTGATTTCAGTGTTCACAATGCATTTTGAAAAAGAAATGAAAGCTATTTAATTTTAATTGTGTTGCCTTTTTAAAACTTAAGTATACTGCATCAGCATTATTGTTTTCATCAACCAATCTCATGACTGCCTTAAAAAAAATCCTTTTAAGATATCTAAGTTAAGATCTACTTTCCTTAATTCCATGCTGATTTGGATTAATTTCCTTCCTTTAATTATTAAGTACACTATCAGCACTTTTGTATCATTCATGCCAGTTAACATGGCCTCATCTTTTTTTAGTACTTGAGTCCTGCTTCCTATTTTTCAAAAGATTGACATGTGGTTGATGGATTGGTAATTACTTGGCTGAAACTTTTACTTTTCATTGACACAGCATCAACTTTGTTCCATGGCCTTCAAATTTCTAGTACTTCAGGGCTTGAAGCAGGGCATCACAGACTGGACTGCCATGGATAATTTTTTTTAAACCTGCTGATTTGAATTTGTGCATCATGATTACTTTTATCAGTCTCCTTAGTTTATATCTTCCATGGCAAATATTTCTTTATAATCTAAGAAATGTGAAACTTTCATCTAGCTTCTGGGAACTAAATTAAATTAGCTTTAATCTTTCAAGTTTCTGAAATCACAGTTATTTTAAACTTGTATTCCTAATGAATTTGTACAGAATCTCTCCATAGATAACTTTTGCTGTCTGTAATACCTTCCATGACTCCCTTCTAGGATTTTCTTTTAATATTTTGCCAGCTGCAACTGGAAATGTACTTCCATTTTTTTTCTCTGAATATTATTCTCTAATATCTTGGTAACCAACGTGATATTTAAACTTGATCAAGATACAGGTGTTGGAAAACATACTTCAAAATGTACAGGTAAAAACTCCCTATTTATTAGGCAGAAATATTTTATTTCCTGATTCCTTTCTGTTGGTTTTTTATGGGTTTTATTTTGCCAGCCTGGGTTTGTCTACATATTTCCCTTACAGCTTAATGTTATTCATACAAATAGTACCCTGTACTCAGGTTCTCAATTCAGAAATAATAATCCACTTATAAGATTATGAAAGAACAGAAGTCAGCATAGTGTCATTGTACATGACTTCATAGGTATAGAGGACTGTGAAGAGTCACAGGAGAGTTTTCAGAAATCAAATTAAAAATCTGCAAAGTAATGACAGTGTTCCTACTCTGCTCGCTGCTGAGCACTATGTAAGACAATACAAAGATCCTGCTCAAAAATTGTAACATACTCATGTCATCATCCTCTGAAATAGAATCTGAAAAGTAAAAAGCTTACGTGCAGCTTTCTGAGTGGGTGTATCCTTATTCTGTCATCACTGGTGTGACACTTAATGGAATTTTTTTCAAAGAAAACCTTTCTTTAAAAAGATTTCAGCCTCTGCTGCCAAAGGAGGTTAGTTTTATTTTCTGAATCTGCTCTTGAACAAGACTGTCAGGCAGTTTGGAAAGTGATCTGATCCTCCCTCTATTCTTCCATGGCTTCCTCTCAAATAGAAACATCTTCAGCAGCATCTTTTGACAGGTCATTTTCAGAGCATTAAGAGAGTAATCAATGGAGCATTTTCCAGAAAGGAAGCTGTTCCTATGGAAGCCTGCTTAAATTACTGTGCTCACGAATTACCAATTCAGTCCAATAAGTTAAAAATGCACTGACCATTTCTGTGGTTTTTTTTAGTTTTTATTTTAGGTATTTCCTAAACATTAATGGAATTTTTAGGCTACAAAATCAATAAAAATTGTTCATTCTTGAAACTATGATGTTTCTTAGCAGTATAAATTAATTGGATCATATAGTCCATTTCTAAACCTGGAGGAATTGCACAACAAAAAATGTCTTAGATAGTGCTGTTTGCCATGGTTAATATGCTTAAGAAGTAACCCTTCCTTTCTGTTATTTTCATGTCAGTCGATCCATCCTGGACTGGAATTGGTAATGCTGATCCATTCACTGCTAATGCCAACGTGACTGTCCATGCACCAATGGCAATGAAAAAATTATAGTACACTTACCCCAGCCAGGAAATCACTGAATATAAGCCTTTCTTAAAGGAAAAAAAGTCTTTAAGAGCACTGTGTTTAATGTTGTAGACTTGTGAAACAGTATTTTCTTCAAACATTATTTTAATTATCTTTAATTGCTCAAATATTTGAGTCAGGTTGTTTTAAAACACTCATTTTATTCAGGCAAGGTTTTTTTAAGAATTTATTGTCTTCAAGGCTGAATCTCCAGGGGTGGTGAGTATGATTCTGGAGACATTGGAGACCAGCCTCAGTAACACAGTTCCCAAGTTGTAGCACTGACCCTTTATCATGTGTGTTAATTCCTTACATTAAAAAGTGAAGTACTTAGATTAATTCCTCAGGAAACAAGTTTAAAAGAACAAGGACAAACTTGGCTTTTTTCTACCGAATTAATTGGCAATTGGTGAATCAAGGTTCCAGTCATTCTTTCAGTTCCCTTGGCTGAGAAAAAGGTTTTATATAGATTAAACTAAGACAATCTGTCCCTCCCACTCCTTCTTGGAACATTTTAGTTTTTTTCTTCTTTATTTTGACATTGTTAGGCAAAATAAGGGTGGAGATAATTCATACTGAGGCTGAAAACATTCACAATATAGTGTTGTAACCTACATGGTTCAGTTCATGGCTAAGTTTAGAATCAGGATGTAGAGAAACATGTTCTACCACTCAATAGCAACTGCAATTTTAAGCATTTCAAGAAGAGTGAAAGAGAGACTAGCCAAGGGTTATTGATCTGATTGTCATTCATCTTTCTGAGGAGGCAAGTATTTTTTGTGTGTTTCCCTATTTTGGAACTGTTGAAAATCAAAAAAGGAGTTTTACTGAGTGGGAGTAAGGAAGACTTCATTACTAGAGAATGCCACTTCAAATCATTCCATTGTTGATATCACCTTGACCTAGACATTCACGGAAATTGCAGAAAATGGAAGCTGAGTTTAGCTCCTTGAACATAGCCGGGACTTCAATCAAACATCAAAGGATCCCTGAAGTTAGGGGCTGGCTATTTAGAGATAAATCTGAAAAGGTATTTAAGCACTCATTTATGCAGAGATGAAAGTCTTATGAAGAATTTAAGTGTCATAACCTTGAATTTAAGTGGTAAAAGAGAAAAAGTAACCTGCAATAGTATTTTTAGTAGGGTTTTTTGTTTGGTTTTTTGTAGGGTTTTTTTTTTGGTTGGTTGGTTGGTTTTGGATTTTTGTTTTGTTTTGGTTTTTGCGACTTTTTAAAATTATGGTTTGGGGTTTTTTTTGTTTATTTCCTGCGAAATATTGGTTTGTTCTATCATTTAAACATAAATTAAATGACACTAGGTTATGAGCTGGTGATGATTGTAAGTAAGTCATGGTAATAGATGTTTGTCCACTGTCTGTATTTGTAGAATAGCTGGTGGAAACAAAAGCTATTTTGCTGACTTTATACTTTCAAACCTGTGATAAGTTTGGTACAGGAAAGCTGAAATTCCATAACTAAATGCTATTATTTTCATTTCATCATATTAACATTCTCTTTACACTTCAGGATTATCTGTCACTGCTCTTTATATTTGTGCTGATGGGTTTAGGGCAGCCAGTACCAGTTCACTTTTAAGTATGAGTATTTTTAAATCGGGAATACTTAAATTACACAAATATGAGACTGGAAAGGATGACACAAGCTCACCACAAAGTCCAGCCAACAGACTGAAAGCTTAGTTCAGAGATCTACCAAAAAATTAATGATGAATTATTTCATAAATAATAATGGAATAAATATAAAATTGTATAAGGAATAGGGAGATAAAGATCTTTTTTATTTGTGCTTACAGAAAATTTGCTAGATAAAGTTATATATTGCATCTCTGTGGAAGTGATCTGAAAAAATCCAACATATAATGCTCACAGAAATATTTCACTTTAATTTTTGAGATTCTTGCCTGAGCAGTGGAGCCAACATCATCAGGAATTCCCCAGCCATACACTGGTCACAATATGTAAGGAAGGATGCTGAGAAAAGCCATGTTTTGAGATCTTGCCAGTCATAAACTGAAACTAGTGGGTTTTATCCTTGCCAGACTTTCCTAGTTTGAAATTTATGGCTATATAAATTGCTTGCTGCCTTTTGTGACAATATTGCTCAATGAAAACACAAAATTTGTACACAACCATGACTCTTCTTTTTCCTTTTGTAAGAAGCAACCATAACTGTTTCTGTGGAAAACTTGGAAATATCTACAGAAAAAAAAAATCTCTGTGTCAATGATACGAGAACATACCATAATCACTTGCTTGCAAAAAATAACAATATGATCTCAAATCACTTGTAATTCATTATATATTTAGGGACAAAAAAATCAGCTAAAAGGGATTCTCAAAACAAACAAAAAATTATTTGTTTCAACATTTTGTTAAGTATTTTAGCATTTTTGGCTAACTCTATTGCTGGTATAGATTAAATAATATTTCTAAAGAATTGCACATTCTCATATAATTTTCATTAGTCAGATACCACTATGTAATAGTCCTTTAAGTACCTAGGTAGGTTTGGTTGACCTACCCAGGAATTTCCCCAACTTTCACTGCTTATTTTCTATCTACAATTATAAAAACTTATTGAATTATGTATCCAATTTAATAACAACTTTGGCTAGTCCCTCAAATTTTTCAGAGGGATAGATTTAGTAAAATAATTATTAAACAGGTCCATCCTTCTCTAATTGAAATTGAATTAATATTCTCCTGGAAAGATCTGAAAATTCACAAATAGAACATATTTAATAGAAACTTGCAGAAATTGAATGTTTTTCAATGATGTTAAAATGCAAGAAAATATAAATCACAAACTGAATTTTGCCCCTAGGAATTTCAAAATATTATGATTAGAAACTGCAATGACTTTTCCCACTAAGGGTTCCATTCAGCAATTCTTTCATGATTGCTTAATTAATAAAATCACATTTATAAGAATAGTGTAACTCCTTAATCCAGTCCAAAAGTCTGATTACTTTTGAAATCAAATTGCAGTTTAATTTCAGAAATAGTTGGTATAATGCTGCTTAACCCCTACTGAGTCAAGTTCAATTGATTATTTTTAATTTCAAAAGGCCTCTGAGCAAAGCTCGCTCTCAATAATTTAGCAGGTAAGAAAAAGCCTGCAGCCAGTAATGGCAAGGGTATATGAATATCATGAGAAAGAGCAAGTAGCAAGTTTGACACGTTCTGATAATTATTTTTACAAAATAAGAATTTTATAATTATAAATTTTCATTATACTTGCAAAAGCTTGAACCCGCTCTCAAGTCTTGACCTGAGGCTAACACCCATTAATAGAAATTTCAGTACAATGCTTTATTTAACTTTTGTCAGGGTACATTTTGAACACTACATAAATCTAAAAACAAAAGTGTCTTTTTTTAGGTTTATGATTGCATTTGGCTAAGTGTTGAATAGTCCACCAAACTGCTAAAAAATGTAGAATTTCCCATCAAATCTTTTGAAACTAGTACATTATGAGAGTTGGGTTTTTTCCCAGTACCAGAGAGCTCACATGAAGAGGTGGTGATACATCAATTATTCACAGGATCTCAAAATTCTTTGAATTTGCAGGAAGAAAATTTTAAAAAATCCACAGAATTCTCAAAAAGCTAAGCTAGTTATTCTCCTGCAGGTCTGGTTGAGCTGTAAATCCTTCTTTACAGTGTGTAATAAAGACAAAAGATTTGTACCTAGTAAAAATGGCTGAATTTTTTTTCACAGCTATGGTCAATGGGTGTAAACTCTCAATGCACTATAAAATAAATGGGAAAAGCCATTTTGTGACCAGTGTTTCTGAGTTGTGTTACCTTTCAATAAGGTAGCCAGAAATTACTTTCTGTCAGACTCCTTTTACCACATATCTGAAATCTATCACTGGCGTGTTTGTTTTTCTTTCATTTTGTAAGTCTACTGCAAAATCTTTTCCTAAAGATGTTTCTTAAACTGGGAATGTCACATATCAAATTAACAACTAGATCACTGAGAGATTCTATAGTTTTAACTTTTGAACACATTCTGATGACAATTAGATGATATAAACAGTCATTTTCATCACTTTTATCTGAACAGGCTTCTATCCTGAAAGACAGGACAACTGAAAGAGTACATTTTAGATGAATAATTTCAATTGAGAAGCTATTTTTGTAGCACAGGGTCTAAATGGAACATTCAGGATTATTTTTACTTTATTAGAAAGACTGGTTTCAGTTAACGGCTACCAAAAAGAGCTGAAAACACTTAGAATTACCTAAAACTGACATTTTTAATGTCTTTTGCAATAAATTATTTTGTTTTCCAATTTATAACGTCTCACTGATTTTTATAATATTTTATTAATTTCAATTACTTGTTTTTATTCTGGAGACACTAAGTAGATAGACAATAAATAGTACCTTGGGGTGGCTTTGCTTTGGTTGTGAATTTGAATTTTATTTAATTTGGATTCCTTTAATTGGGCATATTTAACTGACCCTGGAAACAGAGGGATTTTATTCCTTTGCTCATTTTTTTTCTTCATAAATTCTTACAAAAAAAAAAAAAAATTCTTAAGAGAGTTAAGTTGTTAGACATCTTATTTCCCAGAATGAGCATTTCCCACCTATGAACTCACAAAGATACAGAATATGTAAAGAAACTTAAAGAATAATAGAAAGTTGAACAAAAAATTTGTAATAAAATGAGAATCTGATTATACAATAATTGATGTTACTTTTGTTAAACTGTTTAACTGAATTTGCAATTAAGTGCCATGGGACACATAAAAACCTCCAAACAACTTTCAGGATGTGCATCCTGAAGATTAGAGCACCTTTTGAATAGCTTTTGTTTTCAGAATAATATTTTGTAAGAGCATCAGCTAGGCTTCTTTGTCTATTGTTCTTCCAATTTTTCCTCTTGATTTTGATGGCCTTTCCTCTCTTCCACCTTTACAATTTGCTGCAAAAACTTAATTTCAATCTTCTCTTTATTTTAGTTATGCAGTTTAAGAATACAGGCAATTTTCCCCTTATTTCACTTAGGGATGACATCTCCTGTAAACTTCAAAACCATGAAAGTGTAGACTGGTGATGCCTTCTAGTCAAACAGTTCAGACATCATATTTATTTAGCCATTTTAATTTCTGAAATATTCAAAGATGATAATGGACAGCAACCTGCCCCAAGCGCTCAGTGCCTTTGGGCTGGAATATTGCAACAAGCTCTCTCTCTTTAGCACTGTCCTTGGAAAACCTCAAAGATTTTGTCTGGTGGGGAGTGATGAGGCATTACTCCTTGAGGGCACATCACTAAAAGAGCTGGAGACATCCATAATCCTCAGTCTTTGCTCTTTGTTCAGAATGACTAAACTTTAATTTAAGTAACAGAAGTAAGGAGTTTGTCTCCCAGAACTTGGAATCAAGCATTCTGGTTCTGGTTCAGCTTTGATTTTTATTTTTTTTTAATTATACTATGAAATTTTTTAATGGTGGTGAAAGATTTTCTTTACGTAAATGATCAGAATTTTGTAGTGTTTTGAAAATTCCGACTGTCATTTATTTTCTTTGTATTGATGTGAGGGATAATTTTTTTGCATTCTGATAGAAAATGTAAAATCACTAATTTCTGAATCTCTATCTACTGTGCAATAAAAAGAACAATAAAAAAAAACAGGGTCCTGTGAAAATCTTGACATTTTTCTAAGATGTTATATATGGTTAAAAAGAAAAGGAAAGAGACATTTCATAATTGTTGAAGTCTATTATTTGTTTTGTAGAGACCTGGTGGAGATTACATCCTTGTATACCACAGAGAGTAAGAGAGGGTCTCTACCCTGAGGAGCCTTAATATAGGAAGGAAGTGATGAAATTAAGTAGAGCAGCAGACGAGTAGAGCAGCATCAGCAAGGCCAAAAGCCAAGATTGCAGAGAGTAGTTCAATGATCCTCTGTAGCCATGTTCTTTAGTACTGGGGTTTTTTTTTGGTTTAGTTTGATTTTTCTTGCTGAGGCAGTAGCAGCAGCAGGTCATGGTCCAGGACTCCACTATACCAGGTACTTCACACGTGAACAAAAAGATGGGCTTTGTAATTGTTCTTTATAATTAATAAGTCATTATAATAATAAATGGTTGAAAACAATGAAAGATTGTTCCTGTTCTTTGTTGTAATGAGAAATATCAATAAGAAAATGTTTTAATCGCCAAGAAGAGTCTAAAAGAGAGTGTTACAGTTCTGCCATGTTTAAATATATAGGGTGGTTTTTCAGGGTAGCTCTTTGTAAGTTTAAAAATAATCCAGATACTAAGATTACAGTCCTGCACAATGACACTGTTGTTATTTTGAGATTGATAAATGGCAATTTTCATAAACCCTTAATTAAGATGCTTCTATGTTTAGAAAAACAGAAAAGTACTATAAGGATATATGGGTGGTAAAAAGATATGTGGACACCTGAAATGTAAGGACATCTGAGTTGTGATGATATCTGGTTAATGGCAATTCACCTTAAAAAACAGTGATATGAATCAGGAGAAGAGTTAAACATCCAGATACAAAAACCTAAATGGTGAGGAGGTTACAGAAACAGTACCATAGATGGAGAGCTCACAGAACATTGAAAGGATCAGTGGAGCATAGCCTTGAAGAGATTTACCCAGAGCTTCATGGTCACAAAGTGGAGGAAAGAGAATCAGCATGGGTCTCAAGGGTAAGACCAAATTTATAGGGGATATTTAGGAGGCTTTTCAGATGCCTAAGTCTTGTTATGGGGTGTTTTAAGGAGATTGTAAAGAGAGGGATGAACAGGTTGGGCAAACTAGAGAGGAGTGGGGCAAAATTGGCCAGTCCAATGTAAGCTTACTGCTGGACCTTACTCTGACCATGCCAGAAAAAATCCTTTCTGTTTGAAGTTCTCCACATATTCTCTGGATTTATTTATCATTTAAATATTTCACTTAACAGGGTTCTCTCTTCTCTCTCATCCTAATGCATTCTTGTTTATGATACACAGGTATAGTGTAGATAGATGGTGTTTGTTTTCTTCTCTTTGTTTTCTGTCCAATAAGAAAAGCAACAGTCTCATATTTCTCTTCCAAAATGTAATTGAAGGGTGGAGACCACAAATAAACTTCATTATAGGGTGGAAATTTATGACAGTAATATAAAATACATAGGATAATATGTATAAAGACAAAATTATTGTTGAGATTTGACAATTATTTGGAGAATTTCAACAAGACATAAGGTTTATGCAATTAGGTAATTTGTCTGTGAGGAAATTCTTTCTCTTCCACACTAGTAATAGCAGAACTCATTAGACAGCTCCAGAGAACATTGAAGGAATACTCAGTGTTGCTGTTCAACACAATTTAGTGAAAAAATCTAAGCAGACAAAAAAAAATCTCCAAATGGAGATGGGATAAATTTAGGTAGAACGTGGATGTTCTACATTCTGTTCAGTACATCTGATGAGCAAACTACTATGTAGAGTGATAAATTGAGCACAGGCTACGCTTTCTCTTAACCCACACCAATATGGTTCTTATGCTGCAAGAAGTTGATGGTACTATATCTATGGACACATAATTTTGAAGACAAAGAGCTGTAGATAAATAGGCTTTATTCAATTTCCTTCAGAGAGAAGAAAATTATTTTTGGAGATATTTTTCCTGGTTGCCTTTCTTTTTTTCTTTTTTTTTTTTATACAGAATATATTAATGTGTTATTTATAAGTAGTCTTTTCGGTAATGTTACCTAATTGATTTTATAAATGAATTCAATCTAGAAAAATTTTTTTTTATTTTTCTGTGTTGTTATGACTACAACTGAAACTAAACCATTTTTTATACAAGAAATGGGCATGAAATGAGTATTTTTGAGTTTGCACACAATTCTGCATCTACACTATTTTTAATCCTGCCTGAGAGAATATTTAATTTATTCACCACATCAAATAAGCAGACATTTGGACAGAGTGGACATGATGTTTATTCTCAATGCAGTTTCCATGCATGTGGATTCAAATATGATGTGGATATTTTGTTAATTTTTACAAGGTTGTTTCATCACTGTACTGTAGATCATCCATTTTCCCTAAATAATATTATCTGTCCACAGAAATCACAGAATGGTTAAGGACAACTTGTACTTCAAGATTTTGAAATGTACACAGATGGAACAGAATTTTAGGTGTGGCAGTTTTGTACTTATTGTTGATTGCTACTGTCTTCTCCATGGAGAAATTCAATTTAATATATGTGAGTAAAACCTTTGTGATAGGAGATGACATCCAGGCATTTGTCTTAGGGGTATTATATATATTTTCTCCATCTTATTGTAAAATATGAAAACTGTCATGCCCTGATGCTGCTTTTTCTGAGGCTGCATGTCCCTCAGTGTGGGTCACCCTGTGCTCCAGGCTTGCTGAGTTTTCTGATATAATAACCCAGCTGCCTCTGCTGCTGACATCTAGCATTACCCTGTATCCATACTTTTGGTGACTGCTGTTGCTACACTAAGGTTATGTGGCAGGAAGTAGTTTTGGGATCACTGCATATTTATAATTTCTTGTTGCCAGAGACAAGATCCCACGGAAAGCACATTTGGGTGTTATAAGGGAGAGAAATCCTGGGCAATATTAGCATGCATGAGACTCATCAGTTCATTAGTCATCCAGGTCTCTGTAGCCACCTCAGTCTTGAGTTCATCTTCAGCAGGGCTGAAAAAATAAAAAAGTAAAATCCATTGTGTCCTGCTTGTGTTCTCACCTCTGCAGAAGTGCAGCACTGAAGCCTGGGGCTCCCCTGCAGCCTCGACTCAGCTTCAAGCTACCTGTGATCCCTCCTCCCTCTGTGCTTGTGTGCAGTCCTGACACATCTCTTTCAAATCCTCAGCCCTTATCCCAAGGAACTGTAGATCATTAACCAGGCAGAAAACTGCACAGTATCAAGTGTCCTTTCTCCAAGGTTAGCACAAGAAATGAAATTACAAGAATCACATCAATACCAGAATTTATGCAACTGGAGAGGGCTCAAACTCTGTTAAGCCATTCTGACTACAAAATGTGTGCAGGAACAAGCCTTTTTTTTTCCTTAATCAGCACAAAAATTGGAGGTTACATACTTTTTTTAAACAGTGTTCATCAAAATATTTGCTTTGTAAATTGAATTAAAAAGTAGGTATTTGGAGACAGGTAGAGGGCCATACAGATGATGAAGATGAGGCAGGAGAGGGACTTGCCAGGTCATGGTCAGGGGGCTGCAGACTGCTCTGCAGCTAAAGCCAGGCTTCAGAATCATTCTTAGCTGGCTTCAGAGCAAATTAAAACAGATGAGTGCAAACCATGATTGCTATAAACCAGTGAGTTATATCTGGTAGTCAAATTCTGACTCCCTCCTTCCATTTAGCACTCACTGCCTGTATTAGCCTCTTCAGATTTAAGCTGAGACTGAGCATGAAGATTAATCTGCTACAGATGGTCTGCCTAGCAAGGAATTAGTTTATTTCTAAGAAGCATGTTTCTTGTACTGCACTCCTCAATAATTTTATAAAGGTTACCAGTTTCTAATATCAGAAATAAAGCTCAAAAAAAAATGTTGGTTGCTCTTTTGCTTTTTCAAAAGGAACTGCTTGAAATCTCCTCCCTGGGTAACAATCAGGACATTTCTTAACACTGGGAACTTTAAAATGCCTGTTGATCTATAAAACAGAGCATGAGTGATGTAGGCATTATTTAAGTAATTGGTTTTCTGTATACTTACAATCCCATACTGATTTTAAAATATATTCCCTTGGTGTGTTCATTATATCCATCTCTCACCCACTTCTGCAGTAGATATTTGCAGCCATTCATTGCTGTTTATTATTAGAAAAGCAATAAAGAGGGAGCAGCATCATGACTCAAATTACAGTCCCAAAAGAACATACATATAAAGTGTGGTATAAAGTTCACATTTTCCCCATAAAAATACTGACTTCTACAAACTCTACACATCTGAGGTAGAATGTTTTTCTTTTGTTTGTTTGTTTTCTTTCAATTTCTCTCAGCTTGCTTAGTAAGGGTCAGAAACAAAAACTATTAAGGACTCAAAATGCTAATTTGGGCTTTGCCTACTGCTAATGTGATTCATAACTAATTTTTCCTTGTTCTTATTTTAAAATACTTATAAGCTTTGATGAGTTCCAAATGTATGTCTTTTAAAGTAGACTACATTTTTTAGAGGTTTTTAAAGGAATATTTAAATGTATAAACCTTTAAAGATTCAGATAAATCTCTTGTAAGACATATTCAATGAGAGTGGCAACTCTGTAATTTAAAGCTGTATATCACAGTATGCCATAAAATTTTCTTATCAGCAGTTCCCGGCAATATAAAATTGATGAGTTTGGTGCTACTAGGTCATGTACTCTTTTCTGGAAGTCACTTTTTTCTGATTTACCCTTTAACTAATCTCTGCCTGGAGGGTGTTCTGTCCTGGACTTTATTAATAAACATTGGTGAATCAAAAGCAGTTCATCCATAAGCATAACCAGTTGAGGATGAACATTACTAATTTGCTTGCTGAGGTTACCCAAGACATCTTGATTATTGTTTGGCAGCAACAAATGGAATATTCAGCTTATGAATTGATGCAGCAACAGGTGTCTCCAGAAGCCTGGGCACAATTTGTCTGTTTGCTCCAAATTGATAACTTCTTACAGCACAATTCCTTAAAAACATCATTTGCTACAGCAGCTATTTCTATCACTTTTCTGATTGCACACTAGCTTGCCTCAGTGTGCTAGGAGCAATAAGGAAAGAGGAGATCCTCACTGGCAAACTGCAAGAGGTTAGTAGGGATTTGAATAAAAAGGCTACGTGTCATAATATCCTCCTAGGATATTATCCTGGGGGGATGTTTGGACTGGTGTTTGATATTCCTAGTCCCATTGTCTTGTCAGAAAGGCTAATTTCACTCATGTCTGTCTCTTTGTGAAGAGGCAGTTACAAACCATATATCCCATTTAGTTATTTGTTTTCACTACATTCATCATTGTGGACATGCAAGATTCCATGAATCTTAGGTATGTTCCCTGTCACTTAGATATGATGTCAGGAAAGCAGAGGGAAGAAGGAACTGTACTGCCACCATCAGTAATGGGCCTGAGCTCTACTGTAATTTGTGTAACACAAAAAGCCACTGTGAGTCACTCAACCAGAAAGAGACAGTGGAGTTTATACCTTCACTGAGTCAAAGAATGGATAATTTGCCTTTCAGGTATTAGAACTGATCTGGTCCAAGAAAAAAGTTTGCGTTTCTAAGGAAGTGAAAGAAAGCTTATTTGGATTCAGCTGACCATTTGGATTTAGGTCAGACTATCACTAGAATGAAAGAGAGGTAAACTGATTTTAGAAAAACAAATGAAATCTCTCTAGATACACTGGAAAGCTCCAGAAAAGAAATTAATTTTTAACCTCAAGTCTGTCTTGCAACGGCAAGATTTTCTTCCAGGGGTAACCCCTAGGGTACAAAGCAGGAGGAAAAATAAAATCCACAGATGCCAAAGTTCACAATTGCTAAAGATAAAGGGATTTTTTTTGTTTAATCATCGGGCAAGCAGATTAAATTCTGATCACCACTGCCTTTTTTTTTTTTTTTTTTTGGTAACTGTGTCAGCTATTTTGGATGTTTTGAATATTTTCTTTTCATTTTTGTTTAAGCTAGCTTGAGAAAAGGATGATTTAAAGATAATTCACCAAGAACAAGTTACTAACTGAAGACTAAGGTAAATCTGGAAACCTTGCCACTTGACCTCCTTAAGCACATAATTTCTCCATCTTCCCTGAATATCCAAAAAGTCATTGGAGAGGTTTTGGGTACAAATACTGCAAAACCCTGCATGCAAGGAGCTTGCATCACATGGATCAAGACCAAATAGAAAACTGTCTCTCAGGAGCCTATCTGATACCAAGATAGGGAAACAGGCTTCAATTACTAGGATCACTATATAGTATATCACAATGTCTGGAACCACTCTGTCCATAGATAAATCAGAAATTGACAGTAATTTTAAAATGTATGGGTTATTTAACAATCAGCAAAATTTAATTACAGCAATTATGAACCTAAAGATAATTTGAATAGCGTTTGTACATACAGAAGTTACCCAGGAAGCAAGGTAGTTTTGTGTTTTCTTTTATCCTTGTCTGTTGCACACAAACTTTTAATAAAGTGCTCTACAGTACATTTCTGTTATTCTCTTGACAGAAAAGGAAAAGTTATTTTATGTGTGAGCTGACATTGATCACTGAGAATTTTGAGATCGAAACCACCACACAGCTCTAAGTAGTGGTAAAAAAAAGAAGTGAAGCCTAACCAGGACTTGTATGTTTAGTCAGCAGTGAAAAGGGCTTTAGGAAGTGAACTCTGACTGCACTTTCAACTTTTTGTAACATACAAAGAATCAAAGAAAAAGAAGAACATGTGCTGCAAGAGCAAAGCCAGTTCAACTGAGCAGCTATCATTTTGCAGGCTGGAAACTCAGCTGTGTCTTTTACTTCAAAAAGTGAAAAAAGCATTTTGCAATAGGCAGGGCAAATGCTTGTCCCCTTCTGTTCTCACGGATTTTTTTATAACTCTGTACTCCCTCCTTCTCTCCCTTCTTTTCTCATATTTTGGTGAACTACAAAAAGATGACGGAGATGATGGTGAAAAGTTGAAAATGCTGAAAAAAATATTTGATGGTTTCAGACTACCAGTTAAAAGAGAGACTGTTGTGTGATACATTTTCAAAATAACAATAATACATATATATAATTAGTGACTTTAGTTTCTCAAAAGAATATTATAGAAAGAAGGATAAATTTAAGACTAATAATTTAATGGGACTTCATACTCTATTTCTAGGAATGAAGGAGTGTAAGATAACAATAGAAAATTCCTTATTTCTAAATTAAATATGTCATGTTTGTACCTAATTAGCACAATATTGTGTGACCTTACTGCCAAGAATTATAAAAATCTATTAGCATTAGAACAGCAACTTTTATATATTCTGCTGACATTAAAATGCAAGATTTACAATTGTAGCCTACACAGAAAAATAACCTTTAATAAGATGTAACAACAGTTTCTTTGGTTGATTTTCTGTTAAAATGCCTTATAAATCAACAGCAAGAGTAAAATGCTTTCTGATTCAGCCTTCTGTGCTTTTTCCCTTTCTGGAGGCAAACATTGGTAAGGGAAATGGCCTCTTTTAATCCATTTAAATTTAATGAATTTTGATATTAAAATAATTTATCAGTCTTCTAATTCTTCCTAAGGAAGGCAGTATTTTATCAAGTGTAATGATTATAGTGATTAGAACCCTTACCCAAAATTTCTAGACAAAGCTTATTACTTACGATATACCTTATAAATCTGAGGACTTATAAGTCCTCAAGAGTCTGAGAGCAGGTAGCTTGCCAACCTCTCTTAAAAATAGGATGTTGTAAATATTGATATATAAATCTTTCATAATAACTTACAGATTTTTCCATTTTTTCTCTCCTAGAATTAAACATTTTCCCATCGAGCATTGGAGATAAATAGGGTGATTAAATTTATTTTCTTACTGAGCCCTCCTGTTTTTCTTTTCTAGATATATATAATATATATTGCCCCTATATTGTTGCCCCTACAGCAGGAGCTTAGCAAGATCGGGCTGAAGTATCCATGCTTTTGGCTCTGTCTGGAATTATATAATGTATGTCTATTTGGAGCTTCAATTCCCTTTCCTGATTTTATGTCATTTACTTCTGAGCAGATGGTTGCATGCTGACAGTTGTCACTTATATATTAAAGTAACTTACAATTGACTGTTGCTCTTGCCTTAAAGTGAATGTTGGATGAAATGGGAAAAGTAGTTGTCTTGCAAACAAATCAACTTTTTATCATAAATTTGACATGCATCACAAATTAATGGAGGCAGTTTCTATAGTAATAATGTAATCCCTGGCAGAACTGCAGCTGTCTATTCAGGTGCATTCAATCTCTCCTTGATGGGAATAATTACCTTCCATCCTTGCTGGATAATTGCCTTTTGATTGAGGTCATCAGAGCAATCAAGATTGAGAGAGGCAGAAATCATTGCTAGGGTGAAGAAAGAAGGGGGAGGAGGATAGAGACCAGAAAAGATATTTTAGAAGGGTGAATTGATAGAGAATTTACATGTATTTTACTGCTTCTTTCTTTGAAATGATATTTCAAATGATGTGATTATATGAAATCAGACTGCTGTTAAATATGCTAAAGCCCATGTCTACTTGCTATAATTTCCTCCAAAAGAAGGTTGTTATTCTGTCAGTCCTTGAACACAGAATTTTCTAATTCCAAGCTTTGAAAACATTTTCCCTTTGTGTATGTTTGCAACTTTTATTTATTTATTTGTATGTTTGTTTAATTGTTTGTTTTTGTTACCCCATGTCTGATAATTGTTAAACCAATTAATTAGGTAACTTGAATTTTTTGCCTGAGTCTTTCAATCTAGTGTTGATTGGTATTGGAAATTGCTTTCACCTGGTTAATGATTGGGTGGCAAAACAACTAAGAATGCCATTTATGCTCCTATTACACAACTTTCTAGTTGTTCTATCAAACTGACACAGTCTGCAATGAGGACAACAATTGTCTAGCCTATTAGCAGGCAGTTTTAGCATTATATCCCTTAGTTGTACTGAAAAGGGATGTTTTGCTTTGGTTTTACAAATTATGAGGAAAGATCATAAGGTACTTATACACACAATTTTTTTCTTCCTTTTATAACAATATTATAAAAGATAGGGATGCACTCTGTTGCTTTAAAATATTTTTCTTTCCATTATTAATAAAAAAAATAATTATTTCCATACAAAAAAAAGAGTTGTTTTTGTTTTTAATCCAGGTGAATAAGTTTAGCAAAATAGAAAAATCAGCAGGGTGATCCATATTAGTTGATTATGGAGAGGACACTGCTGCATTATGTGGTATATAAAATGTATGCATTTTAAATTATAGCCTTTCCTTTAATTTTTAAGAAATCTTGAAACAGAAAAATAGAATACTTTGTCCTGAAGGAATATTTAAAATGCTATCTACTCCAATTCCCCTGCAATAAACAAAGATATGCTTAACTAGAGCAGGTAGCTTAGACCCTCATCCAACCTGGACTTGAAGTGTTCAGGGATGTGACATCTAACAGATCTCTGGACATCTTGTTCCAGTGTTTTACCACCCTCATTGTTAAAGATTTATTCCTTATATTTAGTCCTAGAGACACTGATTTATGCTGAGATGGTAAGAAACTGATCTTCTCCTACAGGGGAAGGACTTTGCTTCCCCAGTTCCTGTCTTGCCGTCCATCCACTCGAGAGGTGTAGGAAGGGTGATTGCCATTTGAGGCTGAGGAAAAAAAGCTGTCGAGTACCCCAGCTTTCTCCTTGTCCCTAGCTACCTGTTTGCCAGTCTTGTTTATCATGGGAGATACACTTTCTTTGACCTTCTTCTGTAGGAACTCTTCTTATTCTTTGCATCCTTTAACAAGTTCAACTGCAGCTGTGCCATGGCTCACCTGACCCCATCCCTACACAACTAGGTGATGTCCCTAGACTCTTACTGGGACCTCTGTCTCTGATTCCTTTGTCTCTGTGTTTCATTCTTGCCATTTAGTTTGGCCAGTAGGTCTTGACTCATCCATGTTGTTGTCTTGCCTTCTTGGCCTGATTTTTTGTACCTGATGATTAAAAGCTCTTGCACTGTATGGAAAGTAATTGTAAAGATTTGCCAGCTCTGTTCTGCTCCCTTTTCCCTCAGGGCAGTTTCCCAGGGGGTCTTATTGACTCACTCCTTAAATGACTGGAGCTCTGGTTTCCTAAAATTCAAGGTCCTGACTAGTCTTCACAAACACAAATGAGAGATTTACGTCTTGTATAACTCATGCCTTTATTTCTTACAGCTCTAAAGAGAAACAAAAATTCTGACTGTGTTATTTCACTCATGCATTTAACATGAGTTTGTCCCACAAACTGTAAATGACATCCATTCCTTGCAAAGTAAGTCTCTGGATATCTCAATTGCCATGTAGAACCAACTCAGATATCTCATGCTCAGGCTGGTAAATTTGCTCTTCAGTGAAAGTTCAGGAATTTAGGGTTTTTTGTACATAAGTGTACTACATCACATTTTAGATTGCAAATAAAACTAAGAAATATGTAATGGAGATGAACTTGTAGTAAATATGGAAGCAGTTTATGAAAGTCTTTCTTAAAGTGTTTCAGTATAAGACTGAAATATTTACATGATAAATTTTCATGAGCCTGTCTAGTGGTTAAACCCAAGTCAGAAACTAAGCCCCATGCAGCTGCCTGCTCACTCTCCCACAGTAGGTTTGGGGAGAAAATAAAAAGGGTAAAAGATAGAATACACTTGGATTAAGATAAAATAATTTAAAGGGGGAAAGCAAGAACCACAGACACAAGCAAAACAAAACAAGGAATCAATTCACTGCCTCCTACAGGCAGGCAGATGTTCAGCCATGGCCAGGACAGCAGAGCCCCACAACTTGTAACAATAACTTGGGAAGAAAAACACCATTACTTCAGAAGTTCTCCCTTCATTCTCCTTCCTCTCACTTTATGTACTGACCATGATGTCCTATGGTCTGGATATATCCCTTTAGCTGTTTTGGGTCTCCTGTCCCATCTGTGTCTCCTCTCAACCTCACATGGAACCCCAGCTTCCTCACCAGCATGGCAGCATAAAGCAGAAGAAGCTTTGGCTTTGTGTAAGCCCTGCTCAGCAACAACAAAAACACTTGTATATTATAACTTTGTGTTCATGACGAATACAACAGACATACTAGCCACAGTGAAAAAAAAAATAGCTCTACCCCAGCCAAAACCAGTACAGCCTGTTTCAGAGACATACCATGAAGCTTCTGATGACAGTGTCCCTGAACCAGCACTGAATTAATTGTGAGCAGATGATTTACCATTTCAAGGCATTCTTCAAAAATTTTTAACTATCAAAACCCATTTTTTGGAGTATCATAAAGAAAAACTTGTGCAGCAGCATTTCCTTTTATTTTTAAACATGTTTATATAAAATGGATGCCTTAAAATTGAAAGGACACAGTATTGGAAATAGTGTAGTGAGTGGCTATATATTTTCCTCATTAAATTGCTCTGTTATTTGTAGTGACTCTACAACACAACCTTTTCCTTCTCTAATTGGAAAAAATTATTACTCAGAGATTTGTATTAGTCTTACTGAAGAGATGATCTAAAATTGAGTCTAAATCTGCAATCTAACATGTAGAACATGTTCGAATATATGCATTTTTTCACAGAAGAGATTAGCAAAAGCTGTGTTAGTGCTCATCAGAAAATAGAGCTAAAAGGAACATCACAAAAATATACTGGTTTGCTGATAATCCTGCTCTGTGAAACTAGAATACATATTTTCATTTGCTAATCCTATTTACAGAAGATAAAGTCCCATGCTTCAGAGCACTGCCAACCATGAACTGCTCGGTGTTTAGCACATAATATTGCTGCCCAGGCAAGTGAAGCATTGTGTCTTGCTCCTGTAAGCAACCCAGTTAAATTTCCTCTGCCTACCACACCTGGGATTATGGGACACTTCATACTTTTTGGATAAACATAGAATAATGATGAGAAGCAACTTTCAAGGTATTGCCCCAACTACTCAGAAAAACAGATGTAAATGAGAGAAAATCTATTTAGAAGAAACAAGGTCTGGATTTGCTCTGAGATAGAGTAAGACTGCTGGAGAAGCTATTGGATTTGACAGAAAAACACAGAAGTGATTATGGTGAGTGACAGTGTGAAGAAAAAAAATGTTTGGAAGTTAATGGTGTGGAAATAAGGTAGGTTCACCAAAGCTCTGCATGTAACTGAAAGGCAATTGTTGCTGGTAAACACTAACTGTGGCTGAGTGCACAGGATGCACAGTTGGCTTTTATAAGAGGTTTCTTGCTGCTCCTTCTAGGCAGCCAGTGTTAGTCTGTTCTCATTCAAGTGGATGAGCAACTATTATAAGACCATCACAGTGTGCACATGGCTCTGTCATTTACAAGTGGGAAAAATAAAGGTTTTAGAAAGGAAAAAAGTGTATTGATAGCTGCTTCCACAGGACAAAAGTAAATTTTCTTTATTAGCTTCCTAAGGAAGTTATTACTCCATGTCTCACTCTTACTTTTTGCCTTGTCTTCAAGAGTTGTTTGAGCTTAATTTATTGGTCTCCATCAGTCTTTTTGCTGTTCAGTTTCCTTGCTTACAATTAAAATCTTTGGAACAGGAATGTGTGTGTCTGAACAATGCTGAGTACAACAGGTGTGAGGTTTATCTCTAAATTCTGCTGGAATATTTTTCAGAGTCTGTACAGTTTTTGAGAAAACTTGGACACAAGGGCCTTAGATTATTGCTAAAACGATTCCATTTTTCTTTTTGATTATTAAAGGATTAGAGTAAAAATTATATGTGTGAAGAGCCATTCATCTTAACTTGTAGAAAAGCAGCTTTGATCATGAGATGAAAATAGGTATGTGAAAACTGTATTGTCAGCTCTTAATCACAGAAAGAGATTGAAAATTTAAGACATGAAACTCCTTGCCTCATAGTCCCTCAGAGGCCAAGGTGAATTACTCAAAAGTCAGAGTGGCAGCAAATGTTGTTATTACTTTCTCTTGAGTTCAGATAGAATGTGATTAGGTAAAAAGGTTAACACTGGGCATCTTACTCTTCATTCTGACTGCTTTCTAACAAGATGGTTAGTCTTAACTGACAGGAAAGAAATCTCAGAAATATAAAACAAATGTAAATAAAAGAGAATTCCTATTTTTAAGGTACTGAGATTTATGATCCTATATATTTAATGTATAACTTATATATATTTAAATATGTATAAATATACATGAACATATATTTGCGATTTAATATTTAATAAACATAAGTCAAATAAAAACTGTTTTTAAACTCTATTTTTTAAAGAGTTTAAAGGGTCAGTCAGCTAAAAGAAAAAAAATTAGAATGGTAGATGAAAATTACTATGAGTTTAAGGCTGAAAATTTTGCATGCAGGATACTCTCCAAAGTACTTTTTTGTTCATCTATATTTCCAGGTCTTATTAGAAACACTGCATATTTGTGACACTTACTGTTATTTCAATAGAATTATTGAACTTTTAAATACTTTCCACCTTCTTTTGTGCAAATATTTAGCTTCAGTAGAAGACTGAAATAGATTTATTTTTCTTATTTGGAATATGTGGTAAAATTGGATATGAGCAGCAGAGAACACAGGCATGCTGAAAATAATTCTGTTAATGAGAAATGTAAAAGGAGTCCTTACATGTTTGCATCAAACAGGATATATAGCAGAGTGGTGCATAATGGAAAAGCTTTTTTTTCCGTAATTGAACATAAAAATAATGAGGGAATTGTGTTTTTAAAGGCCATTCTAGTTCTATTAAGCAGAAGAAATTATCTCATTGATGTTTTCTGATAAGAGCTACATTAGGGAAGAACTTGCTAATATATCTCATCCATAACTTTTCTTATCTCAAGGATAGGATAGTCAGAGAAGCCCAGGTTTTGTGTAATTCACTCTGAGACTGGGAGGATGGAGATAGGATGGGAAGAGTACTTGAAGCAAATGCTGCTGTGAAAGGGGTTCTGTTTCTACCTCAGAGTCCAGCATGGCCAGAGGTGTTCTTCTGTGCATTTTGTATGCTCTTGAACTGAGCTGATGGTTAACTACCTCCTTAGGCAGAGTACAGTCCAGCTCATTCAGATAAATTCTGCAATATAGGCCAAAATATGGGGACTCCACTGCTCTTTCTACATAGTGATTTTTGGAAGTTAAATTCATATCACCATCAAATTAAACAGTTCAGGATTTTTTTTCCCACCAGAAAGAGTTGTGAGAATAATTGAAAAAAAACCAAGTTGAACTTCCATTCTTTGTTAGAGCACTTTTCTGTCTCTTACCAGACGTGTAACAATAGAACCAGAGAGGGTACCACTGGGATGGTAAAAGTGTAAAACAAAGAAACCTACTATGCTTCCAAGAATGGTATTTGGAAAAACACACTTAAGCTAGCTCTCATGAATCACAGTTGGATATCTAAACCTTTGAACTCTGGAGGTGTCAATTTTTAGTTCTGTAAAAGATGTTATTTAATCTAGCTTGATTTGGGAGGTATTTTTAGAAACTACACACTCTTCAGGACTTTAAATCAGCTTCCTGTTGAGATACAGATCTCAAAGTGGGTGATGTCTGTTAACCTCACACATAGCTGATACACAGCTGGCCAGATTCTACTTGGAGGAAGTGCCATCTGAATTTGTATGAAACTGGGTATTGAGATGAAGTTCAACATCCAGAAAAATTTTTTGAGGATTACAAAATGATCAAGAGTCTGTTTCATTTTAATGCGTCCTGCAGAAATATAATTTCTGGATACGCCTCACTAAACCAGAGTATTCCTGTGTGACGATTTTCATCCAGGATGATAGACTTTAATCCAGAGGTCTGCATCAGTTGAAAAATGCTCCTTTCCATGGTACAGTCTGAAAGGCCAGTATTTGATCTACTTAGGACCTCCAGTAGGGAACCATTTTGCTAAGAAGCTAAAAAACTCCCTTAATTGAGACAGCTCTTGCAGATTTATCCAAAACCTCAGACAATTCCCTCTGCCAATCCCTATTACCTCCCACTTTGTCTAGCTTCCACACATGCCAACTGCCTTTCAATCTGAAGCCTTGCTAGACATTTAGAAATCAGGGAAAAAAATACTGTATCGCTGTGCTGAAGAGCATATGTACAGTAAAAAAAAAAAGCTTCTTATTTGTTTGTTTGTTACTTCAGAAGGTTCTTTTCTCCAGCAGTATGTCAAAAACACAGGATATACTGAAATTTAGGATTTCCATGATGCAACAGTCTTATGATTTCTCAATAACACTAATCTTTAATCATGGAGAGATTTTCAATTGTTGTGACAGTACTATGGGACATTATGTTAATATGAGTAGTACCAAAGTCTACTGAGGAAAAAAAGCTCATTGCTGTAACTTCAAGTTAGTTGGTTGATTTTGGTTTTTTTTCAGATTTTCATTTGCATGCAATAGAAGTCTTTTTCTCCTTTGAGTGAATAACTGTAAAGAGTTTTTATTCAGGAAGTTAAAAAAATTTCCTAAATCCAGTGTTTGACAAAATCTAAGAATTCACTAAATGACTTTACATTTCTTCAAAAACACACATGTCCTTATCTTCACTTCTAGTAGTGGTTCACAATTTTATTGGAGTGAGAGAAGACTAAGCATGCTCGGTCATGAAATATTCCTCTATACACTGCCCCTAACACTGACCAAAGGCCATGCCTAGAGAAGGACTGGGAGATTTTCCCAAAGCTCTTTCAGCCTGCAATCTCTTTTGGCACAGAAGTCACATTTATCACTGGAATTTTCTTTTTAATTTAGCAGCCCTTTGCTCTCAATTCTCTGTACTACTGCCCCATTGAACTCAGATTCAGAAAACCCTGTGGAAAGCGTATGAATGTTACCTGGATAAAACATTGTCCTTTATTTTCTTTTTTACCTGGCTCCTGCTGATTATATTTCATAACTTCTGGCAATATTTTTTCATATGCCTTTTTGTGGCCTTAATAATTTTACATGATCTTCTCTCAGTCTTCCCTTTCTCAGACTAAATGGTCTTAGTTACTTAGCTATTGCTCACAGAAAAGAGATTTCATAACATCTTTGCTGATTTCCTTTGGACCATTATCCAAATATAGCATATTTTTTTGAGTAAAGAATTCATTCACAGAATGAATCTTAGGCGTGGGAAAACCATGGGCTTCTATGGTAGCTTTGTTATGTTGTTGGTTCTGTTCTTCACACAGTTTCTGTTACCAATGTTTGTTTTCCCTTTTGACTTCTGAGTATTGAGCAAATATCTTCAGTTATTGATCTTGGCCCCAAGATTGCTTCTGAGTTACAATGAGACCATAATCTTACGTTACTAGGATTTATTTTGCTGCTGGAGATTTTTTTTTTAATTATGTAAGGAAAAATTCTATCCTAAAAATATGGAAAATTTTTGGTGATACAGATCCTGTCTCTATTGATGGCAATAGAAAGTAGTGTATGGGAAAAGAACAGGAGCCTGTCCGTTTTGTGAAGTACTTTGTATTCCTATGTAGTAGGTAATTTCTGTTATCCTTTTTTTTTCTGCTTCAGCATCTATAGTTAGTGCTTTACAGGTATTAAACCATACATGTCTAAACATACATTTTTGGTATCTATTGCTGGAGATACTCTCCATTATTTTTTTTTTATTGCTATTTGAACCCGCTAGGCATTTTCAGCCACTGCTGACTCTTTTCCCCACTGAGAATTGAACATTAATCTTTACTTTCATACCTTTTAATGAGATTTCAGTATGAAAAAACCAATAATCTTCTGCCTAATTCTGTCACAATTTAGATTCTTGAAAGCCTCAATTTTCAAATGGCCCAACAGACTGAGGATTAAGTAATACTTTATTTGTCAATATATTTAAAGTAAAGAACCCTCTAGACTTATTTTACCCAGGCTGTAAAATCTCTGAGATAAAGGCAACATTGTATGAAGAATGAAATTAGAAAAAGTGAATCTTAATGACAAGAAAATATGCTGGAATAAATACATTATTTTAAGCCCCTGTCAGGTAAAGAGGCCATGAATGGCTGCCAGTGCAATCAGTACGAATAAGTTTTGTCATACAAATCTAACTGTGGATTTTATATTCTTGGTACAGCATGGTTAAGTGTTAAGTGTTATATGTTAAGTGTAATAGGGAGGGAATATGTAGTACTGCTTTTGATTTTTCTGCTTTGGTCTGGACTTTCTAAAGGAATCTAAAAAAGATCCAGATACGACTTTGTGGCAAATGTAAAAATAGCTAGAAAACTACATTCTAAGAATACCTGCTGGCAGTTATTAATTAGGTATGAAGACAGCACTGACCCTATATTGTTAAACTCTAAAATGTTTTTTCTGGGCCTATTTCTAGTTGCTACTTTCAGTAAGAATCTAATGATATGTAGTGGGCTGTCCATGGCTGGATGTCAGGCACCCACCAAAGATGTTCTCTCACTCCCCTCAGCAGCTGGACAGGGGAGAGAAAACATAGAGAAGGCTTCATGAGTTAGGGCTGGGAGAGACCACTCATCAAATACCATCGTGGGCAAAACAGGCTTAAATTAGAGATATTGACTGAATTCATTACTGCAATATCACAGCAGGATAATAAGTAAAAGAAGACCTTTAAAAATGCCTAAACCCCCCCCTTGCTCCTTTCCACCTCTATCTTCTCTCCCAGTGGTGCAAAGAGATGGGGGTAATGGTCAGTTCATCACCTGAGGTTTTCTCCTGCTGCTCCTGGAGAGGACTCCTTCTCCTGCTCCAGCATGGAGCTCCTCCCATTGGAAATTGTTTTCCATGAACTTCAAGATGAGTCCATCCCCAAACTGTTGAAGTGTGAGTCACTCTTCCACAGGGTGCATTCCTTCAAGGAAAGGCTGTTCCAGCATGGGCTTCTCCCTGTCTCCATTCTGGGGCCTGGATCATCTCTCCCCTCTCCTCCACTGACCTTGGTGTCTGCAGAGTTATCCTCTCACATATTCTCACATCAGTCTTTTCTGGCCGCAATTACATCAGTGCAATGACTTTTCTAATCCTTCTGAAATCTGTTATCACAGAGGCTTTACTACTGTTACTAATTGGGCAAGCCTCAATCAGCTGTGCATCCAGGGACTGGCTCTGATAGACACTGAGGAAGCTTCTGGCAGCTTCTCACTGTAGAAGCCATTCACTGTAGCCCCCCACTACCAAAGCTTGGCCATGCAAACCCAATGCATGACGGAATAGGGAGCTTCACATTAAACTGCAGATCACAGCTACCTCACTGTGAATATTGGAAGGTTCAGATTTTGAAATTATCACGACAAATTGGAGCAACCATGTAGAGGAGAAAAATATGTAAACCAACATGTATAACCTGAAAATACTATCTTACAAAAGAACAAACTGCTCTGGTAAGAGAAGCCAAGAAAGAGCTCATGAGATCACAAGGTGAAAATGAAATGCAAAAGCCATGTTGCTGCCCAAACGGGGATAAGATGAACAACCCCAGATGAACAACCTTGCCCTGTTTTGGACAGGGCAAACATACAGAAAACAAAATATTTTTAAAGTAAACTGTACAACAGTAGTTCTCAGTTGGAAAAAATACCTAACACTTCATATGTGACTGATTTAGAAATATGTGCAGCTACTGGCAAGTCCAGAGAGAAACAATGAGAACAATCAGAGGCAGTGAATTTATTTGTGAAAACAGTTTGACCAACTTAAGACTGTCTGACTTGAAGAGTATAGAATTCACATGAAATATAGAAACCTCCTAAACCATAAAAAGTATAGCAGATATGTAACCACCATTTTTGCAATATAGAAACCTTCTAAAATAAAAGAAGCAGGGAAATTACCACCATTTTTTCAGTATGCAAAGTGGATGAGATGAGATTTGCAGCTCAGGTTCCAGAGATAAAGATACAGATAGTCTGATGCTGATAGGGAATAATATCTAATTGTAGATTGAGTAAAATGCATAATGCAATAGCAAATTTTCTATTATCAATGACAGTCATAAGAAAAGATTGGACAAATTCTTGTCAAAAATGATGTTGGTGAAATTGATGCTTTATAGGGGCAGGGTAACCTGCTCTAGAGAGTCACTGAAAGCTTTTGATATTTTGATCAGAATCTTTAGCTCTTAACGCAAGGTAAATTGATATTATTGGTAAGTAGATAATAATAAACAGATTAGAGAACTGAAAAAGAAATACTAGATATGTTTCCTGAGGAAAATGAGATATTTAAGTTTAGACTACGTGAGAAATTTTGCTATTTGCTTTCTCTTAGTTCAAGTTTAGACAGCTTAAAACCATTTTCTCTCTAAGTAAGAATGCAAAGGAATAGAAATATGCGTGTAATATTCCTGATAATTTTGCTGCCTCACTGCAACAGCTACAAATCAGCTTAAATGTTGGGTAATTACTTCTTATGATTATTTATCTTATTAAACAGCAATTCAGATTGAGGTTGAAACAGTACTTAATGTACCAGGAATGAAAATGAACCTACTTAAGGATGAGAAATGATCTATGACAATCGATACCAAATGGTTGCAATGGGAATGGTCGTGGAGCAGCACAAAAAAAGCAGACTGCCTTAGGAGTCATGCCAGGTCTAAGGTGTTTGTTCTCTACAGAGACTTTTTGCAATTTGGAACTGAATTGTCTAAAGAGTGACTCAGTTGAATTAAATGCATTCTCCTTTTTAAGTATCCTTGATGGATTTTCTGATGGTCTCGAGAGCTCTGACAGACAATACAATATTTTCTGCTTCAGGATAATGAGAAATTATGGGTGCAGGAGAAAAATACATCCTTTCTAAAAATCTAGTATTGTTTATTAACTTGCTTATCTTTGCTCATGGCCTCTGTTAGTTTGGTTTTAATCATGAAACACCATAGCTTTCAAGTTAGTATGCTTTCTACAGAAATAAGAGTTAGTAGATTGTTATTTTATATAAAAACATGTATTTCTGCATTTAAGTAATTGAAGTTGGTTTTTTTGGCTTTTCATGTATTAATCCCCTATTTCACTAAGGTAAATCTTGCATACAATCACTATTCAATTCATGCACTACTGATCTTGGACTTTTTTTTCTTTTAATCTTTAACTTGAATTTATGACTATCAGTGTACTTTATACAGATTTCAACAGGCCTCCTGGAATAATTTCATTTGCATTCTTTTTGTTAAAAATGGAATTTTTCCGTATAAAGCAATTATTCTAAATGTTTGGAAAATTTTTTTCTTTTTGGGGACTTTTATAACTTTTGTCTATATTCTTTCTAAAAAAACAGATTGTTTGATATAAAGCTGACAGGTTCCTGCAAGCATTCCTGAATGTTAAAATGTTAATGTTTTAGAAGCATTTTGTTTGATGACTCTTTTTGATATAAAGCTACAGAAAGTAAAAAAAAAAGAAGTGGAAAAGTTCAAAAATAAGTATTTAATCTGGTTTAAAATAAGTTTCTTAATTACCGCTCAGAACTCTTATGTTTGTAGCTGCTAACTATGAAGTGTGCTATGAGGATTTTGATGTGAATCACCTTTTTGCTAATTTTTGCTTTTATCTTTGTTTTAGTCATTGCAGCATTTTGAGTCAAGTAACTAGTGAAAAATAATATTGCTATGATTTAAACTAAGGAATACTTTTACAACCTTTTAAGAAACTGTACTGGTCTTGCTTTCTGCAGTCTTATCCCATTTTTGGGAAAGTTTAACTTGCAGCATATGAGGAGGTGTGCCAATTGGCATCCATATGTCAGTCTTATTTTAAAGTTAGAAGTGAGCATTCTGTACTTATCTGTTCATTGCAAATCAAAAAAATTACTGAAAACCTCCTGAACCATCCAATTCCTTGAGCACAGAAAATCTGGAGTAGAAAATATAGTAAATCTATTACTTAATGAGGGCTTGTACTTTTCTTATATTTTCATATTCCAAAGATTCTGTAAAGAATGCATTTCAATAATAAGATTAATTTCTCTTATGTCTTGCTGAAGAGGTGATAATGGAATTGTTAACTTTTGTCATGTTCTGTTTTTTTTAAAGTATTTCATAGCAATATCATCTATTTTTGTAAATATCTGATTTGAAGCTCTACTCCTCTGAAGCAAGTAGTTGTCAATTCGGGTTACTTAATGCAAAATCTGAATATTGGATATTCACAGACTGACATGACGGAGAGATGACTCATGGTTGTTTTATTGGTGGATGTTTTCAGGTTTTTTTTATTATTTGCTTTTTTTTATTTGTCCACAAAGTACAAAAGTTGCACTTGTTTCATGCTCTAATGGCTGAAATAGGATCTTTGCTGGTTCAAAACCAACAAACTGCTTCAACTTGAACTGAAAAAGAGTCTTTATAGCATGGGCTAATAAAATCAGAAGGATCTGAGTTATATTTTAAGACAGTGCATGTTCTTATGAACTGTTTATATTCTGTTGGAGAATTTTGCTCAGACATGGCTTGTGGAGAGAG
>JAHXMQ010012338.1:51698982-51730630 GCA_020466415.1 Ammodramus savannarum pratensis
GTCTCCCTTCACCTCGTCAAATGGTGCGATTTACAACAATATTCTAGTATTTTTGAATGGTGGTCAAAAGTCCAGTTGTTCTTTGAACTTAAGGGAAAATTTTGTTTGAGTAAATCACATTGACTTTCAAGTTCCTTATATTGTTTTATTTCAAAAAAGAGAAAATGCTCAAGGAAAATACTAAAAATAAGAGAATCCTAGAAAAGCTTGTATGGGAAGGGGCCTCAAAGTCCATCTAGTTCCAACCCTGCCATGGGCAAGACACCTTCCACTGGGCTATTTTGCTCCAAGCCCCATCCAGCCGGGCCTTGAACACTTCCAGGAATGGGGCAGCTACAACATTTCTGGGCAGCATGCAGCTGTGTCTCACCACCCTCACAGTCAATAATTACTTTATAATATCTAATATAAACCTACTGTCAGTTTAAAACCACTTACCCTTGTCCTGTCTCTACATGGTCTTGTAAACAGCGTTCTTGGAGCTCCCTTCAGGTACTGGAAGGCAGCAAATAGGTCAAATGGAAACCATCTCGTTTCCACATTGAAGAAAAGCCAACTCTCTCATCCTTCCCTAAGAGGAGAGGTGCTCCATCCCTCTAATCATCCTGGTGGTTCCTCTTTGAACTCGCTCCAACAACTGTCCTTCCTGTGCTCTTCTAAATTTGGATCTCGGCTCTTGGGAACTAGGGAGGAAATTATCTGTGCCCACTGACTGGCTGTGACTTGCATAATTTTATGTATTAAGAAAAAAATTTCAGTAGTAATGATGAAATGATGACACATGAATGGCACTTTGTCAGATACTGTTAAAACCTTGTGTGGAACTACTCTGTGCATGAATACATATTTCTGTTCAGTAAAGGAAGCGCTTACAAAGTGCACTTACAGAGAAGGAAATATTTAACAAGGTCTCAAATGGAAAAAAAATATATATAGTAAAGCAACAAATGAAATGCAATTGTCCTTAAATGTTAAGGAATGGCAAGTCTTACCGATGAGAAAAGTATGAACAAAAGATGGTCTTTGAGAATTGGGCCTGTAAAGTTCAGGAAAATGATACCTACATACAGTTCCTGATAATATTGGGGTTTTCAAATAGAATTCCTTTTCACTCTCACACATAATATTTTCTACACAGAAGATGTAATTCATTCACTGAAAATGGAAATTAAATTGAAATTGCTTTCTTAAGAACTATTTAAAGAAGAGATGGGCAATAAAGCAGTTTTAATAAAAAGAAAAATCTTCTGAAAAAAGGTACCTGCTTAAGTCTTTAAAATAATCTGATGCAGGCAAAATAAATTCAGAAATTATGAATACCCCTCAACGTATGGGTTTATGACATTTGAAGTGCTGCATTTAAGGCAACAGGTATATGTTTAAAATATTAAATGTTTGTATTGAATCTTAACGGTCAATATTAAGAATTCATTTTACTTGCTGCAATTTTCTTTTAGGGGTTAAAAGAGAAAAGAAGATTATTTTATGAACAGATTACTTATTCACAGAAGTGTTGCAATGTACCCTATGAAACCTTTTCTGTAATCATTCTAAGCATGGGTTTCAAAAGTCTTAAAATTACATATTTCATTCAACATTGTGGCAAAGATCTCTCAGAAATGCAGCCGGTTGCTATCCTTAAAACTGAACAATTTTACTCTGCTGTTTTATGAATTTCTGTGGAGGAATACAGAGAAAAATGGAGAACCAAGAACTATAATTTTTGTATTCTGTTGTAAGAAGTTTGTGGTTTCATAAGATATACTTATTTTCATATTAGCTCTTCTCTACAGTCAGGGTTTGATAAGGATGGCTAGTTTTGGTCAGATCAGAGACAGCTGAGGTTACTGAAGCAATCCATCAGGATGGCTGTGCATGGTGTGCCCTCAATCAACTTTCATGGTCAAAAATGTGAAAATGCAATATCTTTATTTTCTGTTTCTTTATTCCCTTGAGTACTCTAATGGTGACACTGTTTGCTATTCTTGATAGTGAACAGTCTTTGTTTTTCATAAATTTTCCTAAATGTCACTTTTTTTGGAAATTGCTTTCCTAAAGCTTCTGTGTGTTCACTTGAAAAAGGTTTTGTCTAGCCATTGAAGGAGTAAAAAATATATTCACATGACTGCTTTTGCTGTCCCAGACCTCTGAAAGCTTGAGAGATGAGGCATCAGGCAGGATTTCGGTTCTAGCGCTAAATACATTTCTTGACAAAAAGAAAAATTTTCCAATTTAAATATTCCCCAGACAACATCTTTTCTCCATTTATACTTAGTCAGTCTTTTCTAGGTTAAAATTATCCCAAAAGTTGTTTAATTTCAGTCACTTGACCTTAAAAAATTAACCACTTTTAAAAATTTTTGAAACATATGCATGGCTTTCATAATACTTACGAAGTGCATTTAAAAATCACATGGTACTCCAAAGCTAAAAATTAAAGTCTGTATTAGACCAAAAGGTATGTTTATCTCCAGGGGTTTTGGAGAACAACCACCATAATGGCCCCTCAATGAAAAAACATAGTTTTTTTATTAGTTAATGGTACTGAAAAACTGTTACTTTTTTTTCCCAAGAGTTTCTGGTGTCTGAAATTATGCATTTTCCTTAGTGCACTGATTTAATTACTTCTGTTTTTAATCTCTGTTTATTCTTCATGTCGTCTCTGCGTGTATTGAACCATGTACTTTAATCATTGTAGTGTATTTCTATACATTGTTTATACCAGAATCTTTCACAATAATGACAATAATATCCTCTCAATCTTCTGTAAAGAGGTAGTTTCAAGATTATATCATATAGTTAAGATGTTCTAGTATTATCAATAAATATTCTTCTGGTTGCAATTGTTTTGACAAAATGTGCTAGTCCTTTTTCTTGTCAAAGTGCAAAACATTCTGAAAAAGAATACTGTTTGAAGACAGATATTTATAAGGTATTTGGTTTTCTGCGAGATTCAGATGACAAATATATATATACATGCCAAAAGTTAAGGACCACATTTAGTTTATGTATTTCACTTCAATACAGCCAGGACTTATTCTGAAGTTTCTTTTGTAAGATTCCTTTGGCAAAACTCTTCAGTCTACATATTTCTCTATGAGGATGATAAAAGAAGAAATTAATTATGTTCATTTTTTATGAGGAAAATAAGTAATCTAGAAATTATAACTGGTTTTCAGCAGGACTAACTTAATAGAAGAGAAACAAGTGTTTATTAAATACACAGAATTTTTTATAGTTCAGTAGCTTCAAAATTACATCAATATTCGGGAAAATTACATGATGAATGCCTAAATTAACAAATCATTTAAATCTTTTCCAACTTTGAATTATTGAAAACTTAGTAGATATATATATATGCAGGGATGTGAAGTACATTTCAGGAGTGGTGCCAAAGTACACAGTACCTACAAGGACAAAATGTTTTCTATTGAAAATGCCTTTCATGAAAGTGAAATGTGATAATTTCTCAGACTCCAAAGTGACTTTTGGTTTGGGCTTTTTTTCAGAAGTACTAGCACATTGGTCTGTATCTTCGTCATCCAGAAAACAGTGTACATTTTTTGCCATATTTGCTAAGTAGATTAAAAAAATTATTTCCTTTCTTTCTCCTTATCACTGCTGGCCACCCTTGTAAAACCAAATGCTGTGGGTTTTGATGCACGTCCTCTAGTGAATCTTGCTAGGCTGATGTGACACATCTATCTCCAGCTCTCCCAGCCTTTTTTGAAGCAAAGTTTACTGCCCCTGTGGAGGAGGTGATGAAAAGGAAATATGCTCTAGCATTTTTAGTTTGTGTTCTGAAGCAATGATTTAAACTCCTAATGAAAAGATAGGGTTTAAGTCGTTTGCTTAGACCAGAACATGCTGTTCTCTCTTAAAAAACTGAAAGCTTCTGGCATTAGGCAGGACATTCTCTTTGGTGCAGTGATTTGCTAAAACACCCCTACAAGAGGACCTTGATCAGAGCCCTTTGATTTTGCCCTGCATCCTTTCTTATACATTTGCATAGATTCTGCAATTTGGCTAAACTTGACAGGGTGTGACAATACTTCTACCATGGAAATAGAACTTCATTATTCAAGCAATATGTCAGGCATAATCCTCAGTCCTTCTAAGCCATGTTCCCCTCCTACCAAGCTATTTTAAGGTTTAGCCTATTTATTTAGTTTTTCAATTTCAGAAGTGCCAAAATTGGTATCATAATGAAAAAACCATTGCATGAAATCAAGAGAAATTAAACCTTTTTGTGCCCACTTCCAAGTATATGGAATCTGAACACTTATTTTATTGGATTCCACAGTTCATTTGAAGTGATGATGCATGTCATTGATAGACCCCTAATTTCCCACAAGCCTCTAAAATATGCTATCTTAGCAGCAGTTTTGCTTAGAATATGCCTTTCCAATTCCAGCTATAAGTCTAAAGTATTCTGAGCAGCAGATGCCGTTTATATTTATTGTGCAGAAATTATTTTGCTACAGGTGCTGATCATTTGCAGGTTTTTATAACTCTGCGGAAGCAGGGTGATGCCATCTTCATGCTGATCAAAGTGCTGAGACTAGGAAGTCCTAACATTTTTAAGTGCTGTATCATCATATATTTAACTATAAGAGAAAGGCTTCTGTTGGCAGATGTAATAGCTTTTTGCTATGTCATCAGCATGAGGATAGATAGTAATTCAATTTTTCTTCCATAGTCTGGGTTGATACAATGTGAAATATATTCAAAATTAAAGGAAAAAATACTATTAACATAATATTTGGGAGTCATCCTCTTTGTTGGGGAACTCAACATGTTAGAAAGATAAATAGGTCATGTCCAAATAAGACTTTTACTTTTTGTTGGCAATAAAATTTGATTAATCAATCAACCTATTTTAAAAGTTTTAAATAAAGTCATCTCTGAGATATTATGCTCCCAGTGCATTGATCTGGTTTGTGTAAAAAGTGTAAGCTTAGAATAGCTGAATGCATGTTAATGCCTGCTTGCCATGACTTTTAGTTGATACTTCTGCACTTCACCATGATGAAGAAGGATTATCTATTTTTCTCTCTCACATGCACACATACACACACAAAAGCATATATTTATAGTCTCTGATTCATACACTGTGTTTGACAAAGAGCTGTTGCGTCTCTCCTTCATACATTTAATTTTGATATTGGCTAAAAAATTTAAGAATACAAATAAAATCCAGAAAAGTAGGCTTCTAATTTAACAAGACTATAAAGTATTCAAATCTTATCTCAATATCTAATCTTACATGTCAAGAGTGAAAAAAAGACATTTTAATTTATTTGAAAGAATTTAAGAACAGATTTTATTATCAAATCATACTTTTAACTATATATGAGCTAGTCTGGTACAGAAAAATAATAATATTAAAATGTGTTCTTTAATGTGAGAGCTCACTTGCTGTTTATAACTAAGATTACTGTACAAGACTAAAGAGATTTCAATTGCATTCTTATTTCCAATAGACATCTAGTTCTTTGGTATTGGCTTTCTTCTCTATAAATTTATGTAATATGACAGGTCATATTTTTTAGCAGAAAATTTCAACTGTGAAAATTCTTGTATGTGGTCACAGGAGAAGGTTAGGTTTTTTGTTTGTTTGTTTGTTTGTTTGTTTGTTTTTTGTTTTTTAAATGAATCACTGATTTTTCAAACAGATTTCAAAAGTTGATTTGATAGTATTAAAATTTTTGTTGATCTACCAATAGCATAAGGTTCACCCTTGTAAAATTGCTACATAGAAATGGCATCCAAATTAGAAAAATGCATGTCATAAAATATCACTATCAGTTATGGTTAGTAAATCATAACCATGGGCAGAACAGATGACTTGACAGTTCATTAAGAAAGACAGGAGTCAGGAAGCAAGACATTTTAATAGCCAAAATGTCTGATGTTCTAGACAACTAGACTTAATATACCAAGGAGGAGAGAGGAAAATCAGAGTTTGCTGAAATTAATTTCTGTCCAACCCTCTTGTAAAAGTGCCTACACAAGGGAGTTAATTTGGTACAAAGATAGCTATTGGAAAACTTGAATTTATCAGAGTTTTTTTCCTGTTTATATTCATATTGCTAGCATTTAGGAGTACTAAAGATACTAAGTGTAAGAAGTCAGAATAATAAGATCATTTTATTCTGAGATAGAAGGTTATGAATAAGACAAGACACACTGGAGGAATGGATGAAAGGGATTAGTCCTTTCAGCCCCACAAAAACCCAACTGTTGCTATCAGTAACTGATTATTTAAGAAGCTTGAGAAGCATTTTAGAAGAGAAAAGATAGGAAGGTTTAATTTGTGCCAGGGAAGGTTTAATTTGGATATTAGGGAAAAATTCTTCACTCGAAGGGTGATCGAGCACTGAAACAGGATTCCAAGGGGGGTAGTGAAGTTAGCATCCCTGAAACTGTTCCAAAAATGTGTGGATGTGGTGCTTGGGGTTGCAGTTTAATAGTGAACAGGGTCGTCCTTAATTCAGAGTTCAATGTTATGATCTTAGAGAGCTTTTCCAACTTAAAATACTCAATGATTCTATGATTGTACTACTCATCAGGAATGGATGTTTTCATTATTGAAACATATTGCATGAAATAACAGTTGCTTGATTCTTATATTAGAGAGAAAGACATAGAAATCAATAAAATTGCAACTTCAAGCTTGAAAAAGAAAAAAAAATGCAGTAACATTACCTAATCCTTAAGCAAAACCAACAAAAAACAAAAACAAGCAAAGAGGTAGTCTAGAGATAGCAATATTTAGTCATTTTCAGAAAATAAACTTCAGATCTTTTTTGAGACACTTGCTGTACACAAAGTAATTTTTCTTGATTTTGACAAATTATCTTCAGGTCTGTTTCTTTAATTGTTTATTTAGGAACTGGCATTCCGTATGAGTAAGCGAAGTTGTACTTCTAAAGTGGGCATTATCTTACAATTGTAATCAGTATATCTCATCTGCTTTTTTCAGCTGAAAATTAGGTTATGAAAATAGATTTTGTCTAAAATTTAGTTTTAAATCAACACACATACAGAAGGTGACGTAGATAGATATAGGTTAGATATATAGATTATATAGATATAGATTATATAGATAAATATAAATATTCTGCTTATCATTAAGCTGTCTACTGGTCTACTAGTATCACTGAACAGTGAAAAACAAACTGATAACTTGTGATCTTTTTGCAGAACTTCAAGATGAAAATTGCAAAGCACGTTGTTATTTGGTGTGGACTTCTCAGTACATTTCACCAAGATTTTCTCATTTTTGTACTGGAAAAAATAAAGCTTTAATCTAGGCTGTAAAAATCCAAATCAGATTTGAAAGGTGAGCTTGAAGGAAATAATGATATTTGGTGCAATTTCAGATTTATTTTTTTAATAAAGAATCCCTTCCAATTTGAATAGAGCTAGCATACTGCAAGCTTTATGTTAGTTTACATATTCATTAAAATGTATGGATTAAGGAAAAAATATCACTGGTCACCACAATTATGCTAATTTAGTTGCAAGAGTCTTCCTTTCATATAAACTGAAGCCTCCATCATTCTTTGAAAGGAAAGGACTAGCCCATGCTCTGTGGTGTCCTTAGACTGACCACACGGCACGTCTTCACTTTAGTGGAAAATTTCCCATTTTATTATTACTTGTAGTTGTTTTATAATTGTATCAAAGACAACATGTCTGATTTTTAAAGAAGGTTAATGAGATGTTTTCTTTCAAGAATATATGTGGATGACATCTTAATACCTTTTACTAGCCTTCTCTCAGCAAGAGAGAATCTCTCAGCAAGATTTTTTTTCTCTATCCAAATTTGGTAGGCATCTATCTTATTAATATTTCCCATAGAAGAAGAAATACCCTGAAACCTCATCTTTGTGGCTTCACTTTGATGGAGGGTCTCCCTGTTTGTCTGTCCTGACAGCCTGAGTCAAATAATGAAACACCAAGCCCTAGCAATCATTTTCTTCAGTGCTTCAGGATAAGCATTCCTGGTGTCAGACTAGTCTGAGTAAAATTTAATGGGAAAGTAAACCCTTCTTTATTCTAACAAGATAAAAAGTGGAAACTCATTACTAATACTGAGAAGAGATGCAAGGAATTGAAATTATTCAGGAAGTGTTTGTTTCAGAATTACTAGCAGCGTTTATTACCAACAGACTTGATAACAAGCATTGTCTCCTGGGCAGTCTCCTCCCCTCATTGACAGTCACTGTTATTCCCATGGACTGCTACTGCTCACCAGGGGATTCCTAAAATTCTTAGCCTTCATAATTAATCAAATCAAATTATAATCTTGGAAGAACTTGCTAATGAAATACTGTCAGTGACAATACTGACTTTGGATATGCAAAAGTAGATTATAAACCTTCTCACAAGGCATCCACAAACAGTTTTGGCAACTTGTTGATGAGTAAACAGGTGCCAATGAATGCCTGTTTAAGTGGAAGAAGGTAAGTTTTCCATTAAATATATCTGCAATGCATCTAAGAAAACAAACATATTTTTTTGTAATAAAGAATATGGTATATTAATTAGCACTTGAAAATATTAAGATAATTATTTATAGCCTAAATATGTCTGAATATCAGCTGACTATAAGTACAACAAAGCAAAACTAAATAAGCTCCCTTACATATAGGATAATAGATGGTCTTTTACAACAACAGAAGATACCCTAAGACAAGGATTACAGAAAGAGAAGTGGGAAAGACTGTAGGGTAGAGGAAAAATTTTAGAACTCGAGGAGAATTGGATAAAGAAAAATTAGGCAGAGACTGGAAAAAGCAAAATGTTAGTGCATGGGAGAGATTTCCCTGAACTGCAGTGACAGATTTTTTCATATCATTATGGGTTATGACACCATGTGGTTGTCCAGCATCTGCTCTCCTAAAACTCAGCTTAGTCTATTATTTCACCAGGATTTTTCACACTCTTCCAGATGGAGATAATTTGATGAAGCTCTTGACTGGATTTGGCCCCCTGTGCAGAGAGCTCCTTGGCTGTTACTGCATCCTCCACTGTACAAATTTATTCCTGTCTAGAGGGATTAGCTTTACCATGAAAATGTATGATTTGTAAAGCAGTGTACCAGAATGGCAGACAGGGAAGACACAGAGTTTTGGAGCAATGATGGCTGAGGGATAGATTTTCAGGCAAAAGTGGTTTATCACCTTGTAAGCTAGCAAAGGTACGGTAAAGTTCTGAGGGCAGAAAGAAGCATGTTACCAACTACAGAATCCAATAGCAGGACTAATAATCTCTTTTACACACTAGGCTCACTTTCTCTTCTGCTGATCTCTAAGTGTGGGTCATGCAACCTTCTGTCTCTACAGAGAGAGATCATAATGATCCAATTCATGGAAATCAGGACCAAAAGGGAAAACTAAGATCGGTGGGTCACAGGATAGAACCTTCGAGAATGACTGAGCCTTGCATGAGCATGGAACAGATAGGAAAAACAAGATTTAAAGCCAGAAATTAAAGCAGTAAATGAGACTGGGTAGAAAGCCAGTGCCAATTCTGTTAAAATTAAAAAAAAAAATCTGCTTTTATAGGAAAATTAATGAGCTAAAAATGTTATTGCCTTTAAAACAGGGTCTATAAGGATAATGTAAAACCTTTTTTATATCCAAGACTTTTATTGTAATTTATAGTGTAGGGTAAAAGTAATTGCATTTCTTCACAAAAATAAAGAGAAACAAAGGGGGAGAAAACACAAAACAAAACAAAAACTGCCACCCAATTCTCTCTGTCCAAAAATATTCCAATATCCATTTATTCATTGTTCAAAAACTTTGGCAGTTTGGCTAAATGTCTGTACAAAGGGACATGAATTAGTTTTTACTAAAGGTAATAGAGGCAATAAAATTCACTGAATTTTCACAAAAAGTAGTAGCCTATAAGTTTACAAAAGAGAAGTGCTAAAAAGTGCAGCGCTGAAACAGTTTTCATTTTTTGGTAGTACAATGTGAAATACATGTTCTACCACATCAAATAGTTGATAGAATGCATATAACATACCTGGTTTCTTGTAAGGAATGCTAGGAAAAAGACTTTAATATGTACCATTGCTTTTTGTGAAAAGGTAAATCTATTATAAAGAAATTAAAGAAATATTTGGATTGGTATTGGAAAATCATGAACATGAGTTCATCCTTGGGAAGCTTTATTTTAGCTGTATAATCTGAGAGAGGAGAGAAAAAGCAGACTGATCTGTACTTTGAGAATAGACTGCCTGCTGTAGTTCCTATGTGGGGCTTATAGGATATGAACAAAAATTTAGGTTCTTATATTCAAAAGCAGGTCAGAAAGCTTATAAGAAATGAAGAGCCATCACATACTGGACTTCGATGTTCCTTTAGCCTTTATCTTTCCATTTCTATAGAAAATTATTTAAGAAAGGATTTCTGTGTCCTAAAACATCATCAAAGACCTAGTTGCTATGTATGCACCAAATGTTCCGAAGCTCAAGGCCCCAATCCTTTTCAAAACAGCCTTCAAGACCATAGTGACATCTTTTAAATGTATGGATGTTTTTGTTTGTTTTTATGCTGCAATATTCCTCCTTTCTCCTCAGACAAATGTCATTCATGGCAGCTCAGGATTGGTTATTGCTCTGTCAACATCTTGGTATACTCCCATTCTGACAATAAATGCAGAGCTGAATGGAGTAGCTTTTGTTATACCTTTTGGTAGTGAGAAGACTTAATTCCCCATTGCTTTGCTGCAGATTACTACAACATGTTTGTACTTAACATCCATTGAGTTCAACCCTGAAGCAATTCATAGAAAAGGAATAGACTGGAATGCAAGTTTGCCAATCATGGAAGAGATTGATTCCTCCTATCAATTTTCTTTCTGCCCAGTCTGATAATTTTGTGTTTGAAAACTGACTTCAACATGAGGAATGGAATCATGTATGCTATTTTGTGTGTCAACACTTTAGGAACTGGAAACTGGGAAACATGGCCCTGAGTTTTTATAACTGAATTGAGATAGGAAAGAATAAAATTTTTTTCTTCTTCTGGTGTTTTAGCAATAAGTGTAAACTTCAGACACTTTCACATCTCAATGTTCCTAAGCAGAGACGGGTTGTACGGGGTGCCACTTTGGATTCTTTGATTGGGAAAATAGTCAGTATACTAAATTTGCACAGCCAGGCATAATCTTGAGTGTTATGAATAAATATCAAAGAAAATGAGAATTCAGATACCTCTCTCTTTGATATACTCTTTTGGTTAGCTGTGGGTGACTGTGTTTGGAACAATCCTGAGACTGTGTCTCCTGCAGGACACTAACTTTCTATAAAACCCTGACACACAAGAGTGCCCAATCTGATGAAGGCATTTTGAATAGCAGCTGCTATTTGCTGAATGATAGCTAATACTGAGAGTCAACAGAATAATTCCATTCCTTAAATATAAATTTATATATTGATAGGCATGAAAAAATTATGTGCCTTCTTCAAATTGGACTGAAATATTTCTTTGTCGGTTGGTTGCTATTTAAATATGTTTAAGAGCAACCTCTCAGGCTTCCTTAGTACCTTCCTAAAAGAATGACTTGATTCAGGGCTCCTAATGTATATGATGAAGCTCATTTTTAATCACATCTTTCCTAAATTGGTTTGCTTAAGATAGCAATGAATGTAAACACAAGAAGATAAATTGAGTTATACCTAAATGCAGAAAGTTGTAATTTCTAAATGTCTTTTAAAAAGCAGTGGAATCAGATGACATATTGAAACTCTATTTTCATGACATCTGTCTTTTGCATATTATGCAACAACAATAATAAACAGTTTCTTGAATCAAGGCTTTTATTTAGAACTTTAAAATTATTTATTAAATTCTATATTCTTATTTAGTTGTCATTTACCTGTTCCATCATTATCTGTTTCCTTTGCTTTTGCCTCATTTCTTTCCAGAGGCTGATACTGCCTCAGAGGAGAATGATGATCAGGCTGTATCACTTTGTTGTTCTCTGAAGTTGGGCTGCATGGAAATCATAAATGATGCAGTGACTGCAGCACTACAGTAGGAAACAATAAGAATACCAACAAACTCATGGTCAGAGACTGAGTTTGGCAATATTATGGAAGTGACAATAGGCAAACTTTCCAAAAAAGATAAACATAGAAATAAAAATTAACTGCATTCAGAATTCTTGTTTCGGAAGAAAATAAATGTGGGTGAGGAAGCCAAGTGGTGAGAGCGGAAAGAACAAATAAATGCCACATTTGGGTTTTTTCCTGAAGGAATATAAATTTATCATGTCTCAGTTAAAATAACTTATTTTCCCCATGGAAACATAGCCACACTTTCTGAAGAAAAGAGAGGCAATTTCTAGTGATTCATTTAGATATTGATACAGGCACTAGGAGTGGGCAAACTGTTCATTGACAGATGTAGTGTAAATGAATTGGAAGATCCATTTAAAAGATGAGATGTATAAAGCTTTCAACAGGTTCATTTCAAGGATAATTTTCCTTCTGTTTAAGGGCAGATGGAGAGATGTCATTATTCTGTTGATAGTTATGCAGTTCCAGTGCCTTCAATTTGGAAATTAGGATTGCAAATGAACATGGGACAGAAGCTGACCATATTGTTAAGCCTGGAGAAAACTCTTGTAACATGTGATGAAGTTGTGTGGATTTTGAGCCTCTGAGATATGAGTGAGAGCTCTGAAGAAAGAGTAACAAATATGGTAAAACAAACTGCTGAATGTGAATGCATCTTGACTTTTTTATATCAAATCAGGATAGAACTTAATTAAAAAATCACCTTAAATATGATTTCCAAATTGCACAATCCATTTAGGACATGCACACCTGTGTGCAAACAATATATTGATTAATAGCTACGCATTATATAAATGTAAAAACACTCAAGAGAAATCAGATCTTACTTCTGCCTGAAAATCAAGTCCTGGTAAATTAGTGCTGGACAGGTTAAGAACTTTGCAGGTAGTAAGCAGACCAAGCAGATAGTAGGAGAAGTTCGTACCCATATATTTCTTTGGCTCTTGGGACTGATTTATTGCAGTGAAATAAATAGTCATCATTCTCACAGGGGTAAACTTGTGACCTCAAAGCACATCACTTGAAGTGGGGAACAGGTCACTGTGGTGTGACATCTAACAAGTTTATTTTCTCCTCCATGCAGCCAGTGCACGGTAACACTTCTCAAGCTTCATACATGCATTGCTACTTTAAAGTACATGCCTCCTACATGTAAAGGCTATTTCAAGTATATTAACCAAGCGTTTGCAAGCTAAATCCGACCGTGAAAAGTGCGCTAAAATTCTGTATCATTTTTGGGAGGGATTAGACTGAAAATATGAGTTGAGTTGAGCTGAGCTGTCTCTAGATGCCTATTTGTATCATAGACCTGAGATGTGGGGGATTTCAGTGCTGTCAATTTGGGTTTTTTTGATAGAATTATTTTAGCCTGCAAGGCCATGCCAGAAATTCTGGTGATTCCTTTCTTTTCTTTCATGTTACTTTGATACCTCAGGAGAAAAGAATACATTTACTTTATTCTAGACAGTTAGACTTTTAGACTTCATGTACATTAAAGCAAGTGAATTTTTGGGGGGTTAAACCTTATATCTATTTTAAAAACAAAATATGGGAGTTTCCATTGATACTAGGGATGTGCACACCACAGAATAAGTACCTAGAAAGGTACGTCTAGAAAAGGTCAATTAATGGTACCTGTATAAGTTTGTACGAGCACTTCAGAAATCAGTGGAGGTTATTCTTTTTTTAACTTTTGAATATTCTCCTACTTCTGATACATTGTGTCATCAATTTTGATTTTCACCTGTGCCATGTTCAAATTAAATATATTTTAGAGATTCTCCTTAGTCAACTAGTCTAGTGCTTGGAAACATTAGCACTGTTTGTTGCTTGCAGAAAACCAACATTACCTTGATTGTTCATCCCAGGTTAAAGACCTGTCGTTCCTGGTCTCATGCCCTGTTCTTATGCCCTCCTAAAGTTTCCACTGTTGATTACTCTTTGAGAAAAGAAATAAGAAAAAATTTGGGTGATACAATAGTACCTAATTTTTAGGGGGTTTATGCCATTAATTTCTGCCCTGGTTTTGTTAACTTTCAGTTAAAATATGCTTGGATTTATTTTTACTTATTTAATTTGCAGCCTCACCATGGGCTGCAGGGAAATCTCTGCACTGGTGCCTGTAGCACCTCCTTCTGCAATAACCTTGGGGTCTGCAAACTCTTGCTCTCACAAATTCTCACTCCAGTCTCCCAAATCCTGTTGCACAACTTTATATGTCCATTCTCAAATACGATATTGTAGAGGCACCAGCATTGGGCAGTGGTGGGTCATTCTTGGAGTTGTCTGGAATTTTCTCTGTTCAATGTGCAGACAACATCAGGATCTTCTCTCAGAAGCCACGCCTGCAGCTCCTTTCCTGCTTGAAAAAAAAACCCTTTCAATGTAAAGCCTATTCAGCTGGCATTCTGAGATGTCAGTACCCATCACTGCATATTGCTGCCCAGCCCATGTGGCTACTGTTTCAAGAACTGCAGTGCATTGCTTGAGCACTTCTTTAAGCAGCAATGCACCAGTTTCATATGAGCTAAATTCAAAAGCTTTTAGATCCAACCCATAGCAGAAGAATTTCTCTAGTTTCAATAATGCAAAATCGCCACACCCATGGAAGCAGATGAGCCACAGTGGTTCCAACATGAACGTATTGGAAATAGATCAGAATATCCCCCTTTTGTCACAGCCTTTAGTAAATCCTTGGTAGGATAAATATGTTTCCAAAAGTTATAGATTATTAATTACTTTCAGATTATATGCTGTAACTATTTAATATTTATTTGCTTTCCTTTATTTTTTTTCCATAAATGAAGCAGCAAGACTTGCATATCCATGTACAGTTATATCTGAGTTCTGGAACCCTTCATGTAGTACAATTCAGGAATTGAAAAAACCTAATTTACAGTTAAAAAAAAAAACAAAAAGCAACTAAGGCCTTGATAAGTAAAATACAAACAGGAATAGGAAGAACAATACTGCAGATCTAATTTGTTTTATTGATTCTGTTTTGGTATTGATTTTGTCTTATGTTTCTTTCTCTTCCAAAGCTCTGTCTCCGCAAATAAACTTCTTTGTGGCGCACGTTTATATTGATAGCATAATGTGGTATAAAAGATAGGTTTGTGAGGCAAGTGGCAAGCTTCAACATCTGGATTTGGAGACACTTATGTGACACTTCCTGTCTGAGAAGTGATTTTAGGATCAGTTCATGTTGTCTAGTATGCTTGTCAGATACCCTAGATTACAGTTTTCCTGTTTATATTTAGGTATTTAGTGACTCAGAGAACTGAGATTACAATTTCCATAACTATTTTTCCTTGTTGTGATGCTTCTCATAATCATATTGCACAGTTTTATACATCTCGCCAACATCTGTAGTGAGAAAACAATTTTAGAAATGAAAACTTTAAAACTAGACCAATACAATAAAATAAATATAAAACCAATAGAATAACCTGCAAAGCCTTGAGCTCATTCATAGATTTCCAACATAATAATTTAAGCTCCACAGAGCGATCAACACTGTTTCTACATGGCTAGCTATGCTACCAGTAAAACAGAAATACCTTCTCAGATATCAGATGTGTAGTTGACACCCGTAATCACACTTGTAATATATCTGTGAGTACATTTAGATAAACACAAACTCATGAACTGACCTTAGCCTAGAAGCCATAACTTCGTGCTGGTTTTCTGCTTGGTATAGATTAAATTCCTGTCTATCATCACCTGTCTGTGTAGTCATATTTCATGTAGAAGAATTGACACTGTGTTTCTAGACAGATCTCTAGCCAAGACACATTTCTTTAGCTTATCCTTCCACTACATATCTCAAGGGAATTATTGGACAATGGACACTTTTAGTTTAGCACAGTAGTAATGTCTTAGGAATACTAATAACAATAATAACAGTAATAACAGTAATAACAATAACAACAACAACAACAATAAATAATAATAATAATAATAATAATAATAATAATAATAATCTCATTTTTAACTACATTGAGAAAAAACTGATTTCACTACAAAGTATGTCTTTATTAACAAGCACAATATTATTTTCTTTTATTTTAATAATATTTGTATTTGTATTTATTTAAAAGGAAGGTAGTCGTTTTCCCCTTTTCTTTTAGTGATTCAAAATCTGAGAAATGCCTTAGAATTAGGTTTTAAAGAAAAACTTGTCCTATTTAAAAATGACAATTTACCAAATGTTAGTTGCCAAGTGCTTTTTATCGTGCAATAAAAGAAAGACACATCTTGAACTTTTAGTTATAACTGTATTTTAAAACATTTCTTACAAGATTTTGTCCTGGTTTTTACTGGGATAGAATTATTTTTTCTTCCTAGTAGCTAGATCAACAGTCTGTTTTTTGTTTTTTTTTTTCATTTAGTATGTGAATAATGTTATCACACTGATGTTTTAATTATTGCTGAGCAGTGCTTATCCTGAGTCAAGGAGTTTTCAGTGTCTCATGTTCTTCCAGTGAGGAGGGGCACAGGAAGCTGTGAAAGAGTATAGCAGGGACAGCTGACCCAAAGTGGCCAAAGGGATATTCCATACCTCAGAAGGTCACGCCCAGTATAGAAACTGGGTCAAGTTGGCAGGTAGGAGCCCATCACTGCTGGGGGACCAGCTGGGCATCGCTCAGCAGATGGTGAGCAATTGCATTGCACATCACTTGTGGGTTTTGCTTTTTCCCCATCTCTCTATTTTTATCTCTTATTTCTTTGTATTATTAATAATAATATTAATATTTTCTGTTCTTATCTAAGCCTGTGGAGTTTGCTTTTTTTCCTATTCCCTTCTCCATCCCGTCTTGGTGAATGGGGAAGTGAGCAAGCAGATGCATGGTACTTTGCTTCTGTTTGGGGCTAAACCATGATAGTTCTCATATTTTATCCTGTAATATATATCTTTTTGAGGTATTCACGGTCTAACAGACAGAAGTTACTCACCTTAAATATTGCTTCTTTTGTAATTCATAACAATGACTTGTTTTATTCTTGTTAGGAGAATGTCTGCTAGATAATTTGAAGGTTTAATTCATATGCAGAGTGTAAAATTTCTGTGTTGCATAAACTAAGCTTTATCTTACTATGTTCTTCAACACTGAAAATTCTATAATAGAACCAAAATTCTTAGATAACAGTTTAATGATTCTTTGTTTTAACATTAGTTTTAAGGTATGTAATTGAAAAGGTTATGTTCATGTGGTTGTAAAAGAATGCACACATTTCTCCATGTTCCTCTTATAGCACTGATCTAAGTTTGTGGCTCAAAGAAATCCTGAACCTTTTTCCTAGAGAATGTATACCTTATTTTCTAGAGTTGTCATCTATATTTAAGAAAAGATTTATTCTCTGAAACACTGTTCTGCAAGAGTAAGGAGAGGAAATTAATTCTAAGTATTTAAATAACAAGCTGTCAGGTAGGTGGGCAGATCTTTTTGGCAGGTACTTGATTCCAAAAGCTGTCAAGATTGATGTCATCTTTGTAGTCCTAACAGTAATTTTCCTTTCCCACAATGCAAGTACGCAGATTCTAAAACACTGCATATAACATGAATTTTGTATTATACTTGATTTCTTTCATTTATGAAACAAGTACAACGTAATTCTCCTTTCGGGTTACTGAAAATGTTAATATTGATTTTCTTTCAGGTGCTTATTATAAAAATTGCTGTTAGTGATTGTTCTTTATTAATAATCAAATGTTTTGGTGAGGTTGTCTATCAGCTTATATTTAATGAAAGGAAATCAGTTCAATTTTCAGAAAGATGCTTTGGGAAAAAAAAAAAACAAACACAAAATCAGAAAGTTTTTTTCATTTCCCTGTTGAATTGTGTTCGTTCATCATGAGAAAACACATCATGTTCCTTTCAAAAATAAGTTTTGACTAGTAGGAAGATTTTCAAACCACTGTCAACTTCTTAGAAAACCTAAAGATATTTAAGGACCAAAGTCACACTTAGAAGAGCAGTAATATGCATACATTAGTGTACTTGTAAATTTAGCACTGTCAACTTTCATTTCAGCTTGTAAAAATAAAACTGAAGCCTGCAGGAGACAGATGTGTAAGAGTAGCAGTTCTTTTATCTTTAGAGATGAAAGAAGAAGCAGCGTAGTATTAAATTTTCTGAGGTTTGATTATTTTTGTTCTTCAAAATGTTTCAGTGACTTACTGTTTAGCTTTAGTATTACAAGGACTTGATTGTATAGCATTAACCCATTTGCCAAGGCTTTTAATTTCAATAGGTCAGTATCTACAACTGACTTAGTGAGAGGCAGTAAACTTTTAGAGTAACTAAGCTAGTGAAGTAATTTCCTTCCCTTTTTGCATTTCTGTTGTCCAGATTGTAAAGTGAAACCGAAGAGTAAGCATTTGTAGCTCCTAGTCATATAGATTTGCATTAATAATCTAGTAGTGATGGAATATACTCTGAATTGTTTAGCCTTTTGCTTAATTGAAAGAAATTGCTTCAATATAAATAAACCTCTGAATTCTAGGTTCTAATACTGCAGTCACTTAAAGAAACATTAGATTGAGAAGAGACTGGTACTTTAGTACTTGAAAAAGAAGTTTTTGTATATACAGAAATTGCAGTGAGCTGTATTGCTGGAAAATGCTGCTGCTTTTTCTTGATGATGACTAAAATAATCTCGAAAAAAGGCTTCTTCGTGCTAAATTCAAGGATTTGGAGAACTGCAAGTGATAGAAAATTTAGGTAGTCAAGACTAAAATGTTGAGAATTTACCCTTTTATTAGTTTCTGATGTGGAAGTCTAATATTTAAAATGACTCCTCGGGTAATTTTACTGTTATCACTGTACAGTAGCTTTTTAAAAGGATAATCTCATTATTCTACCCACGGTTTTGCATCTAACAGGCAGTCACCTAAGTACATGATAGAAGAGCAATCTCAAGTGTTAGCCACTCATCCCTAGGAAATGCTGATGCTGGACATATACATGACTCCTTAAGGCCATTGCAAAAATTTCCACCTAACATAGGTAAAAAAATGTCAAGCCAAGTCCAGCAAAGATCAATGGAAAATGGCTCAGTAAAACTACTTTAGTAACTATATAAACATCATATTAAAAGGTGAAAAGTTTGGAGGATTTATGATCTCTCACTTAAAGGCATGAACTAGCTCAGTTTAGCATGTATGTGCCTCTATGTGTGTCTGTAAAAATGACATTCTTCGTTTTGACTGTACAATGTTTGGTTTAGTGATTTTCTGTGACAGCAAGTTTCACTTCATGTTTGATGGATTGTTCAATATTGGCTTAGGAAGAAGTAGCAAGCATCATAAATGATTATGCTCTCAATTCATCTTAAGACTACCCTTAAGAAAGGGTAGTATTAAAATTGGCAAAGTAGTTTAATTATATAAGAATTCTTTTTTTCTATGTACATGATAAAACCATAATGCAAGATAGAAACAGTATGGAATGAAAATGAGCCTCTGTATCTCTTTCACTAATTTTTATCCCAGTACCACTGTCTCTCCCTAAATCGTAAACTGCAAGAATGGTTTTACATATTGAACCTATCACAAGCATGAAGTTATTTTCTGGAAGTGATAAGTGAGAAAGAATACTGTTTTCCATGCCCTCCCATGTAGAAGAAAGGCATTTGTGCTCCCACTTTGTAAGAACACTTGCTAACCATGTGCAACTTTGAAAAACCTCTTGAATACAGCAGTGCCAGTTTAATTTAGGCATAGTTCTTATCAATGCTTGTGCAGATGCTGAAGGCAACAAGCCATGTGAGTCACTTACAGAACTTTCCAAATTACTTTCCATGTCTCAGTGATGAGAGTGAAGACATTGTTCATGGTCATGGCCCCTCCAAATCCCTTTGCTTGTATAGTTATTTTTTAAAGCAGACCTACAATACTAATATCTATAAACCTCCCAAAAAATGATGGAGGACTCAAAGTAATTTGCTTCCCACTGCAGTCTGATGGGTCTATAATAAAGACTAGATCTTTATTGCAAGACCAAGATGCATAAATTTTACTTCTGCTTCAATGCACAGATTCAGGAAAAAGCGATGTTTGAAACTTAATCACTCCCTGTGCTGCAGGTTGGATTTTGCTGTCTAAGACCCAGAAGAAAAGAAGCATGACTACTCTCTAGTCACTGGGCTATTTTAGGGTTAGCTATTGCCACACCATTTTGCTGCAACTGCTTTCAGTGTCACTGCCACCAGCGTTCCTTTACAAGAGGAGGGTGTTTCTGCACAACCTCACATTAGCTTCACCTCCCCTCTATTGCCCCCGCTCACCTCCAGCCTTCCCTGAGCTACTGAAGACAGGCAATTGAGAATTGATAACCCTAAATTGTAGAGAGATCTGAAAACTACAGGAAGAAATATCTCACATCCATTTTTTGGCTGCTGTCTGGTCTAAGCAATTTCATTTGGAGGTCTCACTTTGGACAGCAAATTACAAGTGCAGAATACTATTTCATCCAGTTTGAGGAAAGTAAGTACTATAATGTATCTCATTTAAGAACTGGATCAATTGTATCTCTGAAATTTTTACAGTCTAGATAGAAGGGGAGTATTTTTAACACAACATAAAGGTCTTCAAACTTCTCTGGTACTTGTAGAAAAATGGAAAGGTAGAAAAAAGGAACCCTTGCAGCAAAAAAAAAAAAAAAATTACTAGTGCAACCTTCAAAGAAGGTTATTGTTTGAAGTGTTACAAATTATTATAGAATCTTAAAGGTATGTTTACAGCTAGACACTTAAACAAACCATGAACTAGTAGCAAGACAAAAAGGAGTTACCAGCACCACCAGAGTTCAGGATGGCTGCTTTGACCTAGGGGCATTTATTCAAGATCAACCCTAGTTATCTAGTTCTTGCTGTAATATTATGCTATAAGTGTTTACTTGTTTTTATCACTCGATCACAACTGCAAGTGCAAAATTATGGGGAGGCTATACAACCATCCATAAGAGAAGCAATTAAAAGGTTAAAATATCAAGACAAAACTAGTAATTTCTGTAATTTTTTGAAAGTAATAAATTTCTTCTTTAATTTCTCATTATGTTTTCCTACATCCTTTCAAAAACACCATAGAAATATTTCTTTATAGAAAGATTAGGTTTTAATATGAAAGTACAATTATTTTAGGTTTTTACAATTACATTAGACAGAAGACCTGCAAATCGAACTCTATAATATTTAGGTCATTTATATTCTGACTTTTGACTTGTCAGCTTCTTTTTTGTTTCATCATACCACTGCCTGAACTTTCAGTATGTATGGGAAATGTCAAGAACACCTGCTTTTCCTGAATTCTTTATAATTTTGAATCTTCTATTTTTTTGAAACTTGAAATGCAAAATTTATATATACCTAGTAAGGTATTAGTTCATGGCATTCGCTCCCTTAAAGTATAACATTTAGTTTTAGAAATAAGCATATACCTTATTCTCATTAAAATAAATACACATTTTTCTTTTTTCCAAATAGTTTAACACAGGAGAGGACCTGATGACAGTACATGTAAAGACAAGACCTACCTCATTTTCAAGTTCATCAATTTTGAGTTTTAGAAAATAGACTGAGAATTGAAGAAGAATCAGCTAGGGATTTTTTTTTTAGATATTATTACTAGCCATATATTAAACTGAGAACACATGAAATTATACTGGAACTCTGAAATCATCTACAAGAAAAAAGGGGAAAAAAAAGAAAAACATGCTATTTATTTGCAATGTGTCTGGTTTGTCATAAGAATTAGGTGTCAAGGTGCCTCATCAAATTAATTCAGTATTCTAAAAGCATTGCTATAATTTCAGTGAAATCTTTCATTTTCTGCCTTTATTTTTCGCAGAGTCAAAACATATTATGGCTTAATCTGAATGACTGCCCAAGGGATAGTACAAAATAAAAGTGCTGAAAAGCAGTAGTACTTTTTATTTTCTTGGCAGAGCTGTTTTTACTGCTATTCACAGTCACTCTGTATACGTCTTCTAAAAAATGCAAATATGTACGTATCAGAATGCACCTTCTACTTGAAAACCCAATTCATCATTCTTGGTAAGAAAAAAAGAAAATGAAAGGGTGAAGACTTTAATTATATTTTACTTCAGCCTTTTCCTAATGCATAAAAAATGTTTCAGAGAACTTTTAAAGTCTGCATGGAGCAGAACACAGGTAAAATATCAGCCAATGTCACACAGCATCCCAAATATATGTTTAAAAAAAACCACCTGACAATTCTGGTGACAATTCCATGGAGGGACGAGCATGTCGTTAAACCACAGCTGGGACTACAGCCTTGAATGCCCAGCACTAGCATTCAGAAAAACAACTTCTCAGCATCTGGCTGCCTCTAATTCACCCAGATCTTTCCAATTCTACTTCTTTCAAAGGCTGACTTCACATAGATTCAGAGGTTGGCTCCACAGTTCCTGTTATTCAAAGTGATACAACACAGCAGCAAATTAAATTATCTCCTCGGGTGATGGGTAACACACAGTAGGATCTCACCTTGAAGCAGTTGGAGGCCATGGGCACAAATTATGACTTGTGTTTATGCTCTTTGCATCCTTTAATACTTATACATCCTATGTTCCTTAGAAAGTGGCATATCTTATCGTGCATTGCAAATTAGATAATCATGTTATTTCTTTGCTAAGCACACAGGCAAGCCCTAATCATGGGCTGCAATCCACTTAGTGCACATTATGCACCTTGATAGGCCATGTCTGAAAAACATCTACACCCCAGGGATATAATACAGGCCTTACTCAGCCACTGGCCAGTCTTCTGCCGTACCCCAGGCATCCTGCTCGTTGCTGTAACATAAAGTGCTTGTCATTTGCACTCCACAGCTTCCTGTGGTTCCAAGTCCTTCATGGCTTCCGTACTTAGATTTGATGTTCCCTCATCTGTGAAACATCTTAATTGCCTATAGTTGAAATAATCTCAAATGACACCAAACTTATGATTCAGACAATTCATTTTATTTCTTGAAATGCCTTTGGTATCAGTCTACCTGAAATTTTAAATTCACTCCTTTCTCAGGGAACAATATGACTTTTTGCCGCATAAAAGCGGTGTGAAGGAACAGAAATTATGTCTTTGTAAATTTTTTTTCTATTTAAAAATAATTATAATAATTTAGTAACCATTAAAAATAATAATCAAAATTGGTTTAGAATGCAGTAACAAAATATTTAATTTTACTCCAAACAGGTCCTTTTAATTTGTTTTAATTATTATTATTAGTTTGTAAATAAATTTTAAATACTAATTTTAACTTTCTGTTCAACTGATCTTTTTAGCTGACAGTCATTCCAAAACAAAGTTCTCCACTGTCAAACTCTCTCTTGACAACTCACAGTCTTAACATTTGCTGCTGACAATTGTTGGCAAAGAATATTTTTATTAGTAATATGCAAGAAGTATTTCTTTTCCATAACATTTTACTCTCAACAACAAGAAAACAGCTACTTAGCACTCTCTCTGGGGACTTCCACATTTCAGGTAATACTGAAAAGCACATAGACCTGTTGGAGTGATTCCACAAGAGGATTACAATGATCTGGATTACAGATAAAGAGGCTGCAGCACCTCTTCTATGAAGACAGGCTGAGAGAGCTGGGCTTGCTGATCCTGGGGAAGGCTCTGGGAGACCCTAAGGCAGCTTCAATACCTAAAGGGCTAAAACTGGAGAGGGACTTTTTACAAGGGCATGTAGTGATAGAACATGAGGTAAGGGTTATAAGCTGAAAGGGGCTGGTTTTAGACTAGATGTCAGGAAGAAATTCATTCCTGTGAGTGGTGAAGCACTGGGACAGGTTGCCCAGACAGGATACCCCATCCCTGGAAGTGTTCCAGGCCAGGTTGGATGGGGCTCTGACAACCTGGGATAGTGGAAGGTGTCCATGCTCATGGCAGGAGGGTTGGAATGAGATGAGCTTAACAGTCCTTTCCCAGCTCAAGCTATGCTGCCATTTATGATTAACTGGGAGAAGATATGTAAAGCCCCAGACTTTTTAAATTACAACATCCTTATTAAAATAACCTTCAACAATGACGTTCTGAAGTTCTAAAGTTTTGATTTTGTTTCAAACTGTCAGGAACTGTGAACTAATTTTCTTTAAGGAAAAGTAATATGAAAACATCATTGATCTAAATGTAAATGTAAATAAAAATTATTGTAAATGAAAATAAAAATAATTCCTTCTCTTAGTGACTCTTTGCTGTAGCAGGCTATTTTATATACCTTATTTTTATCTCCAGTGGGTTTTTGCTATTTGTACTGGAGAAGATGTCATAAAAACTTTTCAGCTTGCAGATTTTTTGGGGGTTTTCAGTTGGAGTTTTTTCAGTTTGATCTACAAACTTTCAGTACCATTTTGCTGTTTTGCCAGTTGTCAGTAATATATCCATGCCAACTGTATTCATAAAGAAAGTTGCTTCACAAATATCTTTATAAATCTCTCATACTCTATTGTAAAAAGGCAGGGCTGGCAGTATGTTTTCTGAGATTGGACAGAACTCCAGTGCTCTGAGGATTGTATCAATTCTTCTTCCAGCATCACAATTTGGGTGTTACCTATGGCTGATAGAAATTTTATTGGTATATTTCTTACTGGCTCAAAAACACATGCAAGAAAACTCTATTTGAACTGTCATTCATTTAAACTCTTTATTTCTTAGAAATGAAAATAGTGCCCTCCAAGGCAATCTAGAATTTTGATTTAGAAACTCTATAATTCACATATTCTAAAATTCACATTTTTAATTTTTTTTTACATAATAGTCATATTTTAAAAATCTATTGATATTTTAAAATGAAAATATTTATTCTTTTTGAAACTGACTATTGCATGTTTTGGCTTTTTTTTCTGCATCGTGAATAGCAATTTATCTGTTTCTCTGATAATATAATCTCGCCCTTTGGAAAAGTGTTGATTAAATATTCTATCTTCAACTTCTTTTGTTTTAATGATGCATGGATAGTCCTGTGTAAAGTCTTGTCTTTTACATTCATTTTTCCCACAGCTTCAATATTTTCACTTGTTTGTTTTAAAATAATTTTAACTCCTTTAGAACATTTTACTTTGAAAAACTGGAGTATCTTAATTATAAGACAGCAGAAGATTCATGTCTGTGAGTTCTGCTGTAGAAATCTGTTTACATGATGACAATGTTAAGTGAGCAAGGCTTCCTTGATTGATAAAAGTTCATGAAAATGCACTATGAACTTTTTACAATTTTTTTTTTATCCCCTTGAATTGCACTTTCATGCCTTTAGCTCAGTCTGTGTACAAGTATTCATATTGATTATGAAAAGGAAAATATTCTCTCCAATAAATTGCTGATACATTATTAACACCTAAGGCAGGAGAAAAAAAAGTCTCAGTCTTCAAGCATTTACCTGCAGAAAAATGCTGCTACATGAAAAGTTAATCTATCTGTTCCTACTTCTTTGAAAAGCAACTAATTTCTGTAATGTATAAGGATGGCTGTTCAGTTCTCTCTCCTCATAATCAGACTGAAAGCAATTAAATTCCTCCAGAATGCTCGAATAATACCTTATTTTTCTCAGACTGAACTGTTGACTGGTCTGGCTTCCCACCTTCTCTGTTGTTCATTCATAGATCAAACAGAAACTAACTGCAGGGACTTGTAACAAATTGAAAGCAGTAATTTATCATATATCCTATTTATTTAAGAGGTCTTTTGAATAGATCTATAATATCTGTATATATACATATATTTATCTATTTGATGTTGTGTTTAAAAAATATCCCAACACACATTGGTGTCACATGCATTAACACAGTAATTTTTGAAACAAAAAAATCAAGCTACTTAGTTTTTTTAGTTTATAAAGTTCTCCATTTAAGACAGCTTTGCAAGTGATGTTTTCCAGTATGTTATCTGCACTAAGTTATGATTACAGTAAATATCTAGTCCTGGTTACGGCTGGCATCTTTACATGCAGCAGACATTTTGGCATTTGGAAATTACCCTCATCTAGCAATCTGCATTCAGAGCAAAATTTAATTTCTTTGGATGAATACATCAATTAAGGATTAAGTAGTATGTTGAGGCTCTGGATCTGTGCTTTGTATTTCCTATCACAAAGATGCAATTTTCTCTAGATTTTCTATTGTTCCCTCTCCAAGGCTGCTGAGCAATATTTTTTGTTTCATGTTTTTCAGTAGATTTTAATTTCCCCTTAAGCTGATGTTGAACTGTAGCTTCTCAATCTTACTATGAGAGTAATATTTGTATAGCTCACTGAAAATTCATACAGCTATTTTTGATTCTTCAAAGAGAAAAGAATATGACCAATGAGTGACAATGAGTTTTCAATGCGTTAGAGATCTCCAGTTAAAGTATACCCCTGTAAGATGTTCCTGAGTGCACTTCTGAAATGCGCATTGTGCTAGTCTGGTGATTTTAGGGAGGTGTTTGCTCAGTGCTTGTTCCCAGAAATGGTTTTTAAAATAATAATAAATAAATCATAATAAATAAACAAATAAACAAACAAACAAACAAATAGATAGATAAATAATCAGAATATTGATGTTGTCATGCAGCAAATAAATTGTTTTTCTTGTCCCTCCCCTGGGGCTGTGTGAACCAAAGACAAAATTATGAGCAGTTCTGGTAAGAAGTAGTGAGGCAGGACCAGGAGGTTTCCCAGAGCAGGTGCACAGCTCATGCTGGCTGCTGGTGTGGCTGTTTGAAGTCATGCACTGGAAGTTGTGTGGAGGTGTCTATTCACAGATGGTGCTGTGTGTGCAGAGTTATGTCAACCCTTGCTGTCTGTGACTAAACAGTGGCAGCCAAAATAGCTCCAGATTCATCATGTTAGGGCTTGTTTCCTCCCAGAGGCTATGTTTGCAGATGCTATCCTTATGATTTTTAGTGACAAAAGCCCATATAAAACTGCAGTCCAAAATAGCATTGAAAGGTGTATTATTTTCTGTTAATACAGTGTTTTCAGTTCAGATTTTCATGCTTTTATCATCCGTCTATGTGATTTTCATTGTCATAATTTATTACTAAAGGATTAGTAGGGGGAAAAAAATCCAGAACAGCAGTGGCATGGATTACAAAATCCGTTTTAAAAACTGCATGGCTATTCTCAAATATGAAAAAATAATGTGCTAATAAGAACAAAAGATAGGACATTGTGATTTCATTTTGATGGTTCATCTTATTAGTTTCTCTTTAACTGATCATGTTGATGCACATGGCTTATGAAATGTTTCTCAAAGTAAAGTTTGTATATCAGTATCAATTTTCAAATAGTCAAGAAAGAGTTCATTATAGATAAAAAAGGGGAGGGGCCCAAATTAGACCTGTTTCTGGTTAAGCATGAGAAGATCTGGCCAGAGTAGCCAGAAAAACAGTAATGCTTTTTGCTTTTCTATAATAATCCCTACTGAGAGCAAAAATAAAGCTTGAATATTTGATAAAATTGAGAAAATCTTAGAATTTGTAGGAAGAAAGTGAGAAAGTTAACAATCTGCCTAAGGAAAAGTACATCCTAGAAAACAAAAATAACAATTTTTCAGAAAGTCTGGGCCATCTTTAAGCAAGAGGGTTTTTTGAACAATAAAAAGAAAGTGCCTGATATTCTTAATAGAAAAGACTTTCAGACATGGTGATGTGAGTGAGTGGCTCAGGTTGTTTAAAAAATTAGTCCCTGTATCTCACTCTCACATACTCCTCAACATGTTTTAATGGCAGTGTGTCATCACTGGGTGTTAGTGAAGATAATCAATGCAATATGTTCTTCAAGATTATTATGACAGCTAATTCATGGCTAAATAGATTATCTGATGTGTAAGAAGGAAAGAGCAGTTTTGGAGCTGTCACCCAACAAAATATTTCATCTATGCTGTCATCTGTTTTTTCTGATTGCTTTTTTCTCTTCTTTTTCTCTACTAAAGAAGAATCTTTGTGCGAGATTTACATAAAACTGGATTGATTGATGAAGTTACTTAGGTCAGAATTAATTTTATTTAGGACCACTTATTTTAAACCTCGTTTATAACATCTTCAGTAATTTTATAGTCACTTTTAAGGAGAAATCAATAGAACCTAAAACATAGCAAAGAAATAAATAATTAGAAGTACACTAAGTAGTTACAGTTACAGTCTCTTCACGTTTTATTATATGAAGAGCAAACACAGTTCAACTTCTGGAAAGGCTAAACACCTTGAATTTTAAATTTTAATAGTGTGAGTTTGAATAAGAATATTCAAAATTCTGATGATCATCACACTGATCAAGAAACCTGACCACAATGCGGATAAATCCGCACATAGTCACTAATTAAATTTAGACTGTATATATCCTTGATTTCCCTAATTATTAGAGATGCATTATACATTTTACTGGGTAAATTAAGTTGATTTTTTTAACAAGGCAGTTTAAATTACTTTATATTGCTTTGAGGAGGCTTTTAAATTGTCAGCTTTACTTGAATTATGTTGGATTCATTTCACAGCAAATGACCAACCTAAACCAATATTTTATTTTAAAATAAAGAAATTTATATGTGCACACACAAGTCTGTATTAGCTGAATAATGATCTTTCTGAAGAAAAAAAAGAAGATAAGACTTTTTGTGAGAGTTTTGCGCAAGTTTAATTTCTCTATCTGCAGGTCACTTAATTTATTATTAAACAGATCTTTTTATAGCTGCCCATATTCCCAGGAACTCCAACATAAAAACACTTGCTCAAAGAAAATCTGAGCTGGAAAGGCTGTCTTTATTCTCAAAGTGGAAAAATAAGACCAGTAATATTGATGGATTTCATAGAAATGTCTTTACTTTGCAAAGTGGTGTAAAATAAAAAAGTTGTTTTAATGTCAGTGATAACAGGTTTACAGCTGTCATAGATATACCCACAGAATTATAAATATGTCCAGGGACTTTTTATGGACAGTCTTCTGTAGCCAAAATTTTTCCTCAAAAAGCAAGATGAATGATATAATCTGTTCAACTCATTTTGTGTCATTAATTTCCATAAAGGCCAAACAGGTAGATAGAATTTACTTAGCAGAAAGTCGTGACTGCCCAGTTGAACCTCTATCAAAGACATGACAGTCAAAATCAAGTAATTGCATTTTCTTTTATATCCACATATTTCTTGTTTTCTTGCTTCTTATGGTTGTGTTTCCATACTCTCTGCTGTTTACTTTGTAATTCCTTATGCCAAAGCACTGATTTAAAGCTAATTGCTCAAATACATAATTTACTTCCAAGATTGTCTCAGTCTCTCCAATACTTGAAGTTCACATATCCATGTGATAAGTTTGTCTTTGTTTGTGTAAAAAAAGTAAAATGTCTGAGTAACTGAACACAGGGGAAAACAAATATTTTTATTTGTACATCTGTTCTTTAATAAACAAAAAAATTTTGCTGTTCTGGATTGTAGATAGAATGCGTTGCCTTAAATATTAGCAATTCTTTTTTACTACAGTAATTTCCAGAACATCTTTTTGTCATAGAATTTGGAGAAATTAAATGTAATTTTTTAAACTTTAAAATAAGATTTAGGTCTCAAAACTATTCTTGATATACCATGTAAAAAAACTTTATCAGCAAGTTTATTATCCATAAAAGCCTTATAATTTTGGAAAAAAAAAAACCAAAAAACCAACAGACAACAACAAAACCAAATGAATTTTGCAATCTTAATTGTTTAGGTAGAGCTAAAAAAAGACAAACAAAAAATCTCCCTTTTTTTTAAACACTATTAAAAAAATCCTAATTTTGTATAGACTATATTAGATGGATGTACATCTGGGCATTAAACTGAACTGAAATGTTTAGGTTTAATAAAAGTCTTGCCAGGTTAACTTAGTCAGTGTGTAAGACAGAGTAAGGTTTAAATTAAGGTGTGTGTGTGTATATATACACACACACACACACATATATATATATACACACATATATACATATATATATATATATATATGTATATATATATATATATATATGCACACCTACATTCATGTACATCTGCATGTACATGTCTTTATTCTTCTAACTTGCTCAGACCAAGCCAGCTGGGACTGTTATGACCCTACATAATGATTTATGTCTCAGAAACAAAACTTGACCTAAATGCTCTTGAATTAGGAAAACCAAATGGCTAATTAATGGTGGAGGGTGAAAGAGACATGGATTTTATCTTCATGAGAAGGGGTGGGCAGAGGAATGGGATGAGCATTGCCGTAGGAGAGAGAGCTTGGTGCCAAAAATCACTTGTTCTCTGTGGATTTTCTTAATTTATTCTCAATTATTTTAAACTACACTATATGTACCAAGGTGCAAAAAAATAGCACATAAGGCACATTTGTTGTGATGTTGCATTATAAATCTGATTGATTTCCCCAAATATTATGCTTTCATTGTGGAAGAGAAAAAAGCAGATCTAGTTAACAGTGAGGCAACAAATAATGCATAACTTTCTAGTGTATTGCATGCAAATAATCAAGGGCAAAGATTGGCCTAGAGAGGCCAACAAACAAGGACAAGGGGTAAGACAGGCTACAAAAGTGTACATAGGAATAGGAGACGCAGCAGATTTATTTTTGGATGTGTAGCTGTCTTGTAAAATTTAATCTGCTTGTTCTATGAAAACAGAAAATATGTGGGGGCAGAATGTCATCATCTGACTTTAATCATTCATCCCAGTCACTGCTGGTCACGTAAAATATATATTGTAAGAGAACAGCTGGGGAGATTGGTGAATTAAAATAAAAAAGTATGAAATTGAGCCATCTAGTTCAAACCTGAGGCTTATGAGTAAGGAAAGGTACATTGCCTCTTCTCTTGTCCTTAGATTGCTTTTCCTTCATTATTCCCTCCCCTCATCAAACTGAGATCACAGATTTCTTTTGTCTTCCTTATTCCCCACTTCCTCTGCAACTCTGAAAATTGTCTTCCTTAAAACTGTGGCACTTCTGATATGTTCAGCAAATCCTCAAATCACTAAGAGAAGGGTGGAATTCTTTCCCTTTGTCCCCTGTATAATGTGATAAACAAACTAAATTTTTAGACATATAGCAGATGGATATGAAGGAACATTCATCTTCTGCCTTCTCGAGGAGAAATAAGTCTCTAAGTTTCTCATCAGCTGCTGCCATCTCTTGCTTATCCAATGCCCCCCTTCACCCCAGTTTGTTTGGGAAAAGGAATTTAGTGAGAAAATAAGTAATTATATTAAATTGATTAATTGTATAATAATTTATTTACTCACAATATCAGTACATCCTTTTCTGAAGGTGGTGAGTTTTCTATGGTTCAGAAAATATTTCCCTGCCTATATCTTTTGAAAATAAGATCAAAACAGATGATAATATCCACTTGCAGCCATAATATTTGTACTAACTAATTTTCTCTTTTTATCTCTCCATAAACATTGTAAGCAATTTGAGTGACTTTGTTTGATTTCTTAATGTCTTTCTCCTTAATGAATAAATTGACAGAAGAGATCCACTCATAATCATGAAGTTGAAACTGAAATTGTTTTTAGTTGTGT